>JAIUPT010000017.1:0-600000 GCA_022315425.1 Pseudevernia furfuracea
GCAGCAGCCTGCTTATTGTTATACACAGATTTTTAATAATCCTAAATCGCGAAGATTTGTTTAAAAATAGAAACAGATATGAGTATCTTGTATTAAGTGGACTAATAGGAAACGACTCTATTGCATAACTATATGAGAAAAACATTGTCATAGGCTAACAGTGGATGAAGGATAGAAAGCATGTAGATCTTTTGGTGGGATCCATGAGGTATAAGACCTCATGGATAAACAAAGAAATGCTACAAACATCGGTGTAGAAGCAAACTACGACATGCAGTCGACATCAGTCGACATGTATGGAAGAACGCGCTAGAACATGTATGGAATGGCCTTGACACAGTCCGACACTCCCCCTGGGATAGCAAAGCCATACTTTTTTTTTCTTTTCTTTTTTGATGTTGTTTTTGCTTTTTTTTTTTTATTCTTTTTTTTTTCTTAAGTCTCAGACTGGCATCGGTCTCATTGGGCCATTTCACCTGTCAGTTGCCCAAGTTCACTGAGGTCCAGAAATCTTTTTTTTTTATTGGCAATACAAAGAAACACAAAAAATAAAAAACGACCCCACAAAACGCTTTAAAAAAACAATGGGGAGTTTTGTTTTCTACCCCCCCCCCCCCCCCCCCCCCACCCCCCCCCCCCACCCGCCCCAAAAACCCTTTTTTTTTTTTCCATTTTTTTTTTTTTTATTTGTTGTTCTTTTATTTTCGCTCTTTTTTTTTTCACACCTTTTTTTCCCCTGTTTAGGCGGGGGGGGGGGGGGGGGGGGGGGGGGGAGGGCTGGGGGGTGGTGAAGGGTGGGGGGGGGCGAGGGGGCCAATTTTTTTTTTTTTTTTTTTTATTCTTTTTTTTTTTTTAGGGGGTGGGGGGGGACCGGGGGGGGGCATTTTTTTATTGATGGGGGGGAAAAAAATTTTTTTTCTTGTTTTTTAAAAAAATTTCAAAAAAAAACCCCAAAAGGGGGAATTTTTTTTCCGATGGGGGGAAAATTGGGGGGGGATTTGAAAAAAAAACAGTTGTTTACAACAAAACAAACCGGGGGAAAAAAAAAAATATTTTTTTTTTTTTTTTTTTTTCTCCCTTTTTGGAAGAAAAACCCCTGGGCCCCGGCTTTTTTTTTTTTTTTTTTTTTTTTTTATTTTTAATTTGTTTAGGAAAACAAAAGGCCCCCCTTTAAAACACAAGAAAAAAAAAAAAAAACACCCTTTTTTGTTTTTTACTTTTTTTTTTTTTTTTTTCCTTTCGGATGTTAAAAAGAAAGCCGTTTTTTTTTTATTGTTGTTTTATTTGTCCACCAACTCACGTGGGGGGGGGGGGCTTTTTTTTTTTAGTTAAAAAGCGGGGTGACCCGAACAAAAAAAACCCCTTTTTCTTTTCTGGAAGGAAAAGTGGGGTTTTGGGTTTGTTTTTACGCCCGGGGGTAAGGGGGTAGGGCCCAGAAGTGGCCCCCCAACAAAAAAATTCCCCAAAAAAAGGGGGGGGGGGGGGGGGGGGGGGGGGGGGGGGGGGGGGGGACCGGGGGGGGGGGGGGCATTTCCGTTTTTTGGAGTGGGGGCGGGGTTTCACGGAATTTTTTTTTTTTTCTTTTTAGGGGGGACTACAGGGGGGAACAAGGGGGTGAGGAAGGAAGATAAAAAAATAGAAAAACAAAACAAAAAACCAAACAAAAAAAATTCTCCCAAAACCCCTTTTTCATTTTTTTGTTGTTTTGTGCTTTTGCTTGTTTTGTTGAGGCCAGGGAGTTGAGGGGGGGGGATGGAAGTTTTCGCCCCCCACCCCCCTTTTTTTTTTCACAATAATGTTTTGACCAAGTAAAAAAACAAATTTTTGTGTTTCCGCGGGTTGTCCCACCAATTATGATTTTTGTGGTGGTTCAGTTAGTTTTTTTTCCCCCCACCCGGGGGGGGCCCCCAAAGGGGGGGGGCCCAAAGAAAAGTGGGGCGCCCGTTTTTTGTGGCCTTTTCCGGCTGTTTTACACTCGGGGGGGAAAAAAAAAAAAATGGGGGGGGGGGGAATTTTTGTTCTAAACTTATCCGGATTTTGGGGGTGTTATCGTGGGGGGGTTCGGGTCACGGGGGGGGGAGGGGGGCGGGGGGGGACCCCCCCCTTCATTATGCCACAACAGGGGCTTTTTTGTCCCGGAGGGGAAAAGCTTTCCGGTTTTTTTTTTTTTTTTTTTTTTTTTTTTATTCGTGCCGGTGGGGTAACACCCCAGTTTGGTTTTTTTTTATGTTACATTTTTTTTTTTTTTTCAGCCAAAAAAAAAACTGCACACGGGAAAAACCCCCCCCAAAAAAAAATTTTACAAAAAAAAAATTTTTCTGCTTTTTTTTTGTTTTCCCCCTGTATGTTTTTTTTTTTTTTTGTTTTTGCAGTTTATGTTTTTTGTTTTTTGTGTTTCCGTCCGCGGAAACAAATGAAAAGGCTCCCCCGGGGGAACGGCGGGGAACAAAAAAATCGAAAAGGGGGGGGCCTTTTAATTTCTACCCCCGGGGGAAACGATTTTGTCTTTTTTTTCAACCCCTCCCGGGGGTTTGTTTCTTTTTTTTTTTTTTTTTTTCCCAACAAAAAAAAAAAACCGGGGAGAGAAAAATAGGGAAGGGGTGTTTGAATTTTCCCGGAGGCAAAAATTATCGCACCCCCCCACCAGGGGCCTAATTCGCGAGCTTTGGGCTCAAAAAACTTTCTAAGGGGGGCCGTGTGGCCTCGGGGGGGAGGTATTCAAACAAAAAAAAAAAAGTGGGGGGGTTTTCCGTTTGAAAGTAAACATTTTTTTTTCTTGATGTTTTTCGGGGGGGGGACTTATGCTTTTTATCGCGGGGAAGGAGGGGGGGTTGTTCCCTCGGGGACCGCCCCCCACCCAACTTTTTTTTTGAAAATGGGGGAAAAAACACACAAAAAAGGGGGAAAGGGATTGTTTTTTTACTAAAAAAAAAAACGGCGTTCAAAACCATTATTTTTTTTTTTTTTGTTTTTTTTTTTTTTATTTTTTCCCCGCAATTTTTTTTATTTTACAACATTTTTAAAAAAAAGGGGCACATAAAAATTTTTTTTTTTTTTTTTTTTTTTTTTCCCCCCCAACCCATGCAATTTTTTTTTTTTTTTGACTTTTTTTTTGATTGTATTGATTTTTCTTTGTGCTTCAAGGAGGGGGGGCCCCCTGGGTTAGATTTTTTTTTTCTTTTTTTTTTTTTTAAACAGGTGGAACCTAATCCAAATTTGTTTTTTTTACAAAAAAAGTATACCCCCCACCACAGGTGTTAATTTTGGTGGGCTCTTTGGAAGGGAGGGGGGGGGGGGGGGGGGCGTGGGGGGGGGGGGGGGGGTGGGGGGAATCAAAAAAATGCCCCCCCCAAAAAGATTTGGTTTCGGGGGGGGGGGGAAAAAAATTTGGCGGGTATTTTTTGGGGGGGTTTAAGGGGAGCCCCATTCTTCTGTTTGTTTAAGCGGCTTTTTTTTTATAAGAAGATTTTTTCAAAGAAAACAAGTGCCCATTTAAAACAAACAAAGGAAAAACGCTAAAAAGGGGTAAGACAAAAAAAACAAAATTGAAAAACAAAAAAAAGGGGTGTTTTTTTTTTTCCGCAATTTTGTGTATACTTTTAAAAAGCACAACAAAAAAAAATAAAAACAATAACAAACATGGCAGGGGGGGGAAATTATTAGAAAGACCAAAAAAAATTTTCGGGTTTTAGAGGGAAAAAAATTTAAAAAATAAAAAAGGAAAAAACAAAAAAAACACACTTTTGTTGAATTTTCCAGGTAGGTCGGGGGGGAACCAGGAAAAACAAAACATTTTTTGGGGGATTTATCGGGATTTTTTTTATTAATTGGTTATGTTTTTTTGTTTTTTTGCCTCTTTCTTGTTTTGTTTTTTTTGAAAATTTTTTTAAAATTTTTTTTTTTTTTTCTTTTTTTAAAAAACAAAAAAAGCTTTTTTGGGGGAAAAAACTTTTTGAATTTATTTTTTTTTCTTTTTTATTTTTGGGGGGGAAAAAACAAAAAAAACTTTATTAAAAAAAGGTGGCGGGGGGGGGAAAAATTTCTTTTTTTTTCCGGTGGAGGGGAAGAGGCTTTTGAAAGGAAACAAAAAAAAAAACGGGCTTTTTTGGAAAGATTTTTTTTTTATGTTTTATTTTTTTTCCCTTTTTTGTTGTGGGATTATTTTACGGGGATTTTTTTTAAAAATAAATTTTTTTTTTTAAAAAAGGGGGGGTTTTTTTTTTGTTTTATTTTTTTTTAGGGGGGGGGGGGAAAAAAAAAAGGGGGGAGGGGCTTTTTTTTGTTTTTTAAAACAAAAAGGGGGGGGGGGGGGAATTTTTTGGACGGGGGAAACGGGTTGTTTTTAATTTGGGGCCCAATTTTTTTTTTTTCGGAAGGGGGGACACAAAAAACCCTTTTTTGGGAAAAAAAACGGGAACGGGGTTTTTTTTCCATTTTTTTTTTTCTTAAAAAAGCCTGTTGGAAAAAAAAAATTTTTTGTGGGAAAAAGACCGGAAGGGGAAAGGGGAGTTAGTTTTTTAAAAAAAGAGGGGGGAAGGGGGGGGATTTTTTTTGTTAAAAAATTTGTTGGGGGGGGGGACGAACCCCAGGCGGGATTTGGGGGGGGGGGAACAAAATAACCCAAAAAAATTAATTGATTAAAAAACAAAAAAAAAAAAACCGGGGGGGGAAAAAAAAAGGGAAAAAAAGGCTTTTATAAAAAAAAAGAAGGGAAAAGAGGGGGGGGGGGGGGGGGGGGGGGCAGGGGGGGGGGGGAAGGGAGGGGGAAGGGGGAAACCCGAGGGATTGGGGGAGTAAAGGGTTGTTCGTTTTTTTTGGGGCCGGGAAAAGGTTGGCTTTGTTTTTTTGGTGGGGCACCTCCCAGAACAGGCATTTTTTCGTTTTTGGGGGGGGGAAAAAGAAGATTAAAAACCTTTTCTTTTTCCCTTTAAAAACCTTTTTTTTTTTTTTTTTGGGGGCGGTGGTTCCCAAAATTTTTTTTTTTATTTGGGGGGGGCGGTTTCAATTGTTTTTGGGCGGGAAAAACCTTTGAAACCCCATTCGATTTTTTTTTTCGAAAAGGGAATCGTTCTTTTAGTTTTTGGGGTGGCAGGGGGCACCAACCACCGGGGGCGGTTTTGGGAAAAAAAAAAAACAAAAAAAAAAAACCATTTGAAAAAAAAAAAAAAAAAAAAAAAAAAAACCCCCCAATCTTTTAGGGAAGGGGGTAAGGGGGGGGGGGGGGAAAACAAACCGGAATTCATTCTTTTTTTATTTTCAGGGTTTGGGGGGGGGCCGTCCAACAAAAAAATTCCAGGAAAGGGGGGCTTTTTTTTTTTACCACGTACCTTTTTTTTTTTTCCCGTGGAAAGCGCACCCACATTGGGGCGGGTGGGGGTCCAAGGGGGAAAAAGGGGGTGGGGGGGTTGGGGGGGGGGGGGGGGTCGGGGGGGGGGGGGGGGGGGGGGGGGGGGGGGGGGGGGGGGTAAAATGGGGGGGGGGCGGGGGGGAGGGGGGGGAACTTTACAAAAAAACTTGGAACAATAAGGGCGGGCAAGCCCAACGGGCTGTTTGGGGGGGGGAGGGGGGGGGGGGGATACACGGGGGGTTGTCAACGAAAATCAAATGAAAACGGGGGGGGGTGGGGGGGGGGGGGGGGACTGTTTGGGGGGGGGGGGGGGTCCCCCCCCCCCCCCCCGATTAAAAAATTTTTTTTTACCCCGCAAAATAAACACAAAACCCAAAAAACAACAAAAAAAAAAAAAAGAAAAAAAAAAAACTTCCGGCAGGGTATACAGCGGGCTTGAAAATTTTTTTCCGAGTGTTTTTTTTCATTTTTTCATTTTTTTTTTTTTCTTTTTTGTTTCTCTTTTTTTTTCACACAAATTTTTTTTTTTTAAAAAAAAAAAAAAAAGCTTTTATTTGGGGTTGTGACCTTTTTTTTTTTCCAAGAAAAAAAGACCTGGGGAGGATTTTTTTTTTTTTGGGTGGGAGGGGGGGGTGGGGTTTGGGGGAATGGACGCGAAGTGGGGGGTTGGGGGTGATGGGGGGGGGGTGGGGGGGGGAACCTTGATTTTTCTTGATTGATGTGCAATTCGCTCAGAGCTTGTGGATTGCTCCCCCCATTCAGCGTGTGGAACACTGGTTCCATGACTCTCGCTGCTAGACCTTAGCGAATAGTTCTCTCGGATCGCCCGGCTTCCAATCAGCTAATCCGTGTTCCACACAAGTTGAGGTCTGGGGTTTGCGGACACTCCCCCATAAATGATGCCGCGATTTGCCGCCTTCCGTACGGCCACGGTGAGCCGACGAACCGATTTTGAGGCCTCCACGGATCGCTGTGTTTGGTTGACGTTGAATATACTGAGTTTGCATACTAGCATAGGCGTTATGTTTCGGAGGCGCGTCTTTGGTCATGAATACATGAGCGGCCAAACCTGACTTGTTAGGCTGTGAGGTTGGGCGTCAGCTGGATCAGCATTTTTTTTTTTTGGTACTCCTTTTGTAGGCTCAAGAGGGGAGTATATTGAGTTGCCTCCTATTGGTGGTACTTTGTTGAAATTTGCGTCAGCCATTTGATGGGCTTTTTAGACATTCTCAACATGGTCCTGATGGCTGATTTGATCGTTCGCTCCGAGCACGGTTTCCGTCCATCCTCATGTCCCAGGTATAGGTTGCTTATTGGGCCTAGATCCGTGGTATTGAATCTTCGTTACAAGTTCCTTTTTGACCCAGTCAACAATGGAACGCAAGTCCATGATCTGAATGTCATTCAACATTAGGACAGCACGAAGACTATCCCTTGATCATCTTGTACAGAAAGAGGAAAGGTCGAATGTGAGGATCGAACGAAATGTAGTTTTAAGGCCGATAAGCAAGAACTCAGAAAGGAAGAGTCTCGTATCACTCAAGGAGGGACTGCTTTTGAGGTCATTACAGGGCCTTCAGTAAGCAAGCACGACCTTGCCAGGGATCCTCCACAAAGCCAGTGGGCTGTTCCACTGTAGATTCTTTCTTTGACACGGCATTAATAGGAAAGCTAGTCACATGTCAACTATGTGTCACTTCCAAGTCGTACGTTGGGCTGTCTGATTTGTATTGTAGTGCTTAGAAGGATGTTGAAGGTCGTTGACTTGATCACCCAGAATAGGTTAGGTTGTAGTCGATTCCTTCTCGTATGAAGAAATCCTTTGACTACCCAGCGAGCCTTAAACCTGAGCGGACCTTGCCGTAAACTACGAGCGTTCTTATTGAATGTACCAGCTGGCCTATGAGTACCGAGCGTGTTGTTTGGATGGTGGAAAAACAATAGTTTCCCAGAACTGATTTCTCTTCAGCGAATTACAATTCGGCCTTGCATTGCTTCCAGCCATTTGTTCTAACAGACGGGGCCAATTGAAAGATCCACCGGGAGGGAGACGGAGAGCGAATAAGCAACTAAAGGAGGTGACCTCTACCAACTCCACCACATGTGGGCACGGTGGACAACACTGCGCAGAAAAATCTTCCGGTGTGGAGCTTTTGGTAGTCTGTCCGATATTTAGTATTGTGGGCCCAGTCTTTTGTGAGCGGTTGAAAGTTTTTTGTTGATTGTTTATTTTTTTACCCCACCGCAGGGGGGAAGCCACTTAACTTTGGTCTTTTTTTTAGTTGTAAACTTTTTAAATAAAAAGTGCGATTTTCTTGTTTTCTACGCCAAAAGAGCGGGAACCCGTGCTGGGGGCCCCCGCCAAGTGTGGGAGGTTGTGTGGGGGGGTGTGGGGGGGGGGGGGGGGGGGTGGGGGTGGGGGGAACCTTTTTGTTCAGGGGGGGTGGGTGGGGGGAACGTGCAATCGAAAAAAAAGTGTGGGGGGGGGGGTGGGGGGGGGGCGGGGGGGGGGGGGGGGGGGGGGGGTGGGGGGGGGGGGGCGGGGGGTGGGGGACCGGGGTGTGGGGGGGGGGGGGGGGGGTGGTGGAGTATTTTTATGTAGTCAAAGGGGGGTTTTTCCACAAAAAAAGGCAAAAAAAGGGTTGCAAAAAGGGGGGTTTTTTAGCCCGGTTTTTCTGACACGTTGTTGTTACCTTTTTTTTTTTTTCTTTTACATTTTTGTTTTTTGTTTCGCCCACTGGGGGAAAATTTTTTTTTCCATTTACGGGGAATTTTTTTCATTTTTAAGGGGGGGGGGGTCTTTTTTTTTTTTCCTTTTTTTTTTTTTTTTTTTTTTTCCCTTTCAAATTTGGGGTGCCTCCAGCAGGGTTGCTGATTTTATCATGTTTCAGTTGGTAGTGGTCAATGATCCTTCCGGGGGTGCGTTGTACACAGCAATCCTTCCCTTCCTTTGATCAGAGATTGCTTCTATAAAAACCTGGAGTAGGCTTATTTCTTTTCAATACCGTCTTCGAACATAGGGGATATTTAAGATTTCTCTTCCATGGACCCCAGTGGTATAATGTGCCCCTCGTGACTCCATTTTTTTTTTTTTGTCCTCATTCCTCCCTTGTGTCCGACTCTTTACGTCGTTCCTCCATTGTCTCACAATGAGGAACACACCGTCTATTAAGGCTGTTGGTTTTGTCTGTAACAGGACTCAAGTTGCCCCCAAATTGGATCGTCACGTTCGCCGAAGCAATTTGTAGGTGGTTTTCGACCTGCGGCCGATTCCCACATGCTACGAGTTATTGGCCAGTTCGGTGTCCCCATAGCCTAAATAGAAAGGGACACACCTTGAATCTCTGAGTTTATTTTTTTTTGGTTTTCTGAATTTCGTGCCTACCCGTTGTGCATTAGCCTCATCTGTAATCGTGTTGACGGAGCACACCAGGCCACCACAAAATAAAGAAGAAAACGAGGCATGCGCCGGCGAGAAATTGAAAAAAAAGAGAGGTTTGGCCTTTGACTTTGCTACTTAGTAGACAGCATGGGATTGTAAGAGAGAAGTGTCTTGATACAGTGCCTGATGCTAAAGTGGGAGCTATACTGTTTTTACATATATGGCTTTAGCCCGGTCTCGCGGAAGGGGGGCGGTGGGCTCAGGCCCACAGCGACCAGCTGTTCAGGCGGAAAGAGTCCCGTGCTGTGCAAGCGTTTTCCGAGCACGGGACCTTTAGTGCGAGCAGTATGCCAAAATTGGTTACGACGCATCCAGCCCAGTTTTGCTCTGGACAGTCTGAGCATAGGTCAGACCTCCTGGCTTGCAGTCCACATGGAACTTACAGCCAGTCCCTTGGCGATCCTGGGGTGGCGTGAGTCATACCCTCACCATTATATTTGATCCGATTAATAATGCGGGATTAAGGTGATGGTGAACTGAGTACCTGTCGGACGTGTACTTCACGAAGTTTACTGTAGTACCGAGAAATTGGGGGGGGGGGGGGTGAGTGGACTCTCACGATCCATTTGTCTGTCAGAAAGTTCCCACCCCCCTTAGCGTTTTTGTAAAGGGGGGTGCACTAACACGGCCGGGGGTTAGGGCGGCGGGGCCGGGGGGGGGGGTGGAATATAAATGGGGGAAAAACAGCATGGGGCGACAACCAATAAACCAAAGTGTCGAACTCATTAGGTCGGAGGTCAGACTGTTGAGGCGTATCGTTGAGGGGGGCCTCCAAGGAATGGGGCATGGGAAGAGGCGTTGGTGCGGTGGCTGGCGGGCCGGGGGGAGGGGGGGGGAAAAAAAGGGGGGGGGGGGTGAAGAAGGCTGGCAGGTAAAGATGGAATTCGGTATATGAAATGGGCCGATTGCACGTGGACTGAACAAAAGTGGGGGGGGGGGAGTGCTAATGTTTACTATGACGTATTATGCTCTCTGAGGGGGCTAGCAAGAGGGAGAGAGGCGAACAGGCTCACAGAAGGCTCGCTTATTGATTGAGAATTCCCACGACTTACCATTACTGAGGTAAAATCATTGCGTGAGAAGGTGTTGGGGGTGACAGGGGAGACGCGTGTGTTGGGCGGGTGTGGGAGGTAATGTAAAGGGAGGGAAAACGGCGCAGAGACAGTACATGGAGATAGGCGCAGAATATTGGGTGGGGGATGAGGGGATTATGGTGGGATCTGTGGGGACGTGTTATACTGCGTTCTTCATTTGTTCCACAGTTGCCTCGCCCACCATCCTTAGCCTCACATTACCTTCAGCCATCGCTGGGGGGGGGGGGGGGGGAGGCGAAGAGTTTAGACAGTGGAGAGTAGGATGAGGGGGGTGGGTGGGGGGGGGGGAAACTTTTTTTTTGGAAAAGTGCACCTCCATAATGATGTTCATCATCGTCGTCAGTCGACGGTCGGAGACGTGTCTTTAGGCAATGCACCGAAACGGATGAGGATCCAATGTGGGGGGGGCGAGACCAGGGGGTACCAAGAGACAAGCAAATGGGGGGACCTTTTTAAAAACAAAAGAGGCATTCATCTGTACTGGAAGCAAGAAATGGAGAAGTCGTTGGAAATGCAAAAAAGCAGGAGGAAATATATATCGATAGTGTTTGGCCGATGGCGGGTCAACTTGGTGTTAGTCAGTTTGTGTGTTGTCACTTTAGCTATTTTTTAATGAATGGTTCCCATGTGTGTTGCCCTACGAGTGGGCGAATGATATCACTCCGTCCCCCCCCCCAGGCGAGCAGGCCTCTCCACCTCAAATTTGATAGTTCTTGTCCCCAATTTAGTTTTTTGGTTTTGTTGTCGATCTTATTCTCTTTGTTTTTAAACAGGCCTATTTGGAGTATGTAGTGTATAATGCATTTTTTTTCTAATGCGATTCTTTTCTTTTTTTTTGTATTTGTTACGGACGTTACAAAGTATTGACATGTCCAGGTTCACAAGAAGGTCACCGGGTTGCCCCCCCGGCTAGCTGGACATTGTGTATAGACAACAGCTATGTGGCCTTTTCGGGGTGCCCTGTGGAGTCTTTCTTGGTCCACCTTTTGGTGTTCGACTTCTTCTTCCTGTAAAGTCGGGTCCAGCCTGTCTTGTGTTTTGTCACGCCAGGCCCTGCTTTTGGTTTGGGAGCACTTTTCTAGGGTGGGGGCCATCCCAAGCCGAGGTATCGAAAAGTCTACCTCCATGTGGAACCAGTTTGCATGAGTCACAATTGGTCCTCTCTTGCTTCGACTTTTCCTTGAAGACTGGCTTGAATTGGCGAAGTTTTTTTTTTTCGTTTTTGTGTTCGTTCCTTTTTTTCCCGTGATTTTTTGCTGTGTGGTGGCCGAATGGTTGCCTTTCCAGCGGCCTTTAAGGCCTTGGAATTGGATTTTTGGGGTCAGGGATGAACGGGAAAACCTTCTGCTCCGCCGTGGTCCACTGTCCAGGAAAACCCTCTCGCACATGTCTTCATTAAGGTCATTGGTTCTTGGCACACTGTGCGGCTTCCAGTTGCCGTCTTTGTCACTGGCGACGTGATAGACGATTTCTGTGTGGACAGAGAACGAGTAACAGAAGGATGATAGGAAGATTTTTTTTTTTTTTTTTCTGTTTTTTTTTTTATTTTTTTTCCCCGATTGGTCCAGGGTGCGTTTAAAAGAATGTATCAGGTAAATTTTTTTCGTACGAAAACTCCATTGGTGAATACTGGCGAATCCTAGCTCCATGAGCGATTGTTACTTTGTGCAAATTCTCCTCTTAATGACTTTTTTTCGTATGTCCACCCAAGAGGGTCATGGGAATAGAACCTAAGCCAGTTGTACAGGGTCGTACGAACTACATCGGTAGCCAGGGGTATAAGGACCTCCCTTGAGGTAAAATAATCCTTTTTGGTATGATATGATATTGGTACTTAAAACCTAGGAGGACCCGCGCCTCCTAAACTTTGAACCTCATCTGATCGACAGCTGACACAGCTCAGTCGTTTTCACCTATGGGCGGGGAGGTCCTCCTTGGTCGTTCGAGCTGGAAGAAAACAGAAAATTGCTAGTCAAGGTAATGTACTTACATGACTGTCTATCAAATAGAAAGATCCTTATTCGCGTAAAGTGCCTGTCTGGTGGCTTGTCCAGTTTTTTTTGAACAGGTACCGGTCGCTCCCGATGTTCCGATTTTTTGTATGGTGAACACACCATGCGCTTCTTTTGGAGCCAGTTTCATCAAAAATAAAAAAAAAAAGCCAAAGAATGAAAAGACCAGTACATTTTTGTATACATGTTAAAAAGTTCTCCAATTATTGAGAGATTTGGCCTACCAATCCGAGCATGGGGTAGATGGTGAAAGTATTGTAGTTATTTACGGCTTGCCTTTGCAAATGCAGAAGAACCTGTTTTATTTTAGAGAAGATTCTTTTCGGTGTAAACTAATTACAAAGTTAAAGATATCCATACTTGGATTGAACAATGCCTCCGTGACCGTTTTAGGGCCCGTTTGGTCGTCAGTCAGTGCAACCAAAGTGTCCTGTTGTGCGATTTCGTCCAGACATCGTCAGACCAGCGCGGTACCGATGGGTGGGGTTCTGCGTTTGGTATTGGTGTTATTGCTGTGAAAAGAGTCAGCCTCTGGATGTCTATCTCTAGGCAGCAAGATTCAAATCGTATCTTCCTATGTCAACCGGGCGGCTCATATAACGCCTGTCATAGGCTAAGTGGTAAAAACAACATGCCAGGAGGGTACGAAAGCATTGTAGACTACTGTTCATTGGGTGGAGGATCCATGAGGTAATAAGACCTGTATATCGGATAGACAACAGAAACCCATGATCCCTCAGGGCGGAAACACAAACATCGGAGTAGACAGAGGGAAACTATACCAGACATTGCAACAGTCGACAGGTGCAGTTCGGACATGTTGGAAGGAAGGAAGAACGCAAAAAAAAATAGAGGACAATGTATGGAAGGGCCTAGACACGGTTACGACAAAAACATGGGGCAGTGAATAGAGGGAAGCACAGAAATAGAAAGAGTATAGTAAGATTTAAGGGGAGCTAGACAACGGTCGCCCGACTGAGCGTCGACGCCTACCACCAATAAGGCACGCTCTTAGTGCACTGCCGACGCGCCACAGCCATATCTTGCCCCGCCCTCCTTTGAGCCTCCTGAACTCTCGCCTGGCTCACTCCCCCCCCCCCCCCCCGCAGCAGATGATAGGGCTTTTTTGTTGTTTCGCTGTGCATATAGCTTATTTTTGTATTAATCTTTTGAATTCCATCACTCTACTCTTTATTCCACACGTTTGTGCATTTCAATGCAAACCCTAACCCTAACCCTAACCCTAACCCTAACCCTAACCCTAACCCTAACCCTAACCCTAACCCTAACCCTAACCCTAACCCTAACCCTAACCCTAACCCTAACCCTAACCCTAACTTTTCTCTTACTTTTCTCTTACTTTTCTCTTACTTTTATTCTTATATTAAATTTTACTTCTCTTTTTATTTATTAATACTTATATATTTTATTAACTCTAACTCTTTTACTTTTATTCTTCTTCTTATTCTTATATTTTTATTCTTATTCTTCTTTTTATCTAATAATACTTATATAATTTTAAACATATATACTTCTTATATACTTCTTATTTACTTCTTCTTTTATTTTTTATTTTATTTTATATATTTTAATAACTTTATAATATCTTAAATAAAATTTTAATTAATTATATAAATATAACTATTTATTTATACTTTAATTAATATCTTTATAATACATATTATATAATTCTATTTTTTCTTTTTCTTTTAATTAATTATTTAAATTATATTTTTAATTCTTATTAACTCTTTTCTCTTTTATACTTTTTCTTTTTCTCTTAACTAATTATTTAAATTATATTTTTAACTTTTAACTCTTATCTCTTTTATATTTTCTCTTATTCTTATAATAACTTTTATTTCTCTTATTCTCTCTCTTACTTTTATTTTTATAATAACTTTTACTTCTTCTTTTATTTATTAACACTTACATATTTTAATAACTTTAATTCTTTTACTCTTATTTTTATTCTTCTTCTTCTTTTTATTCTTCTTTTTTTATTTTTACTCTTATTCTTCTCTTTACTTAATAATACTTATATAATTTTAAATATATATACTTCTTACTTACTTCTTCTTTTACTCTCTTATTTACTTTATATATTTTAATAACTTTATAATATCTTAAATAAAAACTTTATTAATTATATAAACACTAATACTTATTTATACTCTTAACATCTTTATATTATATATTATATAACTCTTTTCACACTTTATTCATTTATACTCTTTTTATACTTTATTAACTTATATAATTATATTTTTTCTTTTTTAACTAACTACTTATTTAAACTTAATTAACTATTTAAACTTTTAATCTTTAAAATATATATAATTTTATTTTAATTTTATTTACTCTTATTACTATTTATTACTTAATATATACTATTATATACTCAATTTTAAATATAACTTTTTTTATTAATAAACTTTTAACTTTATTAAAATATAATATATTTAATTTATAAACAACTTTTATCTTCTTTTATACTTAAACTAATATTATTATTATTATATATACTCTAAACTTTTAATTATTAATATTACTTTTTAATTAATAATAAAAGTAATTAATACACACGTAGTTATAACTGTATATAATTCAATTACATATAGTTAAAATATATTTCAAACTTATAAATATTTAAATAACTTTTTAATTAATAGTAATTAATACTACACGTAGTTATAACTACTTACAATAAGTTTTAACTAGTTTTAACTTATTATAATTAATTATAACTTATATTATTATAATATTATTAATTAAAACGATAATTAAAACAATAAGATTAAGAGTATTTTTAATTAAATAAATAATTAAAATAATATTATAAATATCACGATTAACTAGAATAGTAATACTAAGATTAATTTATTATTGTTATTATTATTATTACTATTGTTATTATTATTATTATTATTACTATTCCTATTATTATTATTATTATTATTGTTATTATTGTTATTATTACTGTTACTATTACTGTTACTGTTACTCTCACTGCTAAGATTAATGCTGAGATTAGTGCTGAGATTAGTGCTGAGATTATTGCTGAGAATACTGTCTGCTGAAAATATTGCTGAGAATACTATCTGCTGAGATCACTGTTGAGAATACTGTCTGCTGAGATCACTGCTGAGAATATCGCTGAGATCAATGCTGATATCAATGCTGAGACCACTGCTGAGACCAGCGCTGAGAATACCGCTGAGAATACTGCCTGCTGAGACCACCGCTGAGAATACCGCTGAGACCAATACCGCTGAGAATACTGCAGAGAATACTGCTGAGAATATTGCTGAGAATTTCGCTGAGAATACTACTGAGACCACCGCAGAGAATACCGCTGAGAACACTGCCTGCTGAGACCAGCGCTGAGAATACCGCTGAGAACACTGCCTGCTGAGACCAGCGCTGAGAATACCGCTGAGAACACTGCCTGCTGAGACCAGCGCTGAGAATACCGCTGAGAACACTGCCTGCTGAGACCAGCGCTGAGAATACCGCTGAGACCAATACCGCTGAGAATACTGCTAAGAATATCACTGAGATCAATACCGCTGAGATCAATGCTGAGACCAATGCGGAGACCAATGCTGAGACCAATGCTGAGACCAATGCCGAGATCAATGCTGAGAATACTGCTGAGACCACTGCTATTGAGTGTCGCATTAAGTGTCGCATTGATTGTCGCATTGATTGTCGCATTAAGTGTCATATTGAGTGTCGCATTATTCTAGTCACTATTTTTGTCAGCGGTGCTCTCAGCATCATTATTCTAATTAAGAATACTTCTCAGCGACGAAGACTGCATGCAAATCTTTATAATGAACGTCGCTGACGGTCATTGCCCTGAGAGGCTTTGCACTGCAAAATCTGTCGCCAGCGATCGATTCGAAAAACGTTGTTTCATCAATGAAAAATTTATTCGAATGAGTTTTGCAGTGCAAAGCCGTCGAATACTAGGGTTAGACGATCTCAAAGTAGGTGTTTGAATGCTTAGGTGTAAGAAGTTCTAAATAGAATTAGACATATCAAGAAAATTCAGACTCAGCCTTATCGAGGGCTTGACGCTTCGTCGCACGCTTTCCTCACCAAATAATCGTGTCGATCAAAAATATTCTAAAGTCTTTTCAGACTGCATAAAGAGGCGACGATAACTTCGATTATGTCTTGAAACAGCTCAGCGACGAAGACTGCATGCAAATCTTTATGGTGAACGTCGCTGACGATCATTGCCAAGGTAGGCTTTGCCTGGCAAAATCTGTCGCTAGCGGTCGATCCGGAAAACGTTGTTCCACCAATGAAAAATTTATCCGAATGGGTTTTGCCAGGCAAAGTTCGAGAATACTAGGGTTAGACGCTGAGACGGGGTTTGATTGAGATGAGACGAGATGAGTCGGTTTATTTTCACCGAGGTAACGAGATTATCTCGATATCTCGTCAAGTCTATCAATTAGATTAGTTCGAGATCGTTACCCTCGCAACGGCCCTCTAAACATTATATCTCGTATATTTCTAATTATCTTTCTAAGCAATTATACGTCGTATTTTAATTTTAATTAAAATATTATACTTTACACTTTATTTTGCTCTATATCGATACGCAATATCAAATTCTAAAGAAATCGCTTAAAAGTATTTAAAATTCATCGAGATATCGAGATAATCTCGAATAAATCGACGCTAAGACGAGATGAGGTGAGGTTTTTAGAAAATTCGAAAACTCGCCTCGATATCTCATCTCGAATCCGACTCAATACGAAATCTCGTCGAGACGTCTCGTCTCATTGCGCAGCGTAACTATTTATATAAGAAATAATTTATTTTATAACTATCGAAATTGTAAAAGAAATATTTTAAAGAAGTCTATTTATAAAATCTAAATTTTATTATTATTTAACTTCTCGATATCGATCGTCGTAAAAAGCTTTTCTTCGAATTTAATAAGATTCTTTATAAGTGAACGTTTAAGATATCTATCTCGAAGAGCTATTTTTATATTCGTAATATTCTTTTTATTACTATAGTGAAGAGTATATTTAATAATAGTTAAATCTACTTCGTAAAAGATACTTTTTAAATAAATATATACGTCTCGTATTCGATAGTCGTTAATAATATATTAAGATATTTAATACTAAGAACGTTTTTAATAATATAATTAAGTATATATTATTAAAATTTAAAAAGTTCTTTTTTACACGATTTTCGTTGAATTCGCACGATTAATACGATTTAGTTTATTTAATAGACTTTATTTATATTTAATTCTTTTCGTTAGTTTAGTAACTAACATTTATAGTTCGTTAGTTCAGCAACTTTACGCAATTTTTCGCAAGCTGTCTTTTAATTATACTAAGTTATTATATAATACGACGATACATATGAGATATATGTGCATTACATATAAGATTTATGCGTATCACCCTCGCGAGAAAATTGTCTAAATCGTGTGAATCTGAAATCTATTTTAATGTGATGTGAATATTCGTCGTCGTAACATCTTGTCGTCGTCGACGTCGATTATTGAAAATCAAAATCTATAGAACTGAAAATTATTTATAGAACAGAATTCTACTGAAAATTCTTAAAGTTGTTAAGTCTGCGAATCTGTCGAAAATCGTGCTTTTCTTATAGTAGAGTTGTTAACTATGCGAAAAACACGATTTTCGTTAATTTCGCAAAATTAGCAATTTTAAATTCAGCAAAAACTTTTTAAATTTGTCGATATATATTAAATATAAAAGATATTAAGAGAGAAGTATCTAACTACTATAATATGCTTATAACACTAACTCTTCGTTATTGCTTTAAGAAGAGAAAGACTAATAAGATTTAGAAGTTTATTTAGAAAGTATAGTCGCGAAGAGACTAAATCTTGTTTTATGTCGCGCTATTTATTGTTTTCCATGTCGCGTTATTCATCTTCTGAGCGAATTGCTTCTCGATTGACTGCTTTTATCTTCTATTTTGTGATGATATCTTTGCTATTGACATTTTCTTTTGACTTCTCATATATATCGATTCTTTCACTCGCATCGGCTTTATAGATTAAGATCTTGATATATTCGATAATCTTAGATTTTACAAGTTTCGCCCTTCTCTTAAGATGCTATATTAACTCTCGAGAGCTTTATGCGACAGCCGGCAGAGTCTGCTAAAGAAGACTTCGTCTGGATTCATATCGTACTGTTCAAGTTCGTTTCTCAGGGTTGGCGCGTTGTAAATACTGGCGTCGTAAGGGTTTGCTTTAAAGAAATTCGCTTCGGAGACAAAGCGACCAAGTTCAGAGACGTCATCATTATTCTTCTTGTCGCTATTATCCTTCTTGTCTCCGAAGTTTCTACCGCTGCCATCTTTCCCATTGCCGTCGTTTGCATTGTCATCGTCATCGTCGACTTCAAGATTGTCGGAAAACCTGCCACCTTCGCGGTCTCGGCGCACTCGTTTCGGTGGGCTACCCCAGAATTGAATCACCGTCCAGATCGCCTTCTGTACGCACCTGATATCCGCTTCGTCAGCAGTATGACATGCCGCAAAGCCTGTCGCCGTCGATCTATAATGCTGAAGCCATACAAGCAAGGACTCTTTCTCAAGCTCGTCAGCGTACCCAATCACTACAAGCGCAATCTCTTCATTCCCTGTCTCCAAGGCCTCTTGGATGATCAAGCTGTTTCCAAGGGCATCTTCTCTTCCTTCCGTGGGAAAGTCGAGAAGGTCTAGATCTCTCTCCGCAACATACCAGACTAAGAATCTTATCTCTGAAAGAAGGCGCCGACGGATTGCAGCTCTTAATGCACCTTGAATAGCTGAGTCTTCAAACAGGTACCAGTTCGATGTCGAACTGCGATCCCGAAGGGATAGAGTTTGAAGGCAGATTAGATTTTCGACTGCGATAGCCCAACCTTGACTACAAGCAATATGAAAATACATTTCCGCAATCACCTTGAGTTCATCGATGTTCTATTTAAGTGACGTCGTGATGTGCTGAAAGATTGAGCGATATCTGTCAGGTATACAGATCTGCAACTCTTCGAACTCATTGAAAATGTAAGAAAATAGCGGCTTCCTTTTCAGGTAATTCAAGACTGTCGTAACGCTTTCGTTTGTAACTGTAACTGAACCACTCGGAAGCGGGTCGTACGCCAAATGATCGGCCAGAAAAGATATGTGCAGATAATTTCGAGACTCCTGGAGAATCACTTCATGAACGTTATCCGGTATTCTTAAGAACTCAGCATTTGGATCGGTCTCCAGGAACTTCTTGGCTGTTTGATGAATCAACTGTACCTGATCTGATGGATCTTCCTCGGCGGCTTCATTTTCTCGTGAATGTCTACCAGCGGTTATAATCTCCACAAACGGACCACATAGGCGAAGCAGGCGACGCCGGATGGAGCCGACGGTATGGACTTCTGCTAGTCCGAGAAACGGGTCGGTTGTGGACTGAAGAGCACGTTCGATATCCGCAGGGATCGATAGGGCATCCAAAACCTCAATCAAACGCAAACGCCGGCTCTCTGATGCGTTCCTGATCCATGGTACTGCCCGATGAGCCATTGTCTTCGATTCCGAAGTTTTAAGGCTTTCCGCAAGTCGTCTGACCATACTCTGATACAGCTCCGTCATTGCAGTAGGGAGGACTCGAAGCTCTTTGGCAAGGTGTTCCAGACTTGGAAACGGGTCTTCGGCTGTGCTCTCGAGAGCTGCCAGGCATGTCTTCACCCACAGTATAACACCTTCGGCATGCTGCAAAAGGTAAGCCTGTATGTCAAGAATGATCCTTTGTTGAGCTCGTTGTAGATGTTGAAATTGTTGCGAGAGCGCCTGACCGCTGGTACCTGTCGTGGGAAAGCCTTCTTCCTCACTTGACTCGTCGTCTCGAAGAACATGAAGCAACGACTCAATGCCGTTGTCTATGATTTTGATGATGTCTGGCTTGTTGACGTCCTGCATGACGATTTTGTAATGATTCCGCAAGCGACGCTCGATTTCCGGGTAATCGCGACTTAAGAAGATCACTTTGAACTGTATCGCTCTTTTGACCAGGCTGCACAGGAACTGCAAGGTGTGAGAACGGCAGCACAGGAACTGCAAGGTGTGAGAACGGCAGCACAGGAACTGCAAGGTGTGAGAACGGCAGTCTTCGTTTCTTCCCCGGCTGTACTCAGACTCATCTAAGCCATCCAGGATCAATAAAACAGGACCAACTCTCCCTGGAGCAAGGATAATGTGTTCCAGGATCCGCTTGAGGTTCTCTATGGTCCATATCTCGCCGTTCCAAGCGTCGAAAGGGTCAACCTGGCGGTAAATGGGAGCGGCATGCTTGAAAGCATCACGATCCTGGTCCAGTATCTGAAGCAAGACCGCTCGAAGCATAAAAACGTGGCTCCTGAGGCTTGTCACTTCGCTGTAAAACCATGTGACGACAATAGCCGCTCTCTCCGAAGCCTGTGATGCCGTTCTGGCCATGTCAGCCAAGAACCGATCCTGTATGCTCCCAGCCAAAACGGATTTCCCACTTCCAGGCTTTCCGACTACCCATAAGATTGCAGACCCGTTTTCATGCCAATTCTTGAAAGCCTCATAATCCCAGAGTCAGAGATTCGTTTCTATATCTGCCTTTTTGACGTTATAACGTCGCAAGCCCATCTTCTCAAAATCAAGAGCTCGCAGATACTCTGCTTTTGTTAGTGCAAGGTTAACAGTGTTATAGCAATGTGAACTTATCTTGATATTCAGACACCTCGTCAATCTCGACTGTGTTCTTAAACACGAAGTTAATTGTGTCTTCACGTTTGTCAATGACAATGAATCTCGTCGAGGCTGCCTCCGGCCTCCGCTGCTTATTCAATACGTTTTGAATCACGTTTCTCAAAAGATACAGGTTATTCTTCTTCACCTCGACGAGTCGATCAAGAATAATAACGACATCCCTTGTTGATCGATAATTCAAAACGTTCTTTAGTAGCTCTTCTAACAAAGACAGAGAGATAATGTCAGTCATAGTGATCGACGTAGCAACCTTCGGGACCTTTCTATAACACTCACGCAACGTCGTAAATAGGTCATGCGACTGTCTGTCTTGTAATGCTTGTTCAATCAAAATTCATATCTCAAGCCCGACGGCGATTAGGTTGAGAAGCTCTCCTGCAGACGTGATTGTCTCTGTAAGCCTCGTAATCATCTGACAGTTAAGATAGAGTACATCGGTTTCGACAAGTTTCTTAGAGCGAGCGTAAGTATCGGCAAAGGTTTCAATGTCTTTCCCAGCATACCATATGAAGCGAGAACAGATCGGAGGGTCTCCGCGTGCAGGTGTTATCCAGGCATGATACTTTGTCGTATTCGTGAACCAAGACAGGTCTTCGAAGGTTGCGAATAAACGTCGAATGACGTCCGAGAGAGGGAGGATCGTTTTTAGAATATGATTAAGAAAGATAAGAGTCTATTGAAGCGTGAGTACATCTAAAATCAATCAGAACATGCATTATTCATGCGACAGTTGTTGAGTAACCCAAACGATCAAATTATATTTTTTCCCAACGTCTAACAAGAGAGGTCGAACAGAGATATGCGAATCTCTTAAAGTCGCCGATTCAGAGTCGCTTCAGATGTGAGGCTTTCGATCTCATCTTTCTGAATAACAGAATCATACATGTCTTCCAGAGCCCCCCAAACAGTCTTGAAATTGTCATTATCTCGTGCGCTCACTCCGTCAAACCGGCACATGTTGCTGTGGTCTGCCTTGATCTCGATGATAATCTCCTTATCGTCTGGCAGGCCATAGATGACACTATTTCTAGGTACGACCTTACTCTTGTTAGAACGATAGACTAAGGGTTTCTAGTTAAGGAACACACCTGTCCATATGCTTCCCAGAAGCTAATGATGGGATAGTCAAGAAGCTGATTCTTGAAGAGATGCTGATGGATTTCTGTGAAAATAGATCCCGCTTGTAGGGTCTCTTCGATGTGTTGATCTTTTTGAGCGCCAACCCAGCGGGCCACCTTTGCCGCAGCAGAGCCGATCGACACAAGGGTGAGCTTACCACCTCCATGCGGTGTGCCGAAGAAGACCAAGCCTGCACTAGATTGATGACGATCAGCTTCAGATTGTTTTATTGTAGACGATGACAATACGTACGTGATTTTCTTAATGAGCTCGTATTTCTTATTATTGTGAGCGTTGATGAGAGTTTACTCGATTAAAAGATCGTTAAGACTATATTTAATAAATAGAATCGACCGCTTTGACGTCTAAATCTCGTTAATAAATATTTTTGAGAATATATGTCGTCGATATACTTTCTTTCTCTCTTCGCGAATAATCTCAAACAATTCTTCGACTTTAAATATAAAGTTATTCTTATTCTCTTTATAAAGCAGTCTCGAGTTATATTAATATAGAAATACTTATATACTCGAAGCTGTCTCACTCAAGCTACGGAGAGTAATTACGGGCTACTGCTTAGGCTATATTACAAGAGAAACCTTTCTCCGACTAGTCGAAACAGGGTAAAAACTCTCGCTATTCTTTCTTATCGCATCTTCTTGTCGTATAGTCTTCCTACCACACTGCGTTCCCTAGTCTGTTCGTACGAATTCGTGTGCCTTCTTGGAGTACTTGTTGCTGCTCCTATTATTGTCTGTTATATAGCTGCTCCTTAGCCAGCGAGAACTGTTCTAGAAGGCCAATCGAGATCAGTCATCGCGCTGCGGCCTTTGCCCCTCGCGGGGTTGTCAGCATCTCTCTCAGATCAGCTGTCTCAGTCTTCTTCAGAAGAGTTTGTCTCTCGCTTCTCAGCCTTGGGCAGAATAGAAGAACGTGTCTAACATTCTGTTTTCTTCAGTCACACTCGCATGCGGAAGAGAGTATCTTAGAGACCCTGCACATATGCAGAAAGTGTGTTAGGTCAATCTTCTCTGTTCGTAGCTGGGTTAGAGCGGAGCTCTCTGCTTTTGCTAGGCCTTCATGGAGAGATCTCCTATTTGATCATAGATCTCCCCTTTGTGCGGGGCTGCGTCGTTCTTCTGGGATCCCAGCCTGGTACTGAGCCCACACTGCTTCTTATTCTCTTTATAAAGCAGTCTCGAGTTATATTAATATAGAAATACTTATATAATCGAAGCTCTCTCTTTCAAGTTATCTCGAAGTTATAAACGTCTATTAAATCTCTGTGATTTCGTTTAGATATTTTATACGTGTTCTTCTTCACTCTTTTTAAATGAATTTAATTTATACATTACGATAATATTAAACTCTGTTAATACGATCGAGTAGATTATAAAAAAATGATAAGCTCACTCGACATGGCACAATTCATTTGCAGCCTCGGCTTCGTCGCTGGTAAGGGTAGACAGGTCAGGAAGTAATTGTCTTAGAGGCTATGAGACGTAAGTGGCTGCGACTGTTCGTATGTGCAGGTTAGATAAGCCTTTACCATTCTTACTGTCCTATTCGAATAGCAAGAGCCACGCGTCGACAGACGTTGTCAGCGTAAACCTACGATGAACCCTAACTCGGCACATACGAGGCTGATTGTTTGAGGCTGATCGAGGTTCGTATCAAAAGTCCTGCACATGCCAAGAAAAGGGTCCAATGTAGGGCTGACTCAGCAATTACGATTATTCTTCATGGTAGTTAAAAGAGAACCTACTAAGAAATCACGTTGAAAGTGGAGTCTGAGTGTGTGAAGGACTTGAGCTATTGCATTTGAATACGCTAGAGAACTTGATCTGACCAAGGGCAACGTTTCAGGGGACCGGAGGGCGGGATGTGGCAGTCAGAGTGAGGATGGGGATGAGGACGTGGAGAAGGGAGAATGAATGTTTTGTTATCTTGATATCTACTGCATTTGCTACTTTCCTTCGCTGTGGCGAAGAAGAAGCGCATGGATAGCTTTTGATATCACTTCTTGTATCGAGCCTCCAAGGCACCACGTTCCGGCCGACTCCTGTTCAGACTTCGAGCCTTGTGGAATCCCCTTCTTTGAATATCAGTAATGCTTCGCAATCTCAATGTGCTAGTCAGTAAGGTCGAATGCGTACCTGATAACTCAGGAGTCTCGCTGCTCATTCCATGGAATTCTGGTCTATGCAGTTGAGACTGGAACCATTCCCAATCTTCAGTCGTCCATCGCGTTTCAGTCAGTGAATCTTCAATCATCCATCCAGCTTCCTCTTCTTAGAGGCACGAGGATCAACGTAGCCATGGCCGGGGTATCGCTTCTCTCGGAGAGCCGCCAGGGCCAGATCTTCCACGAACTTCTTGCGCACCGTAACACCCCAGTCCAAGATGTTGTCGAGGTGTTGATGGAGTCGAGCGATATCGTCAGGCTTTTTGAAGCTGTATGAATCCAGAAAATGCTGATGCCAACGTACAGTACCATCGCTAGCGTCGAGGGCCCAATTGACGTAAGTGTGAGCTTGCGTCGTGTCGGCGGCGATGGTGTATACGAAGGTGTCGGCGTCCGGGGTGCCGATGGTGGCTTGTCCCGTAACAAAATCCGGAGGAGATGGACCCGGCAATGGGCTGATTGTAGGTGCTGAAGCGCTCGGAGGGCTTGACATTATCGCATCCTTATACCTCCGGTTGTTGTAGACCGCACCGACCCCCCCTCCCATACACTGACAGACAGCTGCCGGGAATGGCTCGTTCTGGCCTTTCAATTCCAGGAGAGCAAAAGAGAAGAAGCTCTTGCCGCTGTTGGTAAGTCCACAGTTGAGTTGCCTGAAGGTTTCGACGATTCTGTCGTCAAAAGCCCCGGTTGCGATTGACCACTGAACATCTGGTCTTGGTTTCGTCACCCGGGGGAAGGATTTGGCTAGCTCCTGCCAATCGCCAGGATTCCGAATCGTCACTTCGGGAATGGCGTTTGTCACGAAATCCGCATTGTATTCATCAAACAGGAATGCCTTGCTCCACTCCTCCAGGATAGATTCCCTAACACGGTCCTTCTCCATTTCGCTGGCCTCGTCACCCAATGACTCACAGGCGGCCACAGAGCGCTTAGTAGCCACCAAAGCCCCTGTCAATTTGATCATGAAGGTCGTCTCATTGCAGCCAGAGGCCTGGTCAATGATTTGCTTGACATTTTCCGCCATAGGTCCTTTCCAATCCGACAGCCGTCTCTGTGTCATTATCTTTGTTGCTTTCTCGATCAACTTTGCACCGGTAGCTCGGGCCTTCTCGTCGTCTGAATAGATGAAGTTACGCTCGAGCCGGGTGAAAGCCATCTGAGGATTGTCTGGCATGGCCAGTAAGGACCAATCCGAGGGGCGTTCAATCTCTCCTTCCAAATCTTCTTCAGAACCTTCTTTTTCTTCGCTCTGAGAGGTGTTGAAATATTCAGGCCAAGTGAGAAAGGCCTGTTGATCGTCTTCCTCAGGTGTATCTGCCCTTTCTCCCTGCAAGACTGAATCAAAGGGTTTGGTGGGAGTAGGCGCAGCAGCATTCGTGACCGTCGGGTCGGATGTAGATTTGGGTGTAGAGGGTGTGCACTGCTCTTCAAGTGTACTGTCTGACGCTTGATCTGATCGTTGTTCTTCGGCGTTTTGATCGTGGAGGGGGAGGCTAAGATTCTCTTCGGGCCAGTTTTGAGGGGCAGGAGAAGGTGAGGGATGTTCAACAAGCACGCCGTCGTCAGTTGCATCTAACTCTGAGAACAGATGGTCAGCAGATTCAGACGGGTGTAGGGACTCGTCCTGACCACTCAGCTCGTTTGCTCCCTGCGCTTCCTTAGCTTCTTTGAAATGACCCGTGAGAGATGGTGGATTTGATGAGGATGGGTAGCATTGATGAGGTGAGGTAATGGTGCGAGGGCGTTTGATCGGTTGGGACTCTGCTTTGACACTGTCCTTGGCGTCTGGAGTCCTTTCGCGCTTGGATGAGGCGAGAGGCGAGAACATGGCATTACATATTGAGGAGAAGAGGAGTAATACTAGACAGGAAATAAGACATCAATCAAGTCTTTAGGGGTGATAATGGGGTTGAGGACGAGGGGAAGAAATAAGAAATAAGAGATGAAGGAGAAGCTCAAGGTAAACAGCAGTAGGCTTGACGCGGAATCATCCCGGTATCCAGATACACTAGCCTATTAAAAATACCGGAGGACGGCTCGACGGGAAATGCACCACCCCTAAAATCCGATAAATCCGTCACCCAAAAAAATGCCTACTTGCCACCAAAATTGTATAATAACTCGGGAGGTCTACGTATTACGCAGTACTAATTATTCATAGATAACAAGATATACTCAGATACTCTATAGCTATTTTATCGTTTTTCGACTATTATTAACTCTTTCATTACGTGAAAAAAGGGAGCTTTCTCTGCTTGCACCATCTCTCTCTCTCTCTAACTTACTAAAGCAACATCTAACAAGTTCTGAAAATTCAGACAAGAACAACTAGGCACAGAGACTAGAGTATCTCGAGACACTTACTTTGATAAGGAATCTAGCTGAAGTGCTGAAGACGTAAGAGAAGATTGAGGAAGCCGAGCGAATGCATCGACAAACGCTGGCGTCTTAGGAAAGCTTCTACGGTAAGAAGCATTTTGATACTCGGTCGAGCAAGGAGATTCTGACGAAGACACTACTCGTTCAAAGTAGATACGACGAAGCAGAACAGCTGCATCGTGAAGCGTTGGTGACAAGAGAATCGGTGCAGGGCGATGACCATTCATCGACTCTGTCAACTATAAGCTATCTGGCATTGGTGCTGCGCCAGCAAGGCAAAGTTGAAGATTCAGATTTGATGCGTGAGAAAATCTCTTGAACGGTCCTCTAGCTGGTGTAAGACATCAACGTATCCCGGTTTTCGAGCGAATTGAGGTACCAATGCTGTGTGATCTGCGCTTATCTGCGAATCGCCGTTCGGATGTTCATGTTCGATTTATGGATATTGAGTTGTTAATAAGCTTTTTGACTGTCTCAATATCTTGAGCAGTCTTCAGACTGTCCGAATGTCCTTCACCTAGCGATACCAGACGTATTTTCAGAATCTGGTGGTACAATGCGAGCGACTCCGTCAACCGTTTCTGCACCTTGTACATGCTTGCTAGGGCTGACATACATCTCAACACTGCCGGATGCGACTCGTGTTGTACCTCTTTCCCCGTCGCAATGGTCCGGAGTTGCATTGCTTCAGCCTTTGGCCAATTTCCTTGGTCGACTAGGATCCATGCCAGGTTCGTCCTACTGGCCAATGTGTACGCGTGACCTCGTCCAAACCTTTCAAACCTGAAATCCACGACCTGAGCTTGTAGTATTGCGGCTTCGTCGAATCGTGATTGACTTTGATAGTTTCTAGCAAGTTCTGCGGTTGTAGTCATTGTGTGTTCATGATCTTCACCGATCTTGATTTTTTGTGCCTTCAAGACCTGCTCCAACATTGATCCTTCCTTTTCTATTTGTTGATTTTTTCCGTACGTCAGCGCAAGATTTCTTAGTGCGGTCAAGGTATCTGGATGGTCATCCCCTAGGGATCTTTCTCTCAATCTGACAACCTCCAGTTCTAATTTTTCGGCATCATCAAGACGTCCTTGGCTCCACCAGGTCGAGGCTAGATTTGACATACTGTACCATGTTGACTCGTGACTATCTCCTAGGGTTCGCTGTCGACCTTTGAGGATCTGGGACTGGAGGCGTTCTGCCTCTTTCCAACGGCCCTGTTTGTAGTACGCGGCTGCAAGGTTGGATTTCGCTGCAAGCGTACTAGCATGTTCATCGCCAACTTTGCGAGACGTTATCGCTACCACACGCAACAGAATTTTTTCAGCGCTGGCCCATTGTCTCATTTCAATCAAGGTATGTGCCAGGTCAGCAAGAATCGAAAGAGTGCCCATGTGCTCTTCACCGAGAGTCTCCGTGTAGTAGTCGGCCACCACGGATCGGTAGCTTTCCGCTAAGGGCAGAAGTCCTTGGGCGCTGTACGTCTGACATAAATCCGTTAAAACCTTCATTCCGGATCCCCTAACCTCTTCCGCTAGTAGCCGTTTGAAGAGGCTTTCTTGTATGCGAGCTGCTTCATCATATAAGCCTTGAGCATGCAAGAGCTGAGCCAGGATGCGTTTCAGTGTTACAGTCATCTCATGAATTTCGCCGAATGAGCACCCAATCGCTCTCACTTCGTCGGACAACTCAAACACAATTTGCTTGAGCTCGGCGTTGTGATCCATTCTATATTCATGTGCGTAGTTGACTTCGAAGAGGAACTGGTCCTGCAAGTTGCGGATTCGTTCACCTCGGTACTCGGGAAGCCTTATGCTTTGGCCACAATCAATCTCGAGCAGAAGGTCCTCCAACGATTTGCCACTTCTCTCTAGCCATGCCAAGGACTCTTCAAGGCTATAAGGCTGACTGAAGCCCGTGCGATAGCACAACGCTACCTGAAATGAGTTGTGAGCTTTACACTCCGAACATCTGGTATTCCAGTATTGGTTTTTGAGCTCCCGAGCTATACCAATTCGTATACGGCGATCTGCATGCGCAAGTATCATCATATTTTCCACGAGCTTAATACAAGTTAGCTATGAGAGTAGGAACCCATGAGATGATTCTCACTCTGAAAGTCGGATGGTGTTTCACCCAATGTTCACTACTTAGCAGTGAGACCAGCGGTGGTGTAGAAATTCTTTGATCGAGAATCAGGAGGCAATCATCGCCATCGCGAATTTGGTTATGCTTACCTATCGTTTCCCAATAGGTTTAAAATCAATGAAAAGTCAGATGGTCTTACTTCTGGGTCCTTGGCAAGAGTGAGATCGAAAAGCGAAAGGGGGTTTCTCTGCTGCTCTCGAGTAAGGTCTTTGACGGTGAACAAGAGTTCCCTCGCAGCATCTTGTAAAGCGTCGCTCTGTTTCAACATTTCGAGAGCTGCTATTGTGAAGGGCATGTCAGAGGCAACATTAGTAGAGCCTTGGCTTCGATGAAGGCGGATAGAAACACAATGCAGACTGTCCCCAAGTAGCAGCCAGAAACAAAGCAAGCCGAAGCTGTACACGTCCATCTTCTTTGCGTTTAAAAAGAGGAACCCACGATGGTGATATTCTGGAGCAAACCACGGTCTTGATCTTGGCATATATACTATGGATTCTTCGTGGGAGCATATTGAAGCATCTCCAAGATCAGCAAGCTTCACGGACAGCTTCCCGCTGTGCTCGTATACGAGGGCATTCAGTGGTTTGATGTCGCCATGCACAACATCTGGATCAATTCAAAGTCAGCCTTTGAAAAACATGACGTATGAGGAAATATCAAACTAACAAAGACTATGTAAAGCCGAAAGAGCTCTCGCAATGTCTGAGCAAAAATCGAGCTTCACACTTGAGGAGATGCTTCTGGCTTTTTCTGAGAGCATAAAGCTTTGTAAGTCACCTAGAGGTGCTTTTTCAAAGATGAGCACTGGGGAGATTTGTTCGGATTCTGCGAGAATTTCACAACAGTACGCCTCCAGCCGTATTAAGCTGTCGTGATTTCGAAGCCCAGGGTGTCGCAGAATCGACACTTCTTTCACCAGCCTATCAAAGCACTCTTCCGGTTCTCCATTCGTGAAGGATACTCTCTTGAATGCAAAACTCGTCTGGATGTTGATAAGGGCTTGAGAAACGCTTGCTGAGCCTCCCCTACCAAGATCCGCAAGGGCAGTTTGCCACTTTATTGGAAGGAGGTCCACCCCGTATCGTTGCATCAGACCCATGAATGAGATCAAATCATGGTGCTTCGCCAATGTTGAATTTATCTCTGTGGAGGGTACCTGACTAGTGGGATAATAAGGCTCAAGAGCTGAAGTAGTCATGGCGAGCATACGGTAAGAACTTGTTGTTGTGAGTTTCAGCACAATGTTGAATGTTTATTCTTCGATGTGAGGTGCGTCCCGCTGGAGATGGATACTCAAACCCTTAGCCACCACCACTACAGTTGAAACTCGTAATATGACAGGAGGAGGTTTAATCTCCCTATCTGTCCAAATTGATGAACGAAGTTTGAGCTATTGACAGGGCTGTTGAGGCTGTAGAGGTTCACGAGTCGCGGTCAAAAGTGATCTTGGCATTTCTGAGAGGATCGACGAGGGTGGGTGACAAAAATATCTAGACACCGACAATTCCCCGACGCTAGGCCTCTATGCCACCAAAACCCTTTCTTTTTTTTCAGAGACACCCTTTTATATCTCAATCGCAATGTCTAAAATCAAGCGTAAACGAATTACTTAAGCGAATTATTGTATCTATTTATATTCTTATTAGATTTAATAGAATATTTAGAATAATTAATATTTAAGTAAACACGTATAAAATAAATAGAGAAATTTAAACATATTAATAAAGAGATTAAATTAAATAAGAGACTAAGATCTTATAAAGTATATAATATACTATATATAAGAGCTTAAGTTATCGTATTAATAAGAACGATTCGAATAATTTCTAAAATTTAATAAAGATATTGTACGCTACGTAACGAAGTAAGACGTCTCGACGAGATTTCGTATTAGAACAAGATCGAGATAAGATATCGAGACGAGTTTTCGAATTTTCTAAAAATCTTATCTTATCTCGTCTTAGCGTCGATTTATTTAAGATTATCCCGATATCTTATTAAGTCTATTAATTATATTAGTTCGAGATTATTATTCTCGTAACGATTACGAGCGTACTTCGTATTTCTTAATAATATCTATCTATGTTAACATTTCTTTATAAATATATTATCTCTTTTAGGCTTAGCGTGTCTTGATAGATTCACTTAGTTATACATATATGATTTTTTCTCTTAGTATATAGTTATTTTATATCTAGTTATCTTATTTAATATATCTATATAATACAAGTATAGACTCAGGAATAAAATTCGTAAAACTTGTTTTTGAATTTCGAGAGGTTGATTTCGAAGTCTCGTATTCTTTGCTTCGAGACTAAGCGACTAAGTAGCGATATTAAAATCTTACTTTACTTTATCAATGATAGATCGAATTTAATTATTTTTATAGCGTTGAAATGCGCAAGTTAAGCTCTATAATTAATAAAAGTTTAAAGAAATTATATACTAAGAATATACAATAATTGAAGTTGCAAAAAGATCTTATCAAAATTTTTAATAAGAGCGCTCGAGAGATCTAACGAGCTAATACAGCGAGTCTAATTAAAAAGCGTAATATAGTAAAATTAATTATTAACTATATATATAGATTTAAAATTTTTTAACTTAGCTCTATCTTATTCTTTTATATATACTAATAACTCTATATTAATTCTAATAGTAACGACTCTCTAAATATTATTCTTCGTATCTTTTTAATTATCTTTTTAAGTAATATTACTTTATATTTTAATTTTAATTAAAGTATTATATTTAACGCTTTATTTTATTTTAATTTTAATACGTAATATTAAAATTTGAGAAAGTCGCTTAAAGATCTTTAAAGTTTATCGAGATATCGAAGTAATCTCGTTATCTCGTTAAGAAAAAATCGTCTTATCTCGTCTTATCTCGTCTTATCTTATTTAAATCTTATCTTAGCGTCGAGATTAGATACGATATTTTAAATCTCGTCTTATCTCGTCTTATTACATAGCGTAAATATAAATTTCTAAAATATTAAAATTTCTTATCTTTCGAATATTAATAATATCTTCGATTAATTCGTAACGTAATTTATAATATCTTAATAAGAACGTTTTTTAACGAGTTTTAATAAGTCTATTATTATCTTAATTAAAAAGTTAATAAATCTATTTCTTTCTTTAATATTAATTATATTTATTAAAAGTAATAAGAATATTAAAAATAATAAGACTTATATATTATTTCTAAGATTGCTTTCGTAAGCGACAATAGTTTAAGAAGATATTAAATTTATTAAGTGTCTTGCTCGAAGATTTATATAATCAATTAATTAAAATTTATAAAAGATATTATTTAGAATAAAAACTAGTTAGACGTTTATCGACTCGAAAGTAATCGAGAAGATCTAAGATTATTTCTAATTAAATATCTAATAACGTATATATTAATACAATTAATTAGATTAACGTTCTTTTAAATATTAATATACTTTTATTTCGTATTTAGAAATTCGTATAATTAAAAGAATTATTTTAGAATCTCTCGAGTTATTTACGTATTTAAAGTTAACTTAATTAAATAATAAAGAGATAACGTCGTTAATTAATTATATTATTAGTCAGAAATCTTAAGTATAAACTTTAAATAAATCTCGAGATAGAAGTAAAAGAATAAATATAAATAAAAGTTATTAAGAAACTTCAAAAGGGATAGAATATAAAAGAAAGCGACTAATAAACTTCGAAATTCTAAGACTTTAACTTAAGACGATAGCTAAGTATATCGTCGAATCGAATATAAATATTATTATTAATTATTATATTACGATTAGATTATAAATATAAAAATTAATATATTAGTATATATAAAAGAATAAGATAGGGCTGAGTTAAAAAATCTTAATTTGTATATGTAGTTAATAATCAAATCGTCAGTTCTACGCTTTTTGACTAGACCCGCTTTGTTAACTCGTGTCATGGTGTGACACCAGTCAAGTCACCAGCCTAGTCAGCTATGCGATAGCCGACAGGCGACAACCCCTGAATCTCTTAAGGATCTGGCGATGCCCACATTCTTTCTGGTTTCCTCATCTTTCGTCTTGGCCTTTACCTTAGTCCTAGCCATAGAGAATGAGATTCCTCTTATCAAGCCTCGTTCCCTGATATTACGAAAGATCGAACAATCGGTTTAACGCTTCTACGCGTAGAAAACCAAACCTCGTAAGATGCTGAAATCCTTTCAGGTCTCGACGCTGATATCCTTTCTTCAGGTCTTGATGCTGAAATTCTTTAGGTCTTGAAAACCCAGTCCCGTCAACGATTCGATCTCTTTATTGAGCATTTCGTGTCTCACCTTCCGTGCCTCGCCTTCCGTGCCTCGCCTTCCGTGCCTCGCCTTCCGCGTCTCTCGTTCAGCACGACAGTAAATGCTTTCGTGTCTCGCCTTTCGTGCCTCGCCTTTCGCGTCTCTCGTTCAGCAAGACAGTAAACTGCACACCTCATCCTTCTGGTCCTGGTCAGATGCCAGTCTCATCCTCCCGTCCGTGCCTCGCCTTCCGTGCCTCCGCTCCGACCTCTCGCCTGATCCAGTTCGACTATCGTATGTTGCAGCAGTTCAACTGTGACTACGTAATCTCGCTTTCAGATCTCGCCAAGTCTTTCTCGCCCCGTCAAGTCTCGCTCTGGGCCAAATGCCAGCCCTCGTCAAAGTCTCGATCTTATCCTTTCATGCCTCGTCCTCCTATTCTTCTTCACCTCGTCATGACTTTCGTATTAAGTCTTCGTCTCGCCCTTCCATTCTCGTCAATATCCTCTGTTTCCGCTTATAATATCTCTGAAAATCTATCTTTTTTATAAAATTCGACAAAATTTTTGAAAGAGAGAGGGATTCTTATCTTATGGTTGGGGATCAGTCATATTGAGAAGGGATCATGTATGTATGTAGGGAGAAGAAAATGTCTCCCGTGCTCGACAAGAGGAGAGCATTACATAATGCAGAGCATCTACAATAGATGTAGAGAAGAAAATATCTCTAGGGAGAAGGAAATGTCTTCTGTTCAAGAGAGCACACCTATCAAGAAGATACACGTCTCGACGTCAAAAAAAAAAAATTTCGGATTTCGTCTCGCCTTTGTCCCGCCTTTATCCTTATCTTCGCTCTCGTCTTCGCCCTCGTCTTTATTCTCGTCTTGTCTTGTTCTGCTTCGCGGGAGCTCAGCCTTCGAAGAGGGAGCTACTGTCATGATGTGACACCAGTCAAGTCATTAGCCTAGTCAGCTATGCGATAGTCGATAGGCGATAACCTCTGAATCTCTTAAGGATCTGGCGATGCTCACATTCTTTCTGGTTTTCTTATCTTTCGTCTTGGTCTTTATCTTAGTCCTAGCCATAGAGAATGAGATTTCTCTTACCAAGCCTCGTTCCCTGACAACTCGCTAGGCCTTTCGAGCACCCTTATCAAAAAATTTGATGATTTCTTTTTGTAACTTCAATCACTCTATTCTCTCTATATATGATTTCTTCAAATTTTCGTAGATTATAGAACTTAACGTGCGCATGCTAACGCTATAAGAAATATCAAATTTGATCTCTTATTGATAAAATAAAGTAGGATTTCAATATCGTTACTCGATCACTTACTTCTTAATGATGAGGGATACGCGGCCTCGAAAAAATGTACGTACAAGTCTTATATTTTGAACAACTTTTTACTTTTCTATTACTTTTTTGATTTTTTTTTTTCAATTGTAAAGACTTATTTACGCTATTTAGAGAATTAAGAATTTTTAGAATCGATCTTTTAGTTATTAATAAATTCTAAGTTAAAGATTTTTAGCTTTGAAAGATTAGAATTTTAATATATATTTTAATAGTAAATTTCTTTTATATAGTAATAAAATAATAAAACGATTAAATTTATAAATTATAGAATTCGAATTCGAGCTGCGTTAAAAAAAAAAAAAAAAAAAAAAAAATATTAACTAAATTGTAAATCGTATTAAAAAAAAATTATAAAAAAAATTATAAAAAAAAATTTATTTAAAATATCATTTAAATTTATTATTTTCTAAAAGAGTTTTTACTTTTTTCACGATTCAAGTCTTAAGTTAATTTAGATTAATTTTAATATCGTATCACGAATTAAATTCGTGAGTCTATACTTATATACTTTAATTAATTATCTTAGAAAGATAATAAACTAAATCTTAGTCGATTAGATCTTTAATTACGAGATTATATTTTAATTAAAAGAAGAATTATTCTTCTAGTATATTAGAATATTCATATTCTTTATAATAACTTAAGCGAATAAGAACTTAGTTTATTATATTCTCGAAGTTTTTGTAAGGACCGTACTGTGGTGATAACCGTAGTGTAGTATGTAACGAAGATAACAAGCTAAGGAGCAACTATGGACTGGGAGGGAGGCCATATATGTATGGCGGAGTGAACCTGCCAAGACACGCTAAGCCTGATAGGGCTAGCGTAGGTGTCAAAGGTACGAGGTGTCAAGGGATGCAGGGTACGCTCGTAACATTTTTAAAAAATTCTTCTTTACGTAATAAGTTTTCTTCGTTTATAAATTTCTATACTACGTAATAAGACGAAGTAAAACGAGATTTTAAGTGTCGTATCTCATCTCGACGCTAAGACGAGATATGCTTTTAGTAGTGCTCTTAATAGAATTCTTATTTTATTCGTTATTAAAATATCTTATCTAGAATATCTTATAAGATATCTTAGATTTATATCGTTTTATATACTAATCAAAAAGATAAAATATAATATAAAATATAAACGTCTCATGTTATATTATAATATAATATGATATGAGATCTCTAGATTTCATATCATAATGAAATGATATAAGATTTTATTAATATCATATTATGAGACGATATAAATCTAAGATATCTTATGAAATAAGATATCTTAATGATTTTGAATTAAGAAGATGAGTCGAAAAATAACAGGTAGCGAAGCGTTTGAGAAACGCAAGAAGGAGATAACTGGGGCAATAGCAGCAGGCTATGCTGCCGATGAGAGAGGGGAGCGTCGCCGGCGCGGGGGCGGAGAAGAAGGGGGACACGGGGACGCGACGAGAAGAATACCGCCGTCACTAACAAATAGCAAAGAACGGAGAGCAAGTCTACACGTGGAAAACGCGGAGAAATAGGCAACTGCGACTATTGCGACCCTAGAGACCATAGAAAACACGTCGTACGAGGATCTAAACGCGTCAACTTGAAAGGTGCTTCAGGGGAGCATAGACCAGGTCAAAGCATACATACAGAAAGCTGACGGAGAACGCCAGAGAAAGAGTAAGAAACAGAATTCACGAGAGGGCTACGACAGCTGAGAAAGTACTCCCACGCGAAATAAATTCCCAGTAGAAAGCTGAGCATAGAAAAACCCGTTCGAATCAGTAGCAAACGAAGCAACGAGGTCAGTTCCACGTCTAATATCGTTCGAAATCGAGAATACGAGAAAGAAGCGTTAGATCTTGATAGTCATACACAAAGAGAAGAAAAGAATAACAATAAAGAAGATGAAGAGCGAGAGAATTCTCGTCGTCTTTAAGAATAAACAAAAGCATACTTCGTTAAAATAGATCGTTATAGTGAACAGACTTCGAAGCGAAGATCTATTACTATAGACGACTACGTAAGAGATCAAAGAGACTCTCGAGAAAGACACGAGATGAGTGTTAGAGATATATAACTCGATAGTAGTAGTGAGAAAGTTCTTTTTAGTAATAATTCACGAGATAAGAGTTTCGAAATTCGATATAGATAATTAGACTGTTATCAAGAAAAGAATAGAGATAGAGAATCGAAGTCTACACTTAGAACTCGAGATAGTCAAGACACGATAATGTCACGACGTTAACGCGACAGAAGAGAGAGAGAGAAAGCTATACTTCTCTCTAATGTTACACGTCGCGACGACGAAGATGACTGACGATCTTATTAAAAAGCATCTAATCGAGACAAGTAAGATGAAGAGAGTGAAAAGATTTGATTAGATAACAACAGCTATGCAGTGTTATAACTATCAGAAACAGAGACATATAACTAAAGAGTGCTCAAACCCTACGCGCTGCGCAGAATACAGTCAAGATCATAACACACGCAGTCATCAAAAGAAGACGTCAGAGACGTCAAAGACCTGCGCTGACTGCGAGGGCATAGGTCACGCAGCGTACGAGAAGACCTGCTTAGTAAGAGTTAGAGAAGCTCAGAGAACGCGTTAGAGAATAGCGACTAAGTCTCTACTGTATAAGTCGCTAAGGGAGAGATCACCTTCGACACCTCTGAAAAGAGATAACGAATTTATATTAATAGACTCAAAGAAGAAGAGAAAGATAGTTTCAGAGATAATCGAGTTGAGAGAGACGTCAAAGACTCAGAGAAGAAGTTAGAGTATATAGAGAGACAAGCAGAGAGTAGAGAGATCAACGACACGCTTTTAATTCTCTACTATCGCTGAAGCGCTAGAATAACAGACAATCGCAGCATCGAGTGTTCTCGAGAAAGTCACGTAATCTTTCCCTTAATAGAAAAGCCCTATCAACGAGATCTTCGCCTCTAGAGAGATAACGTATAACTCAACGTTAAAAGAGATAATAAGCGTTATGCAATCAGCATAGCAAGTAGAAGTAATCACAGATCAAGAAGATATAGAGATATCAGACAACGATGATCTATAAAGAATATCGCGACGCTAAGAATCTTACAGTACAATATAAGAAATAAACTAAGAACAATAACTACCTTGCTAACAGACGCAGAGATTCAAGATACTAACGTACTTGCGATTCAAGAATCAAGCTTCAACTCGCACACAGAATCCTCGTATAACTTAGAGACTAGTTAGTTTCATTTAACATATCGCTCGAGAAAGAATACGAGAGTGTGCTTCTATATCAATAAGAGACTAAATTCGAAGAACTAAGATATGAAGTTCGTGACAAAGAATATAAGTACGCTGAGAATCCGACCCAGACAGAAAGAGCAAGCGAATCGAATCGAGAGACTCTCAATTCACAATATCTACAATTCGAGCCCATCGCTATTCTCGACAGAGAACCTCTCTAGTCTATCATAGATTCTAGAGCTTCTGTAGAAGTCTGAGAAGCATCTCTTGCTCGAAGACTTCAATCTATATTATTCTAACTGAAATAACTCTAACAGATTCTCGTATCATAAAGAGACGAACGATCTAATTACAGTAACTGCAGAGAGAAGAATAAATCTAGTTCTATTAAAGAGAGTAGTAACGTGAAGATCTCGAGAATAAAAGAGTGCGATCGATCTAGTCTTCATTACTTCAGAGACAACGAAGATAATAGTTCGTTATTAAGTAAAATCGAATCTGTAGCATAACTCGAATCATCTCTTAATACTTATGAAGCTCGATTTAACAACGAAGAGCGTCTCGAAATAGCGACGTCGTGCTTAAAAGATAACAAAATCAGAAGAGATAGCGAGAAAAGCTCAAGCACTAGACGCGACACTCTCACTAGATCCTCTAACAAATTCGAAGCAGATCGATGACTATATTAATCTGCTTTATAGAGAACTTAATAAGATAGTAAAGAACATAGTATCGTGAGCTAAGTCGTTAGAAAAAAATAAATTATTCTAAAACGAAGAGTGCAGTCTAATAACAAAGGAAGCGAAGACTAAGATATCTCGATATCGAGTTAGCCGTAGCGAGCACGCAGAGCACGCATGAAGAGCGACACTCAAGAAGAGAGACAAGATAATAAGCAAGACCAAGACTCTCCACTTTCGCAGAGAAGTGCACGAGATGACGCAATCACCTAAAGAGATTTAAGACATAGTCAGCTGAGCGAGAAACGATAACACATGCCCCAAGCCCCTATCGAAGTTCCCGCCAATGAGAAGAACAGAAGAGAGTCTAGTCACTACGTTTAAAGAAAAAGTTAATGCTCTGAGAAAGACTTTCTTTCCTCCTCTCCCTCAGACAGATATCTCCGATATTCTAGAAGCAGCCTATTCTTCTTCGCTATTAATGAATAGTCAGATCACGAAGAAAGAGATACGCAAGACTATCTTCAGGTCAAAACCAGACAAAGCTTCAGAAATAGATGGCCTGCCAAATCGCTTCCTAAGACTAGTTACAGAGAAGCTGCTCTCCAAGTTTAGACACTTATTTCAGACATGCGTAGACGTGGATTATCATTCTAAGAAGTTTCGTAAGACTAATATTATTATGTTAAGAAAGTCAAAGAAGAAGAACTACTTCGAATCGAAGTCGTACAAATTAATAACACTCTTAAGTACATTAAGAAAGACACTAAAGACAGTAATTACGCGCAGACTTAATAACTGCGCAGAAGATAATGATCTTTTCTCGTCAAAATAAATAAAAGTTAGAAGAAAGAGATCTACGAAGACAGTTCTGAAAACGATAATAGATGCAGTACACACAGTCTGAGATTGTGAGAAGAATAAAGTTACTAGCCTTCTCTCACTAGATATAACAGAGGCTTTCGATAACGTCTTTCATCATCGCCTGCTTCACAATCTTAGATAGAAGAGAATTTCGAAGCTAATTGTGAACTAAACAAGAAGCTTTCTTACTGACAGAGAAATCTCTCTCACTCTAGAAAGAATAACAAGCAGACTGAAGCCTACAGAGACGAAGATCTCATAGAGATCTTCGATATCGTTTATTCTTTTTCTATTCTTCAACGCTCCCTTGATTAAGAGATATGCGAAGATCAAGTTAAAACTGCAAGTAGAAGAATTCGTTGACGATATTTATCTGCTGACATATGAGAAGAGCACTAAGGCAAACTGCGAGACTCTTAAAAAAGTATACGAAATCTGTCTGCAATAAGTAGAGACTCATAAAGCGACGTTCGCGTCAAAGAAATACGAGCTAATTTACCTAATAAGAAGTTCAGAGAAGTTCAATATGAGAGTTAGCGTCGATCTAGACTCTGCAACGACAAAGTCAAAGACTAGTATTCGCGTGCTAGAACTGCAGATCGACGACAAACTTCGTTAAGAATCTCATATTAGAGAAGTCAAGATCAAGATGAAATCGCAATGCAGAGCACTATCAATAACTGCAGTCTCAACATGAAACGTCACACTAAACAAAGCAAGACAAGTGTATAGCTCTATCGTACGATCAGCGATAACATACGCAGCAGCAACGTGACACACATTACGAGATCTTCGAAATAATAAGCGATCTCACGTTAAGATCTTAGAAATTATATAAAATAAATGTCTGCGAAGAGTAATTAAGATATATAAAGTCATTAATAAGAGAGTCATCGAAGCGAAGACAGAGATTCCTTCTCTTCAGATCACGATGAATCAAGCAATACTTCGAAATCAAGCATTTAAAGACAGTCATCTCGTTACGAAGCTAGGAAATGCGAGGATTCGAAGAAAGCTAAGAGAGAAACGAAATAAAAGACGAGCAGTTCTTCAGATCTCAATAGAAGATAAAGAAGAGTGAGCTCTAAGAACGCTTCGACTCGAAAATTAAAACTCTTTATAGACATCTAACGAAGAAAGAATATCAAGAAGAGCTAAAGATCTTATTAAAGACTAATAAAAAGCAGTCTGAAAAGCAGTGTGAATTTAATATCAGACTGAGATTTCAGAAGAACGACGCAGTCTCGCACAAAGAAAAGATCTATAATCAAATAGAAGATCTCTTCATAAAGATTTAACAAAAGCAAAGAGCTTCGCTCTAACCCAGCTACGAACAGAGAAGATCGATCTAACACACTTTTTACATATGTATAAAATCTCTAAGATACTCTCTTTCGCATACGAGTGTGACTAAAGAAAACAAAATACTAGATACGTTCTCCTATTCTATTCAAGGCTGAAAAGCGAGAGACAAACTCTTCTGAAGAAGACTGAAACAGCTAATCTGAGAGAGATATTAATAACCTCACGAGAGGCAAAGATCGCAGCGCGATGACTGATCTCGATTGATCTTCTAGAATAGTTCTCGCTAACTAAGAAGCAGCTATATGATAGGCAATAATAGAAGCAGCAACAAGTACTTCAAGAAGACACACGAATTCGTACGAACAGACTAGAGAACGCAGTGTGATAGAAAGACTATGCGACAAGAAGATGCGATAAGAAAGAATAGCGAGAGTTTTTACCCTGTTTCGACTAGTCGAAGAAAGATTTCTCTTGTAATACAGCCTAAGCAGTAGCCCGTAATTACTCTTCGTAGCTTGAGTAGACACGAGTATAAAATCAAATCAAAAAGATATCTTAATAACGAATAAGATAAGAATTCTATTAAGAGTACTACTAACTAGAATAATAATTAAAATAATAATATTAAAACTATTGCTAACTAAAATAATAATATCGAAAGTATTATTAACTAGAATAATAACTAGAATAGTAATATTAAATTGTTAATTAAAAAATAATAATAAGATATACGAGACGAAAGAATATTAATTCGATAATTAATTAATATAGACGCAATTGCGCATTATTATTCTTATTATTATTCTTATTATTATTCTTATTATTCTTCTTAGCGATATTCTTAGCGATCTTCTTAGCGATATTCTTAGCGATATTCTTAGCGATATTTTTAATGATAATCTTAATAATAATCTTAGCGATATTCTTAACGATGATCTCAGTAGTGATCTCAACGATATTTTTAACGATAATCTTAATAGTAATCTTAGTATTACTATTCTAATTAATAGTGCTTTTAATATTATTATTCTAGCTATGATTCTAGTTATTATTTTAATTGACAGTGCTTTTAATAGTGCTTTCAATAGAATTCTTATTTTATTCGTTACTAAGATATCTTATCTAGAATATAATGTAAGATATCTTAGATTTATATCGTTCTATAAGATATCTTATTTAAATATTATATTATATCTTTATAAAGATATAATATTTGATCTCTCTTAATTTTATATTATATTATAATATAAAATCGATTAAGATAAAATATTTCGTAAGATATATTATACCTTTTCGAATAGTAATTATTCTTTTTATTATTATTCTTATTATTCTTTTTAACGATATTCTTAGCGATATTCTTAGCGATATTCTTAGCGATAATCTTAGCAGTGATCTTAGCGATATTCTTAACAATAATTTCAGCAGTGATCTTAGCGATATTATGTTACGAGCGTATCTCGTATTTCTTAATAATATCTATCTGTGTTAACATTTCTTTGTTAACACACTATTTCTTTTAGACTTAGCGTGCCTTGATAGATTCACTCAGTTATACATATATGATCTTCTCTTTTAGTATATAGTTGTTCTATATCTAGTTATCTTATTTAATAATCTATATGACTTGACTCTATACTAATTCTGACATATTATATCTTTATAAAGATATATACGCTACGCAACGAGACGAGACGTCTCGACGAGATTTCGCGTTGAGTCGAGTTTGAGATAAGATATTAAGACGAGTTTTCGAATTTTTTAAAAATCTTATCTTACTTCGTCTTAGCGTCGATTTATTCGAGATTATTTCGTTATCTCGATAAACTTCAAATATTTTTAAGCGATCTCTCTAAAAGTTCAATATTACGTATTAATATTAGAATAAAATAAAGCGAAGAATATAATATATTAATTAAAATTAAAATACGACGTATAATTGCTTAAAAAGATAATTAGAAAGACACGCGAGATAATATTTAAAAAATCGTTACGAGAATAACGATCTCGAATTAATCTAATTAATAGATTTAACGAGATAACGAGATTATCTCGATATCTCGCTTAAAATAAATCGTCTCATCTCGTCTTATCTCAATTAAATCTCGTCTTAGCGTCGAGACGAGATACGATATTCAAAATCTCGCTCTATCTCGCTTTATTACGCAGCGCTTAGATATAATAATTAATTCTTCTCAATCTTCTATTATATCATAATATAAAATCGATTAAAATAAGATATCTCGTGAGATATATTATATTTTTTCGATTAGTAGTTTTATAATATAACTACGCTACGCAATAAGACGAAGTGTTAGCAACTCAGCTAAAAAAGCTGGCCCCGAGGGTGTCTGCGCTTGACAGCCCCAGACACCCTATTTAGGTACTAATTCTAACAATTATCTCCCCCTTTATAGAGCTCGTCCTCGAGCCCCAAAGACAAAAATCGCAATGTTTCTTAGGGGATCTTTGGCCCGCATTAACGATTTCTAAGGATTTCTTGCTCGAAGTTCCAAGGTTCACTTCTCTGAAACTCTCACTTGTTCAGATTCTTTAGGAACTTCGTGCTCGATACTTTCGAGTCTTTTTGAGACGTCTCGCCCGAATTCTTACTTAGATTCTTTAGGGACTTCTCGCGAAAATGAGGTTTCTTCACTTATTCCAGGCCTGTGACCTCGCCATAGCGCATTATAGCTAACCCCTATTTTGGGGACTTCTGCCCGAATTCTTCGAGGCTTTCAGGGCTTCTTGCCCGACCTGAATGCTTTAGATTCATGCCATTCCGACATTTCAAGAGGATCACCCAGGGTCTCGTGCCCGTGCCCGGTGCTTCCGGGGCTTCTTGCCCGTGGCGGGTCTTTTATACAGGGCATTTTGCCCGAAAGATTTATTTTGAATAGGGCGTCCTGTCCGAAATTATTCATTTTTGCCTCGATAATGGAATTCTTCGAGTCGTTTTTGACTCCGAAGCCCTCTGGAATTTCAATTTTTTCCCTCTGAAAAAGTTCATTTCTGACCTTCTGAGGTTTCGAACCCCGGCCCTCATAGACTAAGCGTTTCACCCTCGGCTAGCCATTTAGGCTAGGCTCCCTCAATTGCGCCCCGAGGTGATCGACTAGATCGACTCGGAAATCAAAGCGCAGACACTATTGTTAGCAACTCAGCTAAAAAAGCTGGCCCCGAGGGTGTCTGCGCTTGACAGCCCCAGACACCCTATTTAGGTACTAATCCTAACACGAAGCGTCTCGACGAGATTTCGTGTTAAGTCGAGTATAAAATAAGATATCGAGACGGATTTTCGAATTTTCTAAAAATGTTATCTCATCTCGTCTTAGCGTCGATTTATTCGAAATTACTTTAATATCTCGTTAAGTCTATCACTTAAATTAGCTCGAGATTGTTATTTTCGTAAAAACTCTTTAAATATTAATTTATATATCTTTTTAATTATCTTTCTAAGCAATTATACGTCGTATTTTAATTTCATTTAAAATATTATACTTTGCGTTTTATTTAATTTTATTTCGATACTTAAAATTAAAATTTTAGAGAGATCGTCTAGAAATATATAGAGTTCATCGAGATATCGAGATGACTTCGTTATTTCGCTTAAAATAAATCGTCTCACTTCGTCTTATCTCAATTAAATCTCGTCTCAGCGTCGAGACGAGATACGATATTTAAAATCTCGTCGTATCTCGTCTTATTGCGTAGCGTAGATATAATATTAATAAAATCTTATATTATTTTATTATAATATAAAATTAAGAGATTTTATATTATATTATATTATAATATAAGATAAGACGTTAATATTTTATATTATTTTATATTTTTTTAATTAGTAATTACGTATTTAAATAAAATAAAATAAAATATAAAATATAAAATATAATTACTTAAAAAGATAATTAAAAAAATACGCGAAATAATAATTAAAGAGTCGTTATAAAAATAACGATCGAGAGTTAATTTAGTCGATTTCGAGTTAATCTAATTAATAGACTTAACGAGATATCGAAATAATTTCGAATAAATCGACGCTAGGACGAGATAAAGTAAGATTTTTAGATTCGAAAACTCATCTCGATATCTCACTTCGAACTCGACTTAATACGAAATCTCGTTAAGACGTCTCGTCTCATCACGTAGCGTAATTATTTCTTAACGATATTTCTATTCTTCTTTTTTAATCGAAATAATATTAAAAACTTTTTATTACTATTAATATTAATTAGTATAATATTTAAATAAGACTTTTTATAATCTAATTTTAATAGACTTAATATTAAACTTTATTACGTTAATTTTATAAATAAAACAATAAAAATCGAACGTTCTCGTTTTATTAAAAGATTATCGAAAATACTAATCGAAAAGATATAATATATCTCACGAGAGATTTTATTTCAACTAATCTTATATTATAATAGAATATAAGATAGAGAAAAGTTAGATATTATATCTTTATAAAGATATAATATAATATTTAAATAAGATATCTTATAAAACGATATAAATCTAAAATATCTTATAAGATATTTTAAATGAGATTTTATATAACGAATAAGATAAGTATTCTATTAAAAGATATTACTAAAAGCACTATTAACTAAAATAATAATTAAAATAATAATTAAAATTGTGATATTAAGATCACTGTTAATTAAAATAATAATATTAAAATCACTGTTAACTAGAATTATAATATTAAGATCACTGTTAACTAAAACTATAATATTAAGATCACTGTTGAGTTTACTATCACTACTAAGAGTATCGCTAAGAATATCGTTAAGAATATCGTTAAGAATATTATTAAAAATATCGCTAAGAATACTATTTACTTAGATTCTTATTAAGATTATTACTAAAATTACTATTAAGTAAAATAATAATATTAAGAATATTACGACTAAAATAGTAATAAGCAATTACGTCAGCACTATCAATAACTGCAGTCTCAACATGAAACGTCACACTAAACAAAGCAAGACAAGTGTATAGCTCTATCGTACGATCAGCGATAACATACGCAGCAGCAACGTGACACACATCACGAGATCTTCGAAATAGCAAGCGATCTCACGTCAAGACCTTAGAGACTATATAGAATAAATGTCTGCGAAGAGTAGTCGAGACATACAAAGTCATTAATAAGAGAGTCGTCGAAGCGAAGACAGGAATTCCCTCTCTTTAGATCACGATAAATCAAGCAGTACTTCGAAATCAAGCACTTAGAGATAGTCACTTCGTTACGAAGCTAGAAAATGCGAGAATTCGAAGAAAGCTAAGAGAGAAACGAGATAAAAGACGAGTAGTTCTTTAGATCTTAACAGAAGATAAAGAAGAGTGAGCTTTAAAGACGCTTCGACTCGAAAATTGAAACTTTCTGTAGATATCTAACGAAGAAAGAATATCAAGAAAGACTAGAGACCTTGTTAAAGACTAACAGAAAGCAGTCTGAGAAGCAGTGTGAGCTCAGTATCAGACTGAGATCTTAGAAGAACGACGCAGCCTCGCACAAAGGGGAGATCTATAATCAAATAGAAGATCTCTTTATGAAGATCTAACAAAAGCAGAGAGCTTCGCTCTAACCCAGCTACGAACAGAGAAGATTGATCTAACACACTTTCTATATATGTGTAGAGTCTCTGAGATACTCTCTTTCGTATACGAGTGTGACTAAAGAAAATAGAATGTTAGACACGTTCTTTTATTCTGTTTAAGACTGAAGAGCGAGAGACAAACTCTTCTAAAGAAGACTGAGACAGCTAATCTAAGAGAGATGTTAACAACCCCGCGAGGGGCAAAGGCCGCAGCGCGATAACTGATCTCGATTGACCTTTTAGAATAGTTCTCGCTGACTAAGAAGCAGCTATATAACAGACAATAATAGAAGCAGCAACAAGTACTTCAAGAAGATATACGAATTCGTACGAATAGACTAGGGAACGCAGTGTGATAGAAAGACTATGCGATAAGAAGATGCGATAAGAAAGAATAGCGAGAGTTTTTATCCTGTTTCGACTAGTCGAAGAAAGGTTTCTCTTGTAATATAGTCTAAGCAGTAGCCCGTAATTACTCTTCGTAGCTTGAGTAGACACGAGTATAAAATCAAATCAAATCAAGCAATTACGTCTTAATTAATTATCGAATCATTATTCTTTCGCTTCGCGTATCTTATTATTATTTTTAATATTACTATTTTAATTAAAAAGCTTACTTTCTTAATGATCAAGACTAAATATACTTTCATATTAATAATCTTATTTTTAAGATTAATCAATCAGATCATCGAATTTCGCGATTCTTAAGTTAAAACTCATCTTATTTCTTAATTCTCGATCTAAACGCGAGTACGTTTCAAATAGAAAGCATTATAAGACTAAGTGTTGAACATTAACTTTCGTAAATATACTTTATTTTATTTCTTATTATTTGAAAAGTATATAATAAAAAAGTGAGTTAATAGAGTTATAGAGTAGATTATACGCTTTACTCAACGATTAAAGTTCGAATTCTCTCGAGCTTACGAGAAGGATCTCTTCGATAAAAGCTCTTAAAGAACTCTCGAAGAATCTTCGAAGAAAAGAGAGATTTAGAGAGTCTTCTTTTGAGAATATATTTTTCGATTCTTAGAATAAGATAACTTAATTCTTTAAGAGCTATTCGTGCGATTTTATCGAAGAAACTGTTAAAGCAAGTTCTCGAGCTTACGAGAAGAGTCTCTTCGATAAAAGTTTTTGAAGAAAAAAGAGATTTAAAAAATCTTTTCTTAAGAATATGTCTCTCGATTTAGCTCTTCGTACGTTTCTATAATCTAAGCTCGAATTTTATCAAATATCAATTAAATAATTTAGACTTCGAGCTTGCTTTAATAATCTCTTCGATAGAAGCGCACGAAGAATCTTCAAAGAATTAGAGATGATCATCTCGAGAATCAAAATAAGTTAAAAAATTAGTACTTCGTAAACTTTTTACTACTGAATAGCTCGCGCCCTCAGCACTTATTTATTATTCTAGTTAGTAGTGCTTTCGATATTATTATTTTAATTAATAGTACTCTTAGTATTATTATTTTAACTATTATTTTAATTAGCAATGCTCTTAGTAGAATTCTTATCTTATTCGTTATTAAGATATCCTATTTTATAAGATATCTTAGATTTATATCGTCTAATAATATAATATTAACAAGTATAGGCTCACGAATTAAATTCGTGATACGATATTAAAATTAATCTAAATTAACTTAAGACTTAAGTCGTAAAAAAAAGAAAAAACTCTTTGAGAAAATATTAAATTTGATTAATATTTAAATAGTTTTTTTTCTGCTTTTTTTTTTAAGATTATTATAATACGATTTACAATTTAAATTAATTAATTTTAATTTTTTTTTAAATTTTTTTTTTTGACGCAGCTCGGATTCGAATTCTACAATTTACAAATTTACAAATTTAACCGTTTTATCATTTTATCACTACATGGAAAAATTTCGCTACTAAAATATATATCGAACACCTAGTTCGTCAACGCTAAAAACCTTCAACTTACAATCTATTAATAACTATAAGACCGATTTCAAAAATTCTTGATTCTCTGAATAGCGCAAATAAGTCTTCACAATTAAAAAAAAAATCTCAAAAAAGTAATAGAAAAGTAAAAAGTTATTCAAAATATAAGACTTGTACGCACAAATTTTTTCGAGGCCGCGCATTCGTCAAGAAGTAAGCGATCGGGCAGCGATATTTGAATTCTACTTTACTTTATCAATAATAGATCAAATTTAATAATTTTTGCAGCGTTGGAATGCGCAAGTTGACTTCTATAATTGATGAAAGTTTAAAGAAATTATATGCAGAGGGCATAAAATAATTGAAGTTGCGAAAAGGTCTTATTAAATGTTTTGATGAGGGCGCTCGGAAGGCCTAAAAGACGCTATACGGGCGCTAACCAAAGGAAGAAATCAGATAGAATTTATCATTGGCTGCACATACAAATTTAAGGTATTTTAGCTCAGCTCTATCTTATGATATTATATATACTGATAAAATCTTATATCATTTTATTATAATATAAGATCTAGAGATCTCATATTATATTATATTATAATATGAAATAAGACGTTTATATCTTATATTATTTTATATCTTTTCAATTAGTACTTGTTATCGCTACTCTCGTTCTCGATAGTATTATAATACTTCGTCGAGTTATTACTATTCGATATATTAAGATCGACTTTCTTTTTATTACTTAATCTATTATTAAGACTTTTACGTGCTCGATTATAACGCTTTACGTCTCGTAGCTTTTATACTTTTATTTTTCTAATATTATTTTTCTTTACGTTTTATATTTACAATACTAAGTCTTAAGCGTTTATCGTACGAGATTATTTATTATTTCGTATCTTATAATTATACTCTACTTTAACTTCTCTTTTAAGCTAATTACGTCTAAGATTAAGAATATCTCTTATACGTCGTTTATTACTTTTATATACACGTTTAATAACTCTTTTAAACTTATCTCGCACTCTAAATTAAAAGTTAATTATGAATTTTATTTTATATCTCGCTTAACATAATAAAGCAACGTTTATTAAGATAAGATTTTTTCTTTTAGTCAATCTTAATTTTATTAAAATATACTAATTCGATTATTATTTAAAGCGACGTTTTTTTGATATATTTAACGAAGTTAAGATTTAAGACTTCACTTATTATTTGATTTAATATCGTCTTATAATAATAAGGTTATTTAATAATAATAAATTCTTATTATTTAATAATATATACTTTTTCTTATTATTCTTCTTATTATGCTTTATCTTTTTCTCTTTTTTAAAAGACTTCGATTCGTAAAACTTCTTCTCTTTTCGCTTATAAGAGAAGATTCTTAAAGCTTAAAAAATAAAGAAATTGTTTAATAAGTTTATTAATGCGTTTATAGCGATTTTAATGTTAATAAAATTCTAGCGTTACTTTAAAATCGATTAAGAGTATAATCTCTTTAGTCTCGATAAGATGTATAAAAAAAACATTGCGATTATACTTCGATATATTTTTAAAAGATATATATATTACAAACGATTTAATAGCGACAGACGTAAAAAATATAAAGATCGATTTTAATTTAAACTAAAATACTTTCGTTCGTTTTATATTTATTATAATAATATTAAAAACAATCTTTCGCTTGCGAGTTATTATTTATAATAAGATTAAGAGATATTCGTTAAATATAAGAAGTTAGATAGAGCGATAGATAGATACATTTGCTTTTAATTAATTTTTTAATTAAATTAACACGTTTAATTAAGTAAATACGCTAAGATCTAATAAGATAATTAAGCTTTTAGATACATTTAAATAAAATATTTAAATGATGAATACTCTATTCGAAAGATATAGAATCTATAAGACTAACGATTATCTTATTTGATTGAACGATTGAATAATTACCTATTTAGGTTTTGAATATTTCTGAATATTCTTTGAAGTATTCTTGTTAAACCTTTCTAGTAGCCTAGCGGGGCTAGGAGTATCGTCACTCGAGTGCCATTTACTTCTCATCCATCAACGTTGTGTAACTTCAATCATGGATGACGATTCTATCATGGCAGGAAGCGTTCTACACGCACTATCGCTTGTTGTTCAGACTTTTACCATTATCATCATTGGCAGATATGATCCTGCACACAGTTTTGGACCTATACTGTGTCCAACTTGGCCCGACCATCGCCCATGGACTGCTTCGTGGCAGTCATGTAAGGAGCTGAAGGTATCAATACTGATCATAGATCTTGTTATCGAGCGCTGATCTTTCGCAACAGAGTTATTCTAGCCGTCTAGCATTCTACGTCTTCGATGATCCATCCTCGACAGCCTTCGATAGTGCTTTGGTCATGTTCACGTTGGCCGCACTCTATACATATATCACTTATCGAAAAGATCGTTATCAGACTTGGTGACTACTTGTCGGGATTGCTGTCGCTGCCGTCATGTCGAGCACAAGATGGTTATTACTGCCCAATGAGTCCTTGGCGCACAGCGTACAGATCTGTTTGCCAATGAATGTTATGCTTAGCTCTGTGGTTGGCACTTTAACACATCAAATGGGGCTTCTGATTGCCTCAAAGAGTCAAATAAATGCGTGGCCGCAAAGAAAAGAACCCGTACTCGAAGCGACAAGAACAAGGCGAGTAGCAGGGTTCATAAAAGAGACAGAGAAATTGGTAAAAAGGGAGGAATTCATCGACAATCCAAACAAAACTCAAAGGAACATGGGTGTTCTAATTACCTAGTGAACTGATTCCTTGGTAGCTTGTTCTATGTGGCTACTTGTTTCATCTGGTCTACAATAGTGTATCTCTGCTACTATCGGACTACCTCTGCTATCTGGACTTTCTAGGCTACCCGGACTACCCGGACTATTTGATTTACTCCAAAATCGTAATCTCAATCCAGTCTCAGAAGCGGTCCAACAAGACCGAGGAATATCTGATACCTATCCTTGTAAAACTTGAATATTCACATTCGCCTGGAAAGCACCATGCTGACAATGAGATAGGAACAAGGGTGATGGCCACCTCTATTGGAAACATAACCGGGCAATCCGAGGATAGTCAATCAGGGACAAGCTATTCGATTTCCGACAAGCTAAAAGTCGATCGAATTGGCCCGGCTTGACAGGGGGTTAGTGGGCCTTAATCTCGCACTCGCGTATAGCATGTTGGTTGCATGCTATTTTTGGATTTGGTAGACGTGTCCTTTGCAGGGGACAGGTCTCATTTGGGAGCAGCATAAGTAGCTGCATTCCACCTGCGTTTGGCTCTTCATTCGAATTGATCTCTTTCAGAGCAATAGCATTCTTTCGTCCCGCCCACCCACACCTGTTTTTACATGTATTCACGGCGTTTCTACATGTATATAGCTTCGTTTTTCACTCCAGGTCTATGCTTCTACAAGCATGGGAGTTTTTCTAGCGCTGGGGTACGAGAACACGCCTGCTCAGGCCTCTGTTGGCTCAGAATCCTGGCGTTGGACGGCCCAATCACATCTACGAGTTCTGTATAGCCTCATGTTGCCCAGTTGAGTCTTTGTCACGTGCGAATTAAGGACACTAACCTTCCAACGTCAGGATTGGATAGGGTAGTTGGTGTGGCATCGGTCTACATTTGAGACAGTACCTAGCTCGTTCTGGATTACAAAGCACGAGTTGACAGTAATGATGGGATTGCCCGGCGATGGAAAGGATTCCGCAGTCCCATGTTTAGTCGGAGTGGGTTTGGGACTGTAAGAGTGTTTGGTCTTAGGGTCCTCGGAATGTTTACGGAAAGATCAATATCAACTTTTTCCTCTAACAATCATCCATCACACCCTTTTTGGGGATGAAAGAGTATTTAATCTCGGTATCCTCGAACTGTCTACAGAGAGAACAGTGGTATATTAGCTCAGTCTACACATTGATTTCCGTCACCTAGCCCTTCCCCTTTGCGGCCCACAAGCTCTTGACGTGTATGCATTGCAAATGATATTGAACTGAAAATGATGACCCTGGTCAAGATTCTCATGCCATATCATGCTTGAGCTTAGCGTCTACTTGTTATTATGCGGAATAACATGACTCAAATTCTTGCCACAACCTAATTGGCGTAAATACCTATTTGGACTATCAGACGGACAACGTAGCTCGCCCTTACCTGTCCAACGTCAGTGCAAACCAACCAATCCTTGCTCATGGCATTCAGAAGGCAGCGCAGTACCGCTCGGCTCACAAGAGGAGGCAAAGACTGATATCCTATATATCATCAAAAGACGGGCTGCAGCCGAGCAGAGAAAGTGCAGACAGAGAAGGCGGCTCGTCAACATCGTCTGCCCTCCCCATCGGTCATATAGGAGAGGCACACAATGACATCGAGTCTTCTAACGCGCGTTCCACTTCCTCTTCGGCGAGCGCCAAATTTAGTATGGTATGTGAGAAGGAATGTCAAGTATAAAGAAGATATTGTGAGTAAGTAGCCCATCCAACGGTATTATATGATTTAGTAGAAAGATATATAAGAGATAGAAAATAGCTATATACACATAGTTATTGAGCACACAAACCCCACAAAAGCCGTCAGAAACACCAACCCCACCGACCCCACCATCCCATTCCCCAGAAACAACCCTGTCAGCCTCATCGCCCTCCCTTCAAAAACCTGCACCCCACCGCTCGTACCATTCGTACCTCCCAACCCAGCACTCCCCACCGTCGACGACGGCGGGCTACCAGTAACCGAGCCAAACGGCCCGTTCGACCCAAACGGCCCGTTCGACCCAAACGCCCCCATTATCAGCCCCGCCAGTCCCACACTACCACCACTGCTCTGCAGCGCAATAGTCTTCGACCCAACCACCACGGACCCAGCCGTATTAAGCGACACGAGGGTCCCGCCCAGCGTAATCCCCGAAGCGCCAGGCGTCAAAGTGGTGCCTGCAATAGCGATTCCGTGAGGCGAGGCGGTGATGACGTGGTTTGCTATGGTTGTTGTGAGGGGGAGAGGGGATGCGGAGAAGAGAGGGATGGTTTGGGAGCCGAGGAGGAGGGCGCTGGCCGTGTTGAGGGAGAGGAATGTTCCGGAGATGGTGGTGCCCGGGGACCCGGGGGTGAGAGAGCTGCCGGCTATGAGGAGGAGGTTTGGGGCGGCGGTGATGGGCTCGTTGGCTATGGATGTGGTGGTTGTTAAGGGGGTTTTTGTGGAAGGGAGGGGGATGGTTTGAGCGTTTAGGAGGAAATGGCCGGCTGGGTTGAGGGAGAGGGTTGTTCCGTCGATGGTGGTGGCGGGGGCTCCGGGGTTGAGAGTGGTGCCTGCGAGTGCGACGGCGTTTGGCGCTGCGGTGATGGCTTGGCCGGCGATGGTGGTGGTGATGGGGGTTGGGGCTAGGGCTGGGGCTGCGAGAGGGAGCGTGCTGGTGCCTACGATGAGAGCGGAGGATGCGAGTCGGATTGGGGTTCCGGATACGGTTATTGGGGGTGCTCCTCTTGTTAGAGTGGTGCCTGCGACCGCGATCGCGTTCGGTGCGGCGGTGATGACGTGGCCTGCGATAGTGGTGGTTATGGAGTTGGGACCTGCGGAGGGGCGAGGTATGGTAGATGCACCTATAATGAGAGCGGACGGACCAAGTTGTATTGGGGTTCCGGAGACGGTGATTGGTGGGGCTCCTGCGGTCAAGGTAGTGCCTGCAATGGAGATGCCATGAGGAAGCGGCTGCACAGCTTGATTGTTTATAGTCGTGGTTTGGCCTTCGGCCAAATTGTCGAAAGGATTTGCGTCATTGTTCTGCTTTGGGTCCGATTTTGCTACTGCTCCTGCATTCTGGGTTAGTCCTTGACTATCATCGGCTTGGTTGGGATCGCTATTGGGCTTGGGATCTGCTTCTTGTCCAGGATCTGGACTGTTATCATTGCCTTCTTTTGGGCTATTACTTTGGTTGGGGTCGCTGGCTTGCTTAGGATCTCCAACTGAACTTGAATCAGAACCATGTTTGGGATCAATGCTTTGCTGAGGATCGTTATTTTGCTGAGGGTCGTTGCCTCCTTTGAGATCGCCGCTTGATTCTACAGGATTAGACAGCGGCTGGGACGGCTGACTCTCGTGAGTTGCAGGGTCATTAGGGTGAGGGCCATTCTGCTTTGGGGGAACCGAAGTTGTTGTAACTGTAGCCTTTGGCTGATCCAACGTAGGGACATTCGCAGGTATAGGTATTGACGTTTCGGTGCCGACTATCTGTCTAGCTTCTGAAGTTAAAGTAGGACTTGGCACTGGCGCCCAAGAATGAGCTTTCGGCTCATTTTGCACGATAGGTGGGGCTAGTGCTGTTTCAATCGTCAGGGCACTGGGGGGATCATAGGCTGTGAAGTAGTCGTAGTCGCATTTAGAGAACCAAGGAACAATCTCCTTCAATTTACTGGGCATAGCAATAAGAGGGCGGTACGGTTCACCGGGCTGTGGTTTGTACCAGTTTTGTTCCTAAGATGATTGCTTCAGCTCGATACGTGATAAACTTGACGACGAGTAGGTACCATTACGCTTTGCGGCGGGCAAGGCAGATCGTTGAAATTAAAACTTTTTATAGAAAATGGATTTCCACCATTAACGTCATTGCCGAGCCCAGCATTGCCAAGCTCATAAGGCCCCCCAAGTGGCCCAGCGATCGTTGATAGTTCTCCAGGGTCGAAGGCGACCATCGTAGTCGATAGAACTACGCCGCCGCACTGGTCTGTTGCTGTTATTCCGTGGAATCTGGCGTACACAGACGGAGAGGTACTAACACATTTGATATTCCCATTAGTGTGTGAAACCTTTCTATAAGTAGAGACTTACAAAGTGAAGTTGCCTGACACAATGGTAGTCACTGGTAAACTACCATTGTGGGTAACGGAAGACGGGGTGATTAAAGTGTGATCTCGTGCGTGCATTGTTGCATGCTTGTCACGAATGTCTGCGGATATATTCGACCCCTGGGACATTAAGTCACTGACGGTACATGGTGATGGGGACCATGGATCGAATAGTGAGGCCTTAATCAGCAAAGAGCCGATAGTCGAGATACTAGCTGTTATAGTCACTACTGGATACGTAATAGCAGAACTATATCGGGTGACGTAGTCCGTTTCCATGCTGGCATCGCAACCCCAGTAGGTAGTAGTCTCATTGTTGAAGTCCACGGTCTTTGTAGCACCATAATCAAGTGGTCTGATGCTGTCCCCAATGATGCTGAGACACGACGTGTTGACAACAGGCTCGGGCCAGTAGTAGACATCTACATTCTTAACGTCAAGCTCGCATTCGCCACAGCAAGATGGATTGGCCCCTGACATGATGTGGTACCTATAGGGGTCCATTTGAATAGCCACACGGGAATCAGGATCGAGGAGATCCGTGGTATTTACAGCCCATTCCGTATTGGCTGTTACACATTGTCTTGATCTCATCCAATTTTTCATGCTTTGAAACTCGGACGTGCTATCCGAAGAATTGTGTATGTCGCAGGTCGACGAATTCCCTAAATTTATCGATCCCGCCTCGATGAAGCATTTGTTCCTTAGAAGATCGCCTTGAAATGTGGGATCAAAGAATTTATCTATTGCTAAGGTCCTATCCCCTGGGCAGGAAGGATCCCACAATACGCACTGATCGTTCACATCTGTAGCGTTCGTCGTTCTCACAGATTCGTTGTTCTGTTTGGACGGGCAGTGACCGCCTGCAATCGCACAGGTCCCCGAATTGAGACTCTGGTTGGTGTTGATGCTCTTATAATTTCCAGCGTAACTGGGATTGAGGTAAGATGAGGTTGGGGAGACGGTAGTGGTATGATTGTTGACTACACTTCTAGATGCGAAGATGAAGGAGCTGCTGTGGGTCTGTACCAAAGGTGAAGCTGCGGACATATTCGATGCAGATATGACAGAAGGCCATGAAACCTGTCTTGACAGCGTGTGACGTGCAAGGGTGATATGATTATCATGTTTCAGTAGAGACAGGAGTAATAGAAACTTGATAAAGCAGAGCATTATTTCGCGCACCACGAAGAGAATGACCAATAAGGATCTCGACAACAAGCCAAATAAGCCTTTAAGAGCACTGCGAGAATCTCCAAGAGGAACGACAGCCCTTATACACGGAAAATTGAAGGGACCGACAGGACAGTGAACTCGAAGAACTTTTTCTGCGGAAGCGAAATTGCCATTGAGCATAGAGACTGGAACGTGTGCATTCGAAAGGGGCCATAGGAGATCTTTGCAAGGTTACCAAACCACCGCAGCATCCCAGCAGAAATGCAACCACGGCTGTGAATTTTAAAATCCTTTTCTAATTTTAGTTCCATCCTGATTCCATCTTTCGTAAAATGGTCGCGCACCTTTGCGATAAATGTAGCCTGACCGCACTCGTTGATGAGCGTCTTCATTCTAGACCCATAGCAAGATTATACATCAGTCCTTAGCGCGGAGATACTTGCCAGTCGATGCAGTAAATGTTCAGAGAAAGAGCAGAACTACGAAGAGCCTGTCACATGTATGTCAGACTGATGTTTCATTTCAGCCTTCTTGAGCTGGTGTTCTCCATTACTTAAGATTGGAGGAGCCAAATGTAATCATAAAACTCAGCCGCCGCATGCGAAGATTTGGCCTGCCAAAAAGTCCGTATTATGCATAAGCTGAACATGATCTTCAGCTCATGCATGCTTTGCCCTGGCCAGCACACACATTTCGCCATAGTAACAACAGCCTGATCCTGTGCCACATTTTGGGAACCTGAGTAAAGTGATGGGTCAGAGGCTGCCCTATGCAAGTCCATGGCCGAAATACGTGTCATTCTATCAAGCAAAGTCATACCTTACGAAACTCTCACGAGAGGTTCTTATGCTTTTACGTTTTTGTGCGTAACCGCATCATCGTATTATCACCGATTTTCCTATATACCGACATAATCCATTAAGGTGCCGAGGGTGGGTATCAAAACTCCCTGCCGATTGTCCGGCGCTATCACGGGGGAAAGTCGGCAGGGACTTTTGACACCCACCCTCGTGCGATATGTTGGAATTCAACCCCCTATTTGTTAAGGTAGCAGGAAATCAATTGCTACCACAGTGTGGATTCATGAGTTGGGTGTAAGATGAATGAAGCTATCTATGGAGAAGCTGCTACTGTAATAGTACATGCCAAGGCTTCCTGCCAAGCCGCTGTCTCCTCCTTCCCAGACCATGCCCATAACAGTGTTAGTGTAATTAGCTTGCAGCCAAAATGGAGCTACTTACTACTAGGAAAGAAATCAAAGATCTAAGTATAGAATATATACGCGGGAACGCTATTAAAAGCTTATATAAGAGATAGTCTTTTATAAGATTTATATAACTAGTCTATATTTATTTATATAAATTTTTCTTTATATTTATTATTTTAGTTATTATTTGATCTAATTCTTTTAAATTAGATATAGTATTAAGAATAAGCTCCAGCTCTAAATTATTAAATAGAGAATTTAATTATCTTTTATTTTATTTATTATTTATAATTTAATAGATTATAAGCTCGATTAGTTATTAACTAGATATTACTACTTTTATATATTATTATATTATTAAAAGTAATTTATACGCTTAATACTTGTTGTTATTAATGCGATAATAATTAAGCTATCGAGATCTATAGCTAAGTTTTATTAAATAAGTCTATAATAAATCTATATTAATCGAAAGTTATAGTTAAAAGATTACTATTAATTTATAATTCTCGATAAGAAATATCGAAAACTATATCGATGCAATTATCTCGTACTGTATATAATTTAATCTATTTTTAGATAATTTTAAGAGACGAACTTTTAAATATAAATATCTAATCTATAATCGTTTTTATAACTTTTTCTTTAAACTTCTTATTCTTTTCTAAAATTTATATAGTTATATAACATTAAATCTATTTAATTATTTAATTATTATTCTTTCGTCTTTAGCGTATTTAAAATTATAATAGATTATAAGCTGAATTAGTTATTAACGTTTAATAACGATTTATTAAGCACTTGATAAGATATTAATATAACTTTAAGACGTAACGAAATTATATTCGTTAAGAATACGACGTTATCGATATTAGAGAATCGCGAATCGCTTATCTCGATCGCACTAAAGAGAGAAACTATAATCTTAGAAATTATTTAATAAGAAGATAGATTATAAATAAATCTAAATTATTTAAATAAAGTAATTATAAAAGTATATAAAGATAAAAAATAATTTTAAAGTATAATAATTATTAAACGTAAGCATAGACTTATAAACGATTTTTTACGAAAAGGGATTTATTCGATATAATAAACGAGACGCTATCACGCTCGAATTACGATAACGAGTCTCGAATCACGAACTAAATAATTTTAAACGCTTAAATAAACGATACGTTATCTAACGATATCGAAGAGAGTTAATAACATTACGTTAATTAAATAATAATCTCTTAAAAGACTTAAAACGAACTTAGACGTATATATCGTAAATGTAAGGGTCATGAGGTCTCTAGGCATGAGGCGGCCTGTCAGAAGTTCAGAAATTCAACATACATCTAGGCCAGATTCGGGAGACTATTTCTCTGGTACAGCTGTGCGGCTATAGCAGTCGCATAGTAAGTTTGCTTGACATGAGAGTGCACTCTCCTCTGCTAAATATGCTGCCTCTGAGGACTCTCATCGAGTTCCTCAGGATTCAGTCTATCTAGTAATCAATTCATCTGTTACTCACTCACGCATGTCTAGACCCCGTTACATTTCTGAATTCTATAACTCTCGCTATCGTCGACACGATAGTAAGGGGGGTGTGCCCGTTTGATAACAATATCACTTTCGTGACTCGCTGTTATCTCTATCTATCTCTCAATTGACGTCGACGTCGAGTCAGTCAATTTCGAATTATTTAGATGACTTCTGTAGTAGGATTACGATCGAGATAACAGATATCGAGTCTCGAAGAGGGACAAGAAGCACTATTGAATGACATTAATGTTAACGAAGAAGAATTTAATGAGATTACTTTAGAGACAAGCGAAGAAGATAATCATGACGATATTAATTCACACACGAACGAGTTAACAGAAACGATGTTAGATTCAAGAGAGCTTATAACATTTCGAATCTATCAAGCGCACGCGAAGAAGTTTATAACATATCAGACAAATTAAGCGTTATCACGTCGTCGACAAGCGTCACTGAGTTACGAGACTTAGAGAATGTCAAAGAGACAGACATTAAATCTCAAAGCGAAAGATTCAGCGTTATATAAGGGAGTCAGCTCAGCGAAATTAAACGAGTTCATTTACGAGTGTGAGCGACAATTCGCTTTCAGAGATTTTCAGAGTGAGGAGATTCAGAAAGGTGTTACATTAATGAGCCAGTCGCAATTGCGAGAGAAGACTATCAAGAAGATCGTCTATGTTATCGATTTTCTTGAGAGTACGTCTAAAATCGATTAAAGATTTTGATTGCTTTAGAATCCAGAGGGAGCGACGTCATGAACGCATTTTAAGACGTTATTGTTCGAATTTCTGAAGAGGGACAAGAAGAAAGCATATCTTAAGACGAATAAGAAGTTGTTAGCTGCGAAGTAGAGAAAAGGCGACATTATTAATGCTTTTCATAAATATGCTTACAAGCTACATATTCGTCTTAGGGCTCTAGATTCGACGCAGACTATAACGAATCGATAGTTCTTTAACTTCATTCGAGCGCGAATACTATCGAATCATCGAGTCGAGCTAGATAAGCTCATGATTAAGTCAAGAACGATTCAAGAATTGTTAACTCAAATACGCAAATATGAGAGAGCTGCGAAAACTCATACAAAGCAGAATAAAGATAGCAGATCTCATTCTAAGTTATCTTCGAAATCACAGAACTCGAAGAGAGACAACAAGTCGAGCCGAACAGATAAATCAGATCAGAAGAGTCGTGACGAGACCTTAGAGCAGACAAAGACCTCTCGCAAAAAGGAGAATAAGTCTACTTTTGTTATATACAAAGACAAGCTAACAGATAAGATCAGAAAACGTCGTTTCAAGAACAAGACTTGCTACAAGTGTGATATGTCTGATCATCGAACTGCTGAATGCACCGTCAAGAAACAAGTTATGTTCGACTCGCTCAAGATGCTCGAGGCGACAAAAAACTAGTGAGCGCAGTGACGACTTCGAACACTATGTCTATACGAGAAGTGAGAACAGCTCCCTCCGTCGATGAATTCGAATCAATAAACATCTCGTCGAGCAATGACGATTCGAGTCGAATAGTCGAATTAGTCAAATCAAGCTTCGAGTCGAACGTCGAATCGAGTATCTCTCTATCTATCAAGATAGAGTTCATTATTGACGCAAGAATATGAGCGATTAAGGTTCAGACTATATAACAGCGGATCAAGAAACTATTAAAGATAAATAGTCTGTTCATCAAGAACATCCTAATGTAGAACGCGAGAGATAAGATTAACACTTTCAGTGCACTAATTAACAGTGATACTGAAGTGAACATTATCAATCGTGTGACTGTAAGAAAGATGAGCTTATCGATACTCAATATCAACATTGAGCTGAGTGCGATTCACGATAAGATAGTTAAGATCTACGAGATATACTATATCGATTTCCAGCAGGAGAACGAACAAGATCGAGTTCGCTACTTTCAGAACATCTTTCTCGCTGCGAACATCGACACACGAATAATTCTTGATATATTATGACTAATCATGACGAATCTCAACATTAATTGAGTTAAGAGATCTTTTTAGTGAAGAACTTACACTGCGACAGTAGCTCTAATGACTACGTGTCGAGTGAACATTATTAAGTTAGAGAATTTTGTTAAGCTTGCTATTAATAAGAACGTAGACTATTTCGCTATACACGTAAGTCAAGTGATAAGCGTAAACGAATCTTCGATACATTAAGATCGTCAAGATTATATTGCTCGAGTAAACGTTGCTAGAACTGTGAATCTATCTTCTGAGTATATTAAGTACTTCGATATCTTTTCTGACAGTGATACTGTAGAGTTGTCGAGTCACGAATCTGCGAATCATGTCATCGATCTTATAGACGAGAAACAATCGTCGTACGACTCTATTTATAGTCTGAACGAAGTAGAGTTAAATATCTTAAGAGATTATATCGAGATCAATCTAACGAACGATTTTATACGATTAAGCACGTTCTCGACGAAATCTCTTATTCTTTTTATAAAAAAGTCTAACGAAGATTTACGTCTATGTGTGAACTATCGAGAACTGAATATAATTACGATAAAGAATCGTTATTCTCTTTCTCTTATTAACGAGTCGATTAATCGTTTGACTATGATCAAAAGATACACATAGTTGAATCTCATCGCTACATATCATCGTCTTCGTATTAGAAAGAGTGATGAATAAAAGACTGCGTTTAGAACACGTTATGATCACTTTGAGTATCAAGTCTTATCGTTTGAGCTGACAAATGTCTCTGTAACTTTTCAAGCGTATATCAATCAAGCATTAACTGAGAAGCTAGATATCTTTTACATTATTTATCTTGATAACATTTTTATTTACACGTAAGATATAGATACGAAGCACGTCGAGATTATAAAGTAAATTCTAAATAAATTGAAGCAGCACGAGCTGTTCGTTAATCTTTAAAAATGTCGTTTCAGCATAGATAAGATACACTTTCTGAGATATGTTATCGCTTCGTCGAGAATTAACATAAAGAAAGATCGAATACAGTCAGTTAGAAACTAATCGAAGCTGAAGTCTGTACGAGACATTTAGATATTCGTGAGCTTTGCGAATTTTTATCGCAGATTTATACGTGAATTCAATAAGATCGCTGCTTCACTTACGAAGTTGATCAAGATCAACGTTTAAGAGAGATCGAGCTCTAATAGAGTAGTCTCTAACGCTTAACAGAATACGCGAATCGTATTCGAGCGTACGAAGTTAAATAAAAAAAACTCGCAGAGTTCATTTATGCTTATATCTGAGACAAAGAAAGCTTTCGAGAAGTTGAAAATAATCTTTACGATCGCATCGATTCTACGACATTTTAATTCTAAGCTGTTAATAAGAATTAAGACTAATACGTCGAACTATATTATTAATAATATTCTAAGTCAGTTACACGATAAATTGTGACACTCAGTAGTCTACTATTCACGTAAACAAATATCGACGAAGACGCGATATAACGTTTATGACAAAGAGCTGTTAGCTATTATGAAGTCGTTTAAACACTGACGTTATTACTGCGAGAGTAGTAGACACAAGATCAAGATCTTAATAGATCATTATAATCTTAAGAGATTTATGAGCACTACGCGACTGAATAGTCGTTAAATTCGTTGAGCGCAGAAGCTGAGTCGCTACGATTTTGTTATCGAATATCGTCAGAGAAAACATAATCTCGCGAATTTACTTAGTCGAATCCCTGACTACGAGCAAGATAATGATACTACGAAACGCGAGAATTATTAATTGCTAAGCGAGCTGAAGCAGACGTTACGTGATTTTCGTGCTGTGAGAAGATCGACCTTCATAACTAATTGCTTTCAAATGCTTATCGCTGAGACTCATAAGATGTCTAATATATGTAAGTAGTGAGCACGTATTCGTGTTACTATTACAGCAGAAGACCTCGCAGAGAATATTATAAACGATTAGTCGTTCGACGATATGCTCGTGAAGCTAACTCGTGAAGATGATTATACAAAGAAGATATTAAAATAGCTGAAGCAGTCTGTTATCAACTCTCTAAGCGATCTAAGCGATCAACTCTACAGTTATGTCGATAAACGACTATATCATAAAGAAAAGATCTATGTCTCTGCGACGTTACGAGATGTGATTCTCGATCGATATCACGATGCTTCTCTGATAGATCATTTCGATACTAAAAAGACTCAGACACTAATTCAACGTAAGTACTTCTGATCGAAGCTTATAAGGGATGTGAGCGAGCACGTTACATCGTGTTCTATATGCGCTATAATCAAGTCGTCTAGATATAAGTCGTATAATAAGTTAATATTATTGTCGACTTCTACTCATAAGTGAAAGAATATCTTATTGAACTTCGTCACTAAACTATCGCTCTTTAAGAACTGACGTGATTATATCTACGATTCGATTCTAATAATTATAAATCGTTTCACGAAGATGTTATATTATATAGTAGTGAACAAGACGCTCGACGCGAAGCAGTTCGCATAAGTATTAATCGAGAATCTAATAAGATATTATGAACTATCTGACTTAATAGTAACGAATCGTGAGTCGCTATTTATCTCTCAGTTCTGATCTAGTCTTATATACTTTCTGAGAATAAAGCGACGCTTATCGACTGTATTTTATTCTTAGATCGATGATCAGACTAAGCGACAAAACAGTATTATGAAATAATATTTACGAGCCTTCATCTGCTGAGAGCAGGACGATTAAGTGACATAATTATCAATCGCGAAGTTTGCGTACAATAACGCAAAGAACTTAGTTATTAACATATCGTCTTTTGAGACTAACTTGGGCTACAGTCTCAAAATGTTATAAGACGAGAATATCGATTCGAAATCTCGCTCGTAGACTGCAGTTGACAACGCAAAGTATTTATTTACACTTATAAGTGTCTATAAAGATGCGATCTTAACTACTCAGTAGTTATAGATCGAGTACGCGAACAAATATCGTAAGTTACGAGACTACAAAGTAGATGACTTGATATAATTAAATATTAAATATCTTAAGATCAAGCGAAACAGAAAGCTGAAATTCAAAAATTTCGATTTATTTCTTATTATAGACGTTATCGATTCACAATTTTATCGACTCGAGTTGCCGAGCGACTGACGAATTTATAACGTCTTTTATATGTTCTTGCTGAAAAAGAACTTCTCAAAATAGAAGGAGATAAGTCAAAGTCTAGAGAATATGAAATTCGACGAAGACGATACATATGACTACGTGATCGCTGACGTTGTGAATAGTGCAGTTTTTGAATTAGACGAGAATAACAAGACAGAAGATCTATACTATCAAGTTCACTAAGAAGAATATTCTAACTCAGAGAATATATGAGAACCCTACGAGAGAGTCTTTCATCTACGAAAGTTGTTAAATAAGTTTCATAAGAAGCACTCTAACAAGTCTATAGTCGAATCAGTGATCATCGAAAGAAAGTCACAACGACGTGTTTCAAAGAGATCTACGTCAAAGAATAAGAAGAAGAGTATAGAAGAAAGCGTTGAACATTCGTAACAGTATTATAAACGATAGTACTCTTTTATTTATTTTTCTATCTAACGAGAAGATTTTATAATTTTAACGAGACTAGCTTAGATATTATATAAAACGAAAGAATAGAAGTTCGAACGATATCGATTCGACTGATTGACTCGAACTCTGAATCGAATGAACTTTAATTACTTGACGTTCGTCTGATGTTTACTGACACATTGTGATATGACTGCAATAGGATATCGATATACGATATGTTGTTGTTCTTTTTTCGGACTTGCTATCTCACAGAAGCTCGTCTTTAAAAAGAGAGAATAATTGTAAGAGTCATAAGATCTCTAGACATGAGACGACCTGTCAGAAGTTCAGAAATTCAACATACATCTAGATTAGATTCGAGAGACTATCTCTCTGATGCAGCTGTGCGACTATAGCAGTCGCATAGTAAGTTTGCTTGATATGGGAATACACTCTTCTCTGCTAAATATGCTATCTCTAAGGACTTTCATCGAGTTTCTCAGGATTCAGTCTATCTAGTAATCAATTCATCTGTTACTCACTCACTAATCTCTTAAAAGACTTATAACGAACTTAGACGTATATATCGTAAATGTAAGCGATAAAGAAAAGTTAATCTTAATATCGATGTACTTCTAGTACGTCAAAGAAGCTAACGAGATTATTAATATAATATTAGTTATTATTAAAAAAATAAGTAACGATATTCATAATTTAACGCTTAGAACGAGATCGATTAATCTTAATAGCGTTATAATAATAATAAACGCATATTTATTAATCGAAAAAATATAATATATCTTATAAGATATTCTATCTTAACTAGTCTTATATTATAATATAGTATAAGATCGAGAGAGATTAGATATCTTAATAAATCGAGAACTCGCGTAAGAATTTTAAAGTTACGCAATTCGCATTTTTCGCATTTTACGCATTTTTTTAATAAGAAATACTTCGAAACTATCGAAAGCGATTTTAAAAGTTACTTTAAATATCGAATAGATTTTCTTATTAAAACTTAAAGTTTCGAATAGTTCGCTTAATATATATAGAGCGCAATAGCTACGTTAGAAATTTATAAATTTTTTATACGTATAAGATACGACGCTATATTAGCGCGATATTATATAAATATATATTTATATATAGATATGACATTAAAGAATAAGAAAATTAATTTTTTTAAGAGTTGTTAAATGTATTAAATGTGTTAAAATCGTCTCGAATAACGTGAGTTACGTAAAGTCAGCTCAGGAATAGAGATATGAGCCTCGTGACTTTTTTGATTTTTTGCGCAAAATGCGCTTTAGACTAATATTTTTTTATCTTCTCGATTCGTCGATATAAGTTAAGATTCTTATTAAGATATCTTTTAATAGACGTTAACTATTAACAAAGACAAGTATCTTATTAGACTAAGCATCTTGTTAATCTATCTACGAAAGACTTTCGTAATAATTAAACTCTAATATATATATAACTAAGTGAATCTATTAAGACACGTTAAGTCTAAAAGAGATAATATATAATAAAGAAATATAAATATAAATAGATTTTATTAAGAAATACGAGATACGCTCGTAATAATAAAAAGTAGACTTTTACTTAATTTAATTCTTTAAAATAAAGTTTAATATTTACGTTCTTCTTTCTTTAATCGATATACTTAAATTTAATAATATTAACTCTATATTAGTATCGCTTAGTATCGCGAATAGAATTATAAATATTATAAAACGCGAAAATCTTAGCTTCGAAGTAGTAATTAACGATACGATGATAATTAATATTCGAGATATTTTTAGTATTAAGAAGTAAATTCGCGACTTAATAACGATAGAGAGATAAGTTCTAAGAGCGTACTTATCGAATATTAACTATTTCGAGACTAGAGATATAAAGATACTAACGAATTTGTTAATAAGATATATAATAACAAGCTAAAAAACGTAGTTTAAAAGAGATATAAGAAGTCGTATTAGAGAAGTAATTTCTAAGATAATATAAAAAATTATAAAGATAATAAAATCTTTAAATTATAAGATTTCTACGCTACGTAATAAGACGAAGTAAGACGAAGTTTAAGATATCGTATCTCGTCTCGACACTAAGATTAGATTTAATTGAGACAAGACGAAATAAAACGATTTTTTCTTAATGAGATAACGAGATTATTTCGATATCTCGATTACTAATCAAAATAATATAATATTTTTTTGACTTAGAATTTTTTAACTTTTTCTCTCTTTTTTTAAAAAATTATATCTTTATAATTTATTTATAAAATCTTATAATTATTTTATAAATAATTAAGAATTTTAACGTAGTTTACGAGAAAAATTTAAAATATTATAATTTAAAAATATCGAGTGAGATCAAAAATATCTTATATCTTTTAAAATAATATCAAGAAAACTATCTAAATTTTATATTATATATTATATTATTTCGATCACTAATCTCGATAAACTCGTAATATCTATAAGCGACTTTCTTAAATTTTAATATTACGTATCAAAGTAAAGTAAATAAAAGTAAAAAGTAAAGTACGAAATATAATTACTTAAAAAGATAATGAAAAAGAGACGCGAGATAATATTTAAAAAGTCGTTATAAGAATAACGACTTCGAGCTAATCTAATTAATAGACTTAACGAGATATTAAGATAACTTTAAATAAATCGACGCTAAGACGAGATAAGATAGATTTTTTCAAAAATTCGAAAACTCGACTCGATATCTCGTCTTAACGTCGTCTTAATTCGTAACTCGATCGAGTCTTAATATCTCGTTACGCGACGTAATAATTTTTATAAAATTTTAAAATTATATATTAAAATTAAAATTAAATTAAAAGTTAAATTTTATATTTTAATTAAAAGTTTTTAAAAAGATAATTAAAAATATATATAAAGTAATATTTTAAGAATTACTCGTATTTAATTAAATATATTACTTTTATAAAATTTATTATTTCTAAAAATCGTTAAATTCGTTACTTAAAAAAATGTTATATAATATTAAATAATCGTAAATAATAAGATATATATCTTTTATAAATATTAAATTCTTTAATACGTAAAAAACGAGCTCTTTTTACTTATAATATCTTTTTTAAATTACTAAAGCGTAATATTTTCTTAATTAAAAAAGTCTCTTTATATTTATTTATTATATAATCTAAATAATTCTTATTAAATAAATCTTTTAAGTTTTTTAATTTAGTTAAAGATATTTTAATAAATAGAATTTAAGAGTAATATACGAGATTCGAAAATTTTAAAAAAAATATATAGAAATTCTAAGTTATAAAAATAATATATAAGAGTTTTAAATTATAAAAGAAGAACTTTAAAATCAAGAATTCTTAGATTTACTTCTTATTATAAGCGTATCTTATATCTCTTAAAAATATCTATTTATATTAAAATTTCTTTTACACTTAAAATATCTTAATAAATTCACTTAATTATATATATTTATAATTTTTTCTCTTAATATATAATTATTTTATATTTAGTTATTTATATAATTTAAATTTATATTAATTTTAATACTTTTAAAAGATAGTTAAATATTAATAAGTATTAATTTAAATATATATTTTATATAAATAGTAAAAAGTATCTATTTAGTATAAATTTATAAGAGATAATAATATATTTAATAAATAACGAATTTATCGAATTTTAAATTAATATATTTATTAGAGCGATATATTTTCTAATATTAACGAGTATTACGAGAGTAATAGCTTCGAATTAATCTAATTAATAAACTTAACGAGATAACGAGATATATTTTATCTTAACTTTAGAATCTTAAAGCGAGTAAATTTTTTTAAAAAGTCGATTATCTCGTCTTAAAACTTCGTTCTTAACGTTATCTTAATTCGAAATCTTATTAAGATATCTTATCTCGTTACGTAGCGTATCTATATATTAAACGATTTATTAATTAAGATATCGATATATCGTTAGATCTAATTTAAAGATCATCTTATATTTTATACGAATAAGAGAAATTCGACTTCTAGATTTTGTAAAATGATTTCTAAAGAAAGATATTATTAGTATTGAATCTAAAGATGACTTCGATCTATATACATGTCAAACATTAAGTTCTGAATCTCGAACGCTGCTGTCTTAGTTAAGACGTTGTTTTTCTTTAAGCGACACTTGATCTCAGTCAATTAACAATCTTATGTCTCTCTAATAACTTTATACGAGACATCTCGAACTGCGTCAAGCTTGTTTATAAATTTTTATTCTTCAAGTTGACGAGAGTGTTATTCACATTAATATAAGATCACAAAGTAAGCATAAAATTCGAGAGTACAAACACGTTAATCGTTTTCAGTAACATATTAATAAAGAAGCAATACGCAGCGATCTCTACTTTAAACTTAATAAACTCTTTCTTCTTCGAAAGCTATCATGAAAGTTTGAAAGCAATGTCTTTGATGAAGTAATTTAAACTTTTATCTTCAGACTATAAACTCTTCTCGAAACTCTTCGTCCGTTTCTGAAATCTTAAAATTCATGTTCGACATTGCTCTGCACACTTCTCGACGGTAATTCTCAATGCGTTTAACTCAATCGTCTGTTCACAGAGTCGAAGAAATGCGAAAGCTAAACAATTTGACTCGACTTGACAGGGGGTTAGTGAATCTTAATCTCGCACTCGCGTATAGCATGTTGATTGCATGCTATTTTTGAATTTGATAGACGTGTCCTTTGCAGAGAACAGATCTTATTTGAAAGCAGTATAAGTAGCTGTATTTTATCAGCGTTTGACTCTTTATTCGAATTGATCTCTTTCAGAGCAATAATATTCTTTCGTAGACACGCAAGCAACACGCTGTTATCTGACCTCGTATTCTATTCTCATTAGCATATTCTTCTATTACTAGATCACTTATATCGTATCTCATCGTTCAATGACTCTCGTAGCTATGACAACTCGTTCTAGAGCGATCAACCCCGCTCAAAAGACGTCTCAGAAGACGTCTTTCTCAAAGAAGATCACATTAAAGACATCGATCAAGAAGATCACTGTCTCAGTGACATCAAAATCTTAGAGTGTTACGAAAAAACGTTCTATTCGTCGTCCAGCCGTTTCAGAAATCTCATCATGTGATGTTACTTCAGAGACGTCGATCTCTAAGATCTCGATCGAAATAGTTAGTTTATTCGTCGTCGAAGAAGCTCTCTCGCCGTCACATCGTACTTCGCTGAATCAGCAAATCGCAGCCTTGATCAAGAATTATAAGACTAATACGTCGCGATTCAAATCCCATCACGCGTCTCACCGTTCCAAGTCTCACCGTCGATCTCATTATCGATTCAAATCTCATTATGAATCTCGTCATCGATTCAAGTCTCATTATCGTCGACACGATTTATTCTTAGAATTCTCGAGGTTTTTCTCGTTAGATTCGAAGATAGAAAACGAATTAAGAGTCTCTTTTTTACATAAAGAAGATAATAAACTCTTTTTTAAACTTCATAAGCGTTTTCGAGTCGTTAATATCAAATGCTTTAAACAAATCTTTTATAAAACCTTCAAGCTCAAGAATCTAATCAAGTTAGTTCACGATTATATCGATTGAACGTAAAGTATCAAGAACGATAAGAATAAGAAGAATAAAAGTATTTAAAAGATCTTCGATCTCAATTAACTTCTTCGCTGCTTTAACGTGTATTGTTAGATCGTTTATTTCTTCGCAGCACGTTCTCATATAGTTTTAAAACTTTATAAGACTCTTATTAACTATCGTATTCGTCTATCGAACTTTTCAGTTCACTATCGCTTCGACTTCATTAAGCAATATCACTATTCTTTCATATTCGCGCGTATGCTCAACGAGTAAAATATCTCTTTGTTATAATTTATTAAAATTATACGTTATTTTAACTTTCTTGTTCGAAAGATAGTCTCTGCGATCAACGACATTAAGCAATATTCGAATAATTAGATTATCAAGTTTTTCTCTTCAGAGAGCATAATAATCTATAACAACTTCAACGTCGATAAATACAATTACGAATAATGCAGATACGCACATATTTGCTTTAATTGTCAGCAGAATCACGCTGTTATAATATGTATCAAGTCTCAGACCTTTAATGTCAATTCGATTCCGCTGGGACAACGAGTCACTAAATTATTCAATTGACTCGCAACGAGCTGTTCAGTCTCGTCGTCGTTAATCTTCGTATTCGAGAGATTCTCTTACACTTTATTCGAGACGTTCGATTCTAATTTGTCTCAGCAAGGCCCGTTGAAAATAGAACGATGAAAGGCCTGATTGAAGAATCATTCGAATATCACTTATGTCAAGACGCTAGTAAGTATTCTTCGAAAGGGGGTCAAAATTGAATATCGAGGTTCACCTCTCAATCATAGAAACAAGAATCATTTTTCAGCCCTCAGCGCACCTGATATACTAACGACGAACCTTCAAAAACAGCTTTAGTAGAATCGATTGACTATAATAGATATGAATTCCGAACCTCAATTCGTTTGCTTCTCTCTGAAACTCGTATCGAAACATGACGACGATTGAAGACGTATTCACGATTTATTCTTCTCATATGACTGTTCAGTCAACGACGACATATTTCAAGCGTGAGATGCACTAAAATATACGACATTCGATGAGACAGTGAACGCACTGTTGTAGTAGAGTCGAAAAGCTCGACTAATCAAACGAGATCTTAAGAATACATTTCGACATATCTCGATGACCTCTTTAGATCAATAATTATTAGACTTTCTTTGTGACAATTTCTACTGACTAGAACGTTATCTATTATTCGAATTTCGAACGTTATCGTTTCTATTCGACCTATTCGTCAAGAGCGTCAATTAAATACTCATTGCGATATTGTATTGATTCGTGATACTTTACTATCTAAACGACTTCTTCGCGATTCTATTCTCGTGGGTCGATATAAAAATATATAATCGACAGTTCGACGAGCTGTGCAGCGATTTGAGTCTCATAATTAATCACACGAAGAATATTCTTGATATCATAGTCGATTTTCTAAGAATCGAACTCGATAGTATATTTATACAGACGAGACTCTCTTCGAACAAGCTCGATCGAGCGAGAAAGACGATAATAGACCTTTTAAAAAGAGCGACAATTTCGTATCGTAAGCTCGAGTTAACGATAGAATTTCTGTTCTTTGCGACGAAAATCGTTATTTTCGAGAGGGCATTCTTAAGAAGACTATTCGACGTTATTCAAAGATCGATAACGATTATTCGACTATTTATCGATATGAAAGTCGATCTGCTATAATGAAAGATCTTTCTCAAAGACTAAAATAATCTTAAACTGCTGCGTAACGTCGTCAGTCGACGATCATAATATATTTGAACTAATGTCTCGAGAAAGCTTGACATAGAAGACTATATTCTAAAACACTCTGATCTTCTATCACACGTTTAGAACGTCTTCAACACACGCGTGATCTCGCGATATACTCGCAAAGACATTTAATTCAAGAAAATAACAGTTATACTTCATGCAATTCGCGTATAAGTGAATAGACTATCAGATACTCGCTTAATACTTCACTGTGACAACGAGAACTGCGTTTATGAACTTCGAAAGTTCTTTATTCGTGAATCTGCGATAACATCGCTTCGAACGATAGCTATACTAATAATCAATCACGATATTCTTCTGATTTCTATATGGATTTCGATCAAGACAAACGAGCTGACGAATAATCTTTCTCGTTTTCGATATCGAAAAATTGCTGACAAATATTCACAGCTAAACCACCTATCGAGACATCGATCTATCACTCCGCCTCGCTAAAGCGAGACCCATCGCGATAGTAATATAATTAGATCTCGATGCCGCGAGACCTCGCTCGTCTTCTCTGATAGGGATTGACACGAAACACTCGCCGAATCTATTCGACGTCAATCAAGTTCTACAACACTCACTATACGATGAATCGCATTCAATTCTTCTTTTCGACGATCTTCCTCTCGTTAAGAACCTAAGTAACGACCCTAAGTATTAGACGGGTTAAGACGAAGTTCATTAAGACATATCTAATCGATGTTAGATTAGTCCATGTGAATATGAGATTTGAGAACTTGATAGTCTTTCACAGTGCATAACTAAAGAGAGTCGTAGATAATACTCGTCGTCTACGAGACGAAGACGAAACTCGAGAAAGATATTTAATTACGAAGAATATTCTTCTACGACTTCTGAAATGCTTTTATAAGATTATTAAGCATAATATAACGATACAAATAGTATTTTATCTCGTCTTTATAATCTTTCTCAAAATAAGCGAGTTCATATACGAATCGAAAGATCTTCGCGACGAGAACTTCGACAATTAATTTCTAACACGTCGTCACGTGAGACTATACGAAGATCATCTCGAATTGACGTTATCAGCATTCAAGACGAATCTCTTCAGACAAGACGTTACGCTATTCGTATTAGACACGAACGACGAGATATATATCGTGCGTGCATTGAGATATCTATTTAATAAGTGATCGATATCGCTATTCTCGTTCCTCTTCGCGATCGACGAGAGCTTTATCAAAAGAACGATCACTTACAATCTACGTCTAACATTGAGATTCAGCGATCTTTCAGATTACTACTTTAATTATTTCTTTCGTCGAGAGACAGCTATCACTGCGAGATTAATAGATCTAAGCGAAGACGAAATTAAGCTATTAGATAAATGAAAATCGAACTTCTATCGTCTCTACATTAAGACTCACTCAGTCTATATTCTCGCCGCGTCGCGTCGACAACAGCGTGTCATCGATTTATTCCTCGAGAACGAATCGAATAACTAGTCGTTATCGCGTTCTCTGTTTCTTAGCGCTAATACGATCGTTCTCTTCGAGGCCGTTGCTTGAGATTTGAGAGTTTTTTTAACGCTGAAATACGAGAACACGTCTACTTAGATCTCTGTTGAATCAGAATTCTAACGTTGAACGGCTCAATCACATCTACGAGTTCTGTATAGCCTCATGTTGCCCAGTTGAGCCTTTGTCACGTGCGAATTAAGGACACTAATTGACTCGACTTGACAGGGGATTAGTGAGTCTTAATCTCGCACTCGCGTATAGCATATTGATTATATGCTATTTTTGAATTTGATAGACGTGTTCTTTGCAGAGAATAGATCTCATTTAAAAGCAGTATAAGTAGCTGCATTTTATCTGCGTTTGACTCTTTATTCGAATTGATCTCTTTTAGAGCAATAACATTCTTTCGTCTCGCTCACCCACACCTATTTTTATATGTATTCACGGCGTTTCTACATGTATATAGCTTCGTTTTTCACTTCAGGTCTATGCTTCTACAAGTATAGAAGTTTTTCTAGCGCTGGGGTACGAGAACACGTCTGCTCAGGCCTCTGTTGGCTCAGAATCCTGGCGTTGAACGGCCCAATCACATCTACGAGTTCTGTATAGTCTCATGTTGCCCAGTTGAGTCTTTGTCACGTGCGAATTAAGGACACTAAGCAGTGATATTGGAATCCTACTTTACTCTATCGATAGTAGACCGAATTTGATAATTCTTGCAGCGTTGAAATGCGCAAGTTGAGTTATATAATTGACAAAAATTTGAAGATATCATATGTGAAGAAAATAGAGTGTCTGAAGTTGCAAAAAGGTGACACTTATTTTTTTGATAAGGGCGCTCGAAAGACCTAAAAGACGCTATACGAACGCTAATCGAAGGAGGAAATTAGATAGAATTTATCATTAACTGCACATATAAATTTAAGATATTTTAGCTCAGCCCTATCTTATGATATTATATATACTGATAGATTTATGAATTAAATTCATAATTCTAAGACAAAAATTAGATTACTTGCGACGCATATTCTAACTCTAAGTTAAATTCAAATCGAACTCTAATTTGTTAATTATACGATATTCGACTATTTGTTAATTATATAATATTTGATTATATCTATCGCTACAAAATCAAGTGAAAGCTCTAACTCTAAATTTAACTAAACTCTAATTTGTAATTATACGATATTCGACTTCTTTTACTGTTATTTATTACTTAGTTATTATCGAAAGAAGAATCTATCGAATTACTTTGTTTTTTATATATCTCGTCGATATACTCAATTACTTTCTTGATAGATCGTCTGAGATTATAATGAATAGTTCGACTTTGCTGATAACTCGATTAAGAGTCACATATAATTAATTATAAGCGAAGATCTCGAAATATTAATATAGATCGACGTGTTATAAGAATTAATCTTACGACTTATTAATAATTATGCTGAAGATCAGACGAATAAAAAACTAAATACGTCGAAATAAAGTATATAGACTATTCGAATCGAGTGAAGCGAGAGAGATACGAGATATATAATATCGTTTATCGTTATACTCGTTTTCTAGAATACGATAATCAAGTGTCTTAGATTTAATACTCTTAACTTATAGACGTGTCTTATTATATAGACTCTAAGCAGACTTTAGATTTCTTAATAACATAATCACATAGTTCACTTTTAACTTCAAATAATACGATAAAAGCGAGATTAATTAGAAGATATTTATCGTTTCGATAGACAGAAGAAAGCTATCTTTCTTATTAATAACTTTATTTCGATTATTACAGACGATTTTGATCTTAAAAAATTAATAAGAACTTAATTATTAAATCGAGCGACGTTCTTATTAAGAATATAAAAAATAACTCTAAACGTGTAAAACTTAATTATTCAATAAGAACTAAGATTATTATAAATAATATTAATTAGTGCAGTAATAAAGTCACTCGATAATTAATTAATAATTTAATCGACTATCTCTCGTTCTTCGATACTTGATAAGATATCGTTATTTATATTCAAAAGACTCTAAGTAAAAGTCTTAACATTAGTGCGATCTTAATTCATCAAATTAAGATTTCGAAGTCTTATATTTTTTATTAGTCTAAGAATTTTAATACGATCTTAGAGATAAAACGCTCTTAACGTAGATCGAACGAGACGATTTAATTTAACGCTCTTAACTATTAAAAGAATTTAACAAAAGTTATCGTAGAAGCATATAATTATTTTATTTTCTTAACCTGGATTCGAATAAAAAGATCGCCCTTTTCGACATACTCGAACGTCGTTTTAAGCATCTTTTGCATTAGGGTCCCTTTGCTCACGTCATGTCGCCTAAACGGCTGATGCGCTCCCCTCACTCCCCTTTCTCTCTCTCAGTAGCTGCATACAGACTTGCGCGCTAGTCGATCGCGTCGAGTCAAGACGTTCGTTCCTGCATTATTTCGTTAATTATTTCATTACTTCTCTATAGATCGCTCTTCGAACTTTCGATGCGTGATCGAGCAATATAGGGATAGAAAGGTCAAGAGAGAACAAGAGAGAGAGAGAGGGAGGGAGGGAGGATACTGGGATTCCCCGCCGTTTTAGATGTCTATAAAGATGACTCTACTTCTCCCCTCCGTCTTCCTATCTGCCTCCTTCTATACCTAACTTACTTTTCTCTGTTTATCGCTATTCTTAAGAACTTATATTCGCTCTTTTATACGCAGACAATCTTTCTTATCGTTATTCGCTATAGCTTATCATAAAGCATTGCTACACGCTTAACAGCAACACGCGAACTTCTCTTATATCTCTCTCTCCACGAGAAGATCTCTCTCAGCTCGAGAATACTACAATATACGATACGAGAAGATTGATAAAAGCTATCGATCAACGACTCTTTACGCCGATATTATTAACTTATATATCGATCGTCTCGAAGATTTATAGAGAGAGTGAGTTAACCCCTAGTCTAGATTCTATCGCTATTTTGCTCACATTGTTAATTCTCGATCTTCAGATATTGCGATATCGTCGACATCGATTCTTATTACACACTCAGAAGGTCGATAATAAGTCGAATCAAGAACTTTTTTTATTGAATATGCAATAACTACTCCGTCAAGAAAATCAGTTTCGTCGAGACCTACTGATATCAACTGAGTTAGCTCTATATCAAATAGAAAGATTAACGAATCAGTCTATTGACCTTGAAGAAAATCTATAATATAAGTGAAGGCGCACACGTTGATGCTTTTACACACGAGTAATCGTTGAAATAGTTCATTAACGGTTCACTAGTCGAAGAATACAGACTAAACGACAGTGAAATCGATAAGCCTCTCTTAGATACAGTAGATTTTTTAAAGCTGCTGCGCTGCAATTAGATAAGTAATACTAATACTTTCCCTCACGAACGATAACGGGTTCAGCTGGCAACGATTCTACTAGTCGCGACGTTTACTGAATCTCGATCTGAAGCCCTTCTCGAAATCATCTATCGGGACCTGAATTTGTTCGTCTAGCGCGATAAGGCTATTGAAAAAGTAACCCTCACCTTGCAGCTGAAGCTCACTCGAATCAAGTCTTACAAGAAGCGCAAGAGATCGTAAGTAACGGTTAAGAAATCGAGTTCATTACTCTGACAGATATATAGGAAAACCTACACATTCTTTATCGATATCAATCCTGTATTTTGTATTATATCTCATATCATCAGCCTCGCCTGCCACGATGACGTCTACCTCTTTTCGAATATAAATCCCAGAACAATTCTGACGCTGAGCGTCTTAAAGGAACTAAACTGTCAATCAATCCCATAGAAAGAGAACATACTAAACGTACTATTGTTTCGTACGTCTATACAAACCGCCAGGAACTATACTATCTCGGTCGATACAGCGCTCTCTTACGACAAGTATTACGAGTGAATCAAACGATTAGAAGAAGAGACTAACTTCGTATAGATCTTTATAACCTATTATCTCCGACGAGCGACGAGAAATACTATTAACGATAAGTCTTGAGACTTCTGATCCTGCGAAGCCTAGACTAATATAATTATTCACTAGATAATCCCAATTCTAATGAGGCCGTTCGCAATCTAATTATGAATTACATTAACTCAGCTATCTTTCAGCGTAACTATCTGTCTCGCATAATTCGATACGATATATAAGTCGTATACGGCGATACAGCGCCTCGGACGGAGTTAATTCAAGCGGCTAATCGAATAAGTCGACGGATCGATCCCCGACGATCTAAAGAGTTAATCGAGGCGCAGAGTACAAGTATTCGACAGAAGAAAGAAATCTAGAAGCTTCGCGATCGTCGAGATAAACTTTTCTAGCGCATTCGATATTAGTTCACGTTCATTTACCGTGCAGAAGAACAAGTCATCTACGATTAATATAAAGAGACTAAACGAGCCGTGAATCGAAAGATCAAAGCGCGAGAGCGGGAACTTATAAAGGAGATTCAAAAAGAATACGATATCATCGCTTCGATATAAGATATGCGAGTGTAGCTCGAGAGAGATATAGAGCTGCTTAGTTCTATTCTTTACACCTTAGAACGTGTTCGCTACGCGTTTAGAGAACGATCACGTATCGCTAAGACCTTCTTCGACTCACTGTCGACTTGCGATGCTAAGAACGATATAGATTAGTGTCGAACTGTGTCTAGATCATTTTATACATGTTCTAGCGTTCTTTTATACATGTCGACTGCATGTCGACTGCATGTCGACTGCATGTCGTAGTTTGCTTCTACATCGATGTTTGTAACATTTCTTTGTTATTTATGAGATCTTATATCTCATGAATTTCATTATAGATCTATATGCTTTCTATTCTTTATTCACTGTAGTCTATAACAATTAGCGAGTTTTCATTATCGATGATATAGTGTCGCTCTGTATTCGATAGGAGGGAGTGTTTCGTAAAGCTCGTCGAATACGGAGGATTTAGGCGAGGGAAAGGAATTCTGATAATGACGCAGAACGTCTCTTGAAGGCCGTTAAGTTCGAGTCTGAGTCGGATTCCTCGATCGTCTATCTCTTTCCTCTCAGATATAAACCCTATTAGTATCTTTACTGTCTCGATAATACCGACCTACCTTTAGAGGAGCGACTCTATAACCTTGACAGTAAATATTCGTTACAGCGATACTTCGATCGCCGTCACCCTTTTCGGCCCCGCGAACCCTGCCCTTTCCCCTATCCCGAATATGCGGCAGTCACGCTCGACAGTATAATACATTTTAAAAACTATGCGGCAACCGTTCACGAAATCTACATGTCTAACAGAATTTAGTATACATCGTGAAGTTTTAGACTAATTGTTAATGTTCCTGACCTCACGCATTGATTATATATACTAGAGAACTGTTCTACGATTTGTTTATCTCGATACTTTGACAATTTGAAAAGCTCTAACACTGATAGAGTAGGAATATTCTATGATTTTCTAGGTTCATCTCCACAAGGCTACACCCTGAGACAGTGATTTAACTCGAAGGATACATGTCCTTCGAGTGTATGCTTTCCATTCGACGCTACTTTTAAGTTATATAGTCTTCGAGTTTTCAGACATTTTGAGCTTGCTTACACTCGAAATTTATATAACCTTCGAGTTAATACACTGCGTCAGAGCGTGTAGCATTTCAAAGACGAACCCAGAGAATCAGAGGGTGTCTCTACTCTTTTAGTGTCAGAATCGAATCGTAGAAAGCGAGTCAAAATTGAAGCTTTGTAGAGTTAGATTTTAGTCGAGAAGTTTGTTTTTTAAAAATAGAGTTAAAGAAACGATTCAAAAATAGAACGCAAAAGTGCGAGAAAGACGAGATAAAGGGGATTTAGAAGTGAAACAGAAAGTTCGAAGATATGTTAGTACTCGTCTATACAATGTTTCCCACTCGTTCTCTGTTAAGAATATTGTCGAATTAACAGAAAAGCTAGAAAATGCCTTACGCAGGGAAAGCAAAAGCGCAGCAGTTTATCAGAAGAAAACGAAACTTAATGAAAAGGCAGATCAGCTAGCGCGGTTATGTTACATAGGAACGCGATAAATCTCGCAAGAGTAGAGTGTTGCTATAACGTTCACCTCAAGCATCGATATCGAATCCTTTATTAAGCAGCATCTGCATCACTTTGTCATAATCTTCTTCTGACGCTTTCTGCAGAGCGTTGTCATAATATTCACTCTAAGCGTTAACATCGGTCTCTTTATCGAGTAGCATCTGCATCACTTGATCATGATCTTTAGATAACGCTGTCTATAGAGCGTTATCATATTCTTCACCCTGAGCGTTGATATCGATCTCTTTATTCAAGAAACTTTCAGCGACGTATTTCAGTTCAAGCAGAGACGCTATTTCTAAGTTAGTTCATTTCTCAGATTTCAGGTAAGTGAAATCACAGTACATCTTAAATTAGTAGCTGTGTTGTGATAGTAATATATTGCATAGATTTTTTATAGCACTTCATAAATCTTTGACTCGTTCACTATTCTATGAAACATAATGAATAGCCCAGTTGAGAGCTGCATAGTCAAGGAGGGAATAAGATTTATCTCCTTGTGGGATACAATCGTCTTGATTCAGCTGATTCACAGATATACTAGCGAAGTCATCAAAGTTAAGATAGTCGAGACAGATCTGGGACATTGTACAATGGGTCGTTGTCATATTCAAGTATTCTTGTCACTTGACTGACTGCAGTTCAGACATTTCGATTCTTCGAACAAGAAACTCTCTTACAGTCTGATGAATCAAGAATACTTTTCCATCGTGAATGCTAACGAAAAGATCGCACATGTTTCGAACAATAGACTTAAAATTTTTTTGTGGCCACAAGTCTTGATCAAGCGCTTCGTACGACGTGCAGCTTGGTTTTTGAGTTGCTAGTGTCAAGGCAATATTGTCAGGACCAGTACAGAGTCAAGTCATGTAGGTGTATAGAATGAGACAACTAGATGAGGAGCAACTATGGACTGGGAGGGAGAGCCATATATGTATGGCGGAGTGAACCTACCAAGACACGCTAAGCCTAAAAGGGAAGTGTCAAAGGAAGGCATGTGTCAAAGGGATGCGGGGTACGCTCGTAACAAATATTGACTTCCTAAAGGCTAAGCGGTCTTGTGACTATCACAATAAGCTGAAGCAGAACACGAGCTGTGATCACATCTGAGCTCTTGAACAAAATCTCTTCGTACGCGTCAGAGACTTTTGACGATAGACGGGATAATAGGGACTCTATGCTCGACATCTTACTATACTTGCTCTGAGATTCCGTAATGATATCAAGAGTAAGAAAAAGTCAAAGATAATTGCGATTGTCCATCTGCTTCAAACGATCAGAGATGCGCTCGCAATACCCAACACTGAAGCCTCTCGCAATACGTGACATTTCATAATCAATTACTAGATTGATCTCCTGGCCGATTCTCTGTGATTTATTATCCTTATCAAAATATAGATAAGTACTAACATCTAAGAGTGATCGAAATCTCTTCTTCAAGTCATTATAAGAACGACTGATTATAAGAATCTTAAGTCTATATAAAGGGTTCTTGTGTGCTTCAATGTGTGAGAAAAAGCTTATCAGCTTCTTCAGTAGTTGACTCCTTGAATTCTTTTCGCACTCGTCTAGAGCATCAAGAATACAAATGATTTCGTCTGCCTCTGAATCTTGAGCGCATTTGATTAGAATCTCTTACAACTCGTCAAATGCATCTCGTAGCTTCTTATTATAGCTCTTAACACTCGAAAGCGCATACTCAACGAGAGCGATGTTCTTAAAGAGCTAATGAAGCATAACACTCAGCGCATTAACATCATGTATACGCTGTTCTTGACCATTCTTAAAGAAAAAGTAACAGACGATCGAGGTCATAGCACTAGTACAGACTCTCCTCTCATCGATCAAGAATCGCGATAACACAGACTTTCCGCATCCGAGACCCGCAGAGATCCAGAGAAGCCTTGAGTGCTTACTGTTTCGTCACTTCAGAAATCTATTATTCTCAAAAAACCACTCACAGATATCAGAAACTCTTGCTGAAACCGAGTCCTTATCGCTTTTATAATCGGATATCAGAGTCTCAAGCAATTCGATCTCTTGATCATCTCGACGATCTTGCTATCTGCTCGCTCTAAATGCCTCAAACATGTTTAAGATACGTTTCTAAATATCAAGTGATTACAACATGTGAATCGACTCACTGTCGAAGAATTCTTTTTCTCTCGTTCTGTCGAAGAGTGTATAATATTGCGTACAGCTGTAGCTGAAGATTTCGACCCTTTTCATTATATCTCTTCAGTCGTTCAACTCTAATATATCTCTAATGCCTCGCTTAAGCGAATTCTGAGATAGATAATAGATTAGTCGAGTTTGATACTCGAAGATGTTAAAATAGAGCTCTACGACAGTCTAAACGAAGTCTAAATAAATAGACTTATCTGCAATCCGTAGATAGAGTCTTTCTTTAAGTTTATATAAACGCAAAAGATCAGATATAAAACTAAGATCTTCAATTATAGCATAACTCTATTATGAGAAATTCAATAATAACTATATTTTGATTCAGCAGTCACCAGTATAGCTCTATTAGAACACTACTTACTGAAAGAAGAATCGACACTTCTAACCACGCTAACGCCGCGTACGGCTGGGCGCTAAGAGCTTGAGAGACGAGATCATTGAATCAGAGAATGAATTTGATGACCTTTTCACCCTGTTCTCGCACTTTGACTGATTTTCTGTCAAGGCTGATGACCCATTGATCGACTTTCCGATCTTGCAAATTCGAATTGATAATAATCTCGATAAGCTCAGGGCTTAGAGAAGAATCTACAGAATTGATACTGATTGAGATCAGTCGACGCTTATAAGCTGTCATCAAATTCGGTTCTCGAAGTTTTAATGCTTCATATGTCTGTAGTTATAGATCTTTCGAATTCTTTATATCTTCAATAGCGATAATATTCTTATTATAACTGTGCTGGGTTAGCGGTAGATGTCGCTCTTGGCCTGTGGCGATTGTTGGCTTCAGGCAGTCAAGCGAATTCCCTGACGATATTTTCGACTTTGGGGGTTGCGGTAATTCCAAGTCATTCTGTAGGGGTATTAGAGTTTAACTAAATCACCACTTTTACTGACATACGCTAGAGCCTTCTTCAGATTGTGTCACTTGAGACTCTGCTTGTGATATTGTCACGTCTTTTCTGTGCTCAAACATGTCTTTAATTTTATGACGTATGTTCTTATGTTCGTTATTGTTACGACGAGATCGCGAAGCTTGCTCGAAAGTCATTATGTCGATACTCTAAAATTGTTAGAATATATCGATATTCGTAATAAATTGTCTCAAACTCCAGCTTAAAAATTCTCAATGTGATTTAGTGACACTAAGCGACTGTTTCTCATATCGAATCGACAGTGAGTTCAGACTCTGATAATGATTACTTTTAATAAAGATCATAGCGAGGATTTTGAGACACAGCTGATAATATCTATAGAGTCTGATAACTATTCACGACTCCGTTCGTCGATTAAGATCTAACTAAATATAGATCGAGTATCGTCCACTCGATACGCTCAAGAAATCTCTTTCAGATTCGATTAAGCATCAGAGTTAGTAGTCACTCTTTCGTTATATTATTACTATAATATCTTCTATTCACTTTTCTTTCTTCTCAATTCGCGCAAATTTTTTTAACAACTCGATCACGCGAAAGTTTGCTTATAAGGTATTTACTAGAAGATATGCTGCTGTTAGTTCGATTCGATCGACAATGTCTAAAAGAAAGTTCTTATCGATGAAGAGCTTTGTTATCGATATGCTGAACATCATAAGACGCTTTTTTATAATATCTGACATGACAATAGAAAACGAGACTTGAATACTAGTTGAACGGAGGCGAAATTTGTTGCGGAGCACTAGTTCGCGAAATGCAGGCAGTTTCAAGAAGAATTACAACGGTGACAAGATTTTCTTGATACTCAGCAATGGAGACGTGATCATCGATCGAAGTTTATAAGAGAAGAGGATATGAAATGATAGCAGTATCCGTAAGATTCAGACTTTATAGCAAGTCTGAAGAAATCGAAGAATTAAAAGAAGTATTAAGCCTATTTTCAAAGGGGGATCGACCGATATAAGAAGATAATTGAAGGGGCTCGATAAGCGATAGAGATAATATAGCGAAAAGATTTTAAAGTAGTTATAAATAAGAGAACAGTACGTAAAAGGAGTTATAGAGACTAAATAAGAATAATAGAAAGATAGCGCGAGTAGCTTGTAGCTGAAGAGAAGCGCTCGAAGTAAGTTAAGTAGTAGCTTTCGACGATTCTTTCGAAATATACTACGTTATTAATAGAGGCGCCTATATCTTATCGTTAGATGAAGGAGAGGAGCGAGCTGGAAGCGAAGTAAGTCTATACTACTTTAGTAGATATAGATAGGAGATCAACTCGTTCGATTTAGTCGATGCTTAACGTCTATAATGTCGAATATATAGATAAATATATTTACGCTCTTTACTATCGAAAGAGTGAATATAGCTACTTCGAGAAAGAATTAAGAGAATAAAAGAAATTTTTAGATTATCGATAAAAGAAAGAAATAGATAAGAAAACGAAGATGTAGTTAAAAGAACGATAATATATAGAGAGTTCGACCTAAGTGAATCTCTGAAAAGGCTATCGAGTCTACTAATATCTGAAGATTAAAAATACTAAGCAGTAGGTGAAATTCTAGCAGCAGTAAGTGAAATACTTCTAGTAAGAAGAGAATATCTACGCTCGACAGAGGACGGATGATATTGTATATCGAATATATTTCGAGGCTGAAAATATGCAATCGTATATAGAGAAGGCACGAAAGCAAGTCGGATCTGCGGAGACGAGGTTGGAATAGGTAGAATAACGGCTTTCGGCTCTACTTGTCGAATACGTTATCTCGATAACGCAGATATTAATATTCGATCGTCGGGAGAATCAAGCTAAGCTATCGAAAAGAGTATCGAGGTTAGATTAAATCACGCTTAAGGATCTTAGATCTAATCGGTCTAATAAATCGGCCTCGCGAAGTAACTATAATAACGAGAAAAATCGTCCTTCAGCAAATTCTGCGCTTGATCTAATTCATTTATTAAAAGTATCAAAAGCCGTCGAAAGAAAAACACCTTACCCCGACAATCGTTAAAGATTCTCGCAGAGCGTGACGATAGTCAAAATCAAGGTCTTAACATAACGATATCATCACCTTCGCCTGCTGATGTTGCTTCGTGTAGAAGTCGTCAGTTATCTATCAATCAAACTCGAGCAAGAAGAAACAATTCGACAAGAAAAATTTTAAATGTATAGATGCTCACGAACAAGTGATTGAGTGCAGTTGAATAGAGAAGATCGTTAGTGTCACTGATCGATTTCGTGACATATAGAATATTGTATCGAAATGCTACTCAGAACATGTCGAAAGCGATGATTATCAAGATAAGGATCAGCGGTGCAATTACAGAGTAGATAATTCCTATCTGTTCATTAGCCGAGCTCGAAGAATAGTCTATCTCTGATTCCGTATCAATGTAGACTAGATTGATATAGACTGAATATACCGTAGCTCATGTGATCTTGAAGATGTCAACTCGCCGTTGCAACTACTCTCTAGACGTGTGGTTTATTAGTGATGAGATGATCAAATACTGTAACAGCCTCGACATTTGCATTAGTTCGCTCGTGCTGATTGAGAACGCATATAGCATAAGATAAGATAGAAAATAGTTACTGATTTTGAGGAGGTTGATCGTCAAGAAGGTAGGCAAGGTATCAAAGTTGTGATAAATCTGGTCGAGAGTTGTGATAGCGCTGAATGATAGAGCTATCGTTAGGAAGACCTGAATGAAGAGAAAACAAAAATAGTACTTCTGGATCGTTAGTTCGACCGCCGTTCGTAAGGCGAATTCCTGCTGTGAAGAAGCTTCCTTCAAACGTTCTTAATATGATACAGATAGCGCAAGATTATCTGTCGAATTTTCAGCAAATCCGTAGCGTCGGCTGGGGTATCTACTCACGTCATTATATTTGATAACTAATATCGTGTTCTACGTATAGAGTCTTATATCTTTTTATAGATCGGGGATCCTACGAAAGATATCTAGAGCTACGATTAACTCCTCGTATCGAAGAAGCTACTTAAGATATCGCTTTCTATAAGAACTTAATCGACTCTACTATCGCTATTTAAAGCGCAAATTCTATTAGAAATAGTATTAACAGATCTTTTAGTAGATCTCGCTATTATTCGACTTCTTTACGTTAGAATATTCCTCAGTTAAGTATATTCTCAGATTAGGGTCGACGTCTATTTAAGATATCGATTAGAATTAGTATTATCTATAGAGAGAACGAGCCTCTCTATAAGATATAAATCTATCGTCTACTAATCTAATCCTAACTCCTTCGCCGCCTAGATACGATATTATTCGTATAGATATTCGACTTAATAGCCGGCCGAAAAAAATAGCTTTAGATACTCGCCCTACGAGTATTTTTCTAATTATCGCGCGGAGATCCCCGAACGCTCTTTAGCGATATCGAGAAATAGTTAGTTAATAACGACTAGGATATAATTACTCTCTTTAAGCCGTCGATAGTTCTTTTGTAACTCTACTTTTAATCTCTCGATATTCTTATTATCGAGCTCCCTCGACTAGTTCTATTAAAAATGTAACTACTTAAGTCTAATACGAGTAGTTCTCTTATACTGAATATATTTTTCTATCTCGATTTTCGACTCTTTCTCTTAAGCTTAACTTCTCTATATCTCGATACGCTTTATTCGATAAAGAATCGAAAAGAGAAGAATATATAATAACTTGAGATATAGAGGGCTTGTGAGAATATAGAAGCTTGCGTAGGGAGTTAGTTCTGACATTCTTCTCTCCCCCCCCTGGCTAAAAATATCGACCTTCTCTCTAAATTTGTTAAATCCCCCTTTCTCATCGTTAATTTAACTTTATCTAATTAATCTGCGCTCTAAATATTAATTCGAGTCTTGCGAGACTTATATCCTCTTTCGATGAGTAATTCTCTGCTCAAGTTTACTTTCTACTCGTCAATTATATTTAATAGAGTCTAATTATTCCTTATAACCTGAAGATAGATTTCTAAAATTCTAATTATAATATCTAGTTCGAAATAGAAGGTCTAATAGGGCTGAAACAGTCTACTCCGCTTCTAGAGTCTAAAGATTATCTTATAGTAAGACCGTAGAGACTACTAGATCGCTAAGTTTTAAAGAAAAATACGATAAAAAGAAAGAGATCTCTCTCTTCGTAAAGAGATAGAATAGTAAGAAGGTCTGAGATTCGATATAAGTTTAAGAGGATAAAGAACGAGTCGCCGTAGGAAAGTTATTAGAAGATCTTTTAACTTAAGTTCGATCGTTTTATAATTATAACCGTCCGGAAAGAGCCTCTCTATAAGTACGTTATCGTAAAGAGGTTTTTAGAGTTAGACTTCTAGAAGGAGCTACGAATAATTTATAGTATTCGATATAATTATATTATTACCGTTCTAGAGATCTTTCGTTTTAAGGGCTCGTTTTACGTCGTCCTCGAGTATATAAATATTTCTCTCGTATAGATTATCGTATCTCTCTCTTATCCCGATGAGCAGGAACTGATTTCTATACTGGAACAGATATACTAGATAATTATAAAGTCACGAAGTATATACTAACGATAGTAGATACTTAGCGGTCTCGTATACCTTATCTTATAAGAACTGAAATACGAGTTATTAAGCTACTCGAACGTCCTTCTAAGTACTAAAGAAGAAGTTAAAATCGATATTTCTCTAGAATTAATTATATAGAACTTTATTAATATAGAATAGTAGCGAATTAAGAATACTATCGCTACCTCGCTCCCTTACGCAGTATTAGTATTCGAGACGTAAGAGCACTGAGCAGAATTATAATAGAATTAATATAGAAATACGTTAAAGAAGATAGCGTCGTCGAGATTAAGGATTTAAATTATTAGTCTTTCGACTCTACTATTATCGACTTTTTATTAGCGACGACGTCGGCCAGTTCGGCAAAGTAACTAATAACGATAAGTTAGAATTATATCTATATAATCCTCCTCTAATATCTCTAGTATCGCTTACTTTAATATAGTTAGCGGAAAGACTAGCTTAAATAAATAGTAGATTAGACCGAAGTCTTCGTCTATAGACTCTATAAGTTAGTAAGATAGACGTTTTCTAAGAACGTTAAAGCGCTATTATATCTATTAGATTATATAATTCGATTAGTTTTCTTAATTTCTAATTTTATCGCCTATCTTCTATTAATTCTAAACTTAGCGTATTATTAAAATAAGCTCTTTCTAGATATCTATTTCTAATCTTATCTCTCTAAAAAGGCTGCTCGTTCCCTTACTTTCTATCTTATTTCGTTACTCTATAATCTTTTCTCTTCTCTTAGCTTCTCTTTTTCTCTTTTCTCTCTCTCTTTATTCTATATACTTCTATAGATATTCTCTAGATCTACGCTACGATCGTCGACGACTTCTTTCTAGTCTTTATTCTTATTAACTTTCTCTTACGGACGATACGAGAAAGGATCGCTCTTTTTATATTTAAGTATCTTACTTATCTATACTTTATCTATCGCTATTAACTTCTAGATCTATAGACTTAGAGCGATATTCTTGTCTAGCTAATCTATATTGTTCTTAATATCTTTTCTCTCGACTTTAGAGTTTTTACGCTATCGAAAGCTGGTCTTCGAGCTGAAAACCTGTCGCTAGCTAATATAATCTCTCTCTTAACTAGTTCTTATCTTAGCTTCTCAGTCGATATTCTCGACTTTCGTTTAGATACCTATCGCTGCGTTTATCGTTCGATAGATATAATATTCTTCGTACTACTAGTATTCTACGTCCTGATTATCGTATTCTAGCGAACTTTACTCTCTCTAAGAATATCGAAGTATCTCTACGAAACGATTATATATTCTCGTCACTACTTACGTTATTTAGTACTAATAGTGTATAGACAGAATCGTTCTTATATCTACTTATACTACTCTTCTATCTCGTCTTACGTAAACCCTTCTATAAAATCTTTCTTTATACGTACTAAGCGCTAGCCGTACTTTTCGCTTACTCGATTTAACGTTATCTATCGTCGAACTCGCTTTTTCCCTATATATATATTTATATCTCCGCTGAGCTATTCGTCTCTACGTTAGTCGTCTAATATATTAGCGTTCTATAGTAGAATAGAAACTCTCGCTACGATCGTACTCGAGCTCTTATTACTTATATTGAAGACTTAGTTAAGATTAAGATTATACTTTTCTAGACGTTAAAGGTTGAAGTCGAATAATATATTAACTTATAGATTTCTTTCGTAAGCTTCTCGTCCTTTTTATAGAGTTATCTATTCGTAATAATATTTTAGTCGTACGAGGAGTAAAACTATTTAGAACTATTTATAAAACCTTACTAAGGACTGACTCGGGAGCTTCTATATTACGCTTAGATCGATAAAAGGGGCGGCGTATTCGGCTCTCGCTGGGTATTATTTAGTAGACCGCATAGAATTAGTATCTTAGTAGGAGAATACGAGAGTATTCTCTTAGTTAGTATTAGGTTTAGAATAGCTGCGCTTCTGCTCTATCTCTAACAACTAATCTATAGTTATTAGACTCGAAAAGTTTATACGCGTCGGATTCGTATAATCTGACAGATACGATATATCGATAAGTATAGCTATAGATAAATAAATATTAATGAAACGCTTACGAATATAAAGACTACTCTCGTAATATAGCCGTTACTAAATAATATCTTAAAGAGCGATAATCTAGATAAGATAATATAATAATAAATTCTTTTACTGGCGTTACTAATCTACAGTATAGATTCTCTTTATTTCGATCTTCTTAATCTATTTAAAAGAGGAGAAAGTTTCTTTTAGCCGCCGTAGCACTATTTCTAAGAGCTCGACAGATATAACTAGAACTTTTCGAGTCGAGATAGAAAAACGATATATAGAGAACGCGAATTAAGATATTAAAGTCGCGCAAGATAAGGCTAAGTATAAATAGGAGACGACGGGAAAGAAGTAGAAAGAGAAGAGAAAGATACTAGTAATAAATAAAGTCTCTAAGTATCTTATCTTTTACGACTAACCGCGAGTAGTCTTCGAAACTACTAAGTAGCGAGATAATCTACGAGATATTATACGAGACAAGTTAGATAAGGGAGTAGAACTAATAGAATTAGAATATTAGTCTTAAGAGAAATAAGCATAATATTAGTAGATTAGTAGATACTTATAGATATAGTATTAGATAGTAAAAGCTATAAGTTAGAATTTCGAGGTGTTTTCTTAATTTTGGAAATAGAGCCCAAGGTGCCAACGCTGAACTGCATAAAAGTCTCTGCATAAAGTCGCCTACTTCCTGACCTACTCTCGCATCAGTAGGACTGGGGGTTAGTGAGTCTCAGATTGCAGGTCTATTCATAGGTATGCGATATGCGATATGCGCATATGCGCATAGGGAGATTGGCACTCAGCGAGTCATAAATGGCTGCATCTCACATCAGTGAATGGCTCCTCATTCAATTTCTTCTCCTTCGGAGTCAACACACTTTTTGTAGTCCTAGACTTTCAATTTCACAACATTAGTCTTATTTAATCACTTCAACGTCTCGTGTAGCACACCTATTCTAGACTCACGAGGAGATCGACATCGAGACTCACAATGACGACGAGAGGGTTAAAAGACTAATTGAGAGCGTGTTGGCCAAGAAGCGCGATACGCAGCCAGGCACTGATCATATAAAGACCCATCGCGTACACAAACACAAATCCCACTCCCGCAGACGTTATCGCCGTAGTCGTCACTATTTATCGGAGTCGAATACCGACTCAGAGACGGGGGATAGGTCAATAGTATTCTTTCTGCACCATGAAGAAGGTACGCAGTCTTTCCTTGATCTAGCATTCCGTTTTTCTACAGTTCAGATAAAATATTTCAAACAAATCTTCTATGGGATCTTTCAGCCTGAAAGCCTCATCAAATTGAGTCAAGGGATAACCGACCGTGCTGTTCAGAAGGCTCCACAGAAGGTCAAGGGGATATCACATTTGCTACTGTGTCTCGAGGTCTATGGTCAGATTTTACTGCATTTCTCTGCGAAAGCCTTGCTGAACCCACTGCAGCAGTCACTTTCGCAGTACCGCGTTCGCCTACTGAAAATGTCAGTTATCTACAAGTTTGACTTTATCCGAATGTACAACGCAGCCTTCATGAGAGCACGTATTCTTCTTGGCCAGGACGATGCAACTGCCTGAGGCCTTGAGGATAGACGTTGCTTCGACCTCTTAGTGCGCAAAATGAGCCTTGATGAGATCTCTAAGGCACCTACTAATGTAGTCTCTAAATTCTTCTCTTTCGTTGGGATTTGTCGTAATTTCAATGAAGGCAGATGCACGCGCGATTAGTACAAATATAGTTATATCTGCTCTATCCGTCAGTATGGTCACCCAGTCAATATATGTCAGAAGACCTTAACAGTGATATCGGTCACAAACCTTACCCTACTGGGAAATCGAATCTCGCGACCTGAATAACTTCCTAGTTAGCCCCAAGTGCTCTCCTCGCTGCTGTTCATATTTAAAGACTTTCTATACGCCTTATTTGACCCTTTAGACCCAGTTCTTCCCTATTAGAGACCGTTAAAAATAGATGATTAGAGTTATTAGTTGAATAGTTATCCTGATCAGAATTTCACTAAGTCCATTTCGGCTATTCTTCGAACCGGAGTCAAAATTGACTATCGGAGATCAACACTATGCTATCGCTACACAAATCATTAATCAGCCCGTACAGCATCTGAAATCCTGACTGCAGACCTTTATAAGCAGCTGGAGCATTATCGACTGACTTAAGTGAACCCCTAGATCGAGATACAGTACGTCTGCTCGCCGCTGGGCTTGATTCTAAAACACGATAGCGGTTGAAGAAGAATTCACGACCTCTTATTCCCCAATAGTCAATTAGTTAACGACGATATCCTCTATAAGTGAAGAGCATTAGAATATGTTATATTCGATAACGCAGTCAATGCGCTGCTACTGTAGAGCCCGAGGGCTTAGTTTGTGAAGAGGAATTTAAAACACGCTTTCCGCTATATACTAATTACTATCTCCGATCAATAATTGCTAGAATTTCATTACGACGATCGCTATTGAATAGAATAATACCTTCTATTCGGTCTACGTACGGCTCCGTTCCTATTTGACCTCTTTGCAAAGGCCTTGAACTGAATATTAATTGCAGTCCTGGAATAGATCTTTATATTACACTATCTAGACGACTTTTTCGCAGTCCTTTCTCCCGACGCTGACGCTATCGTATATAGCCAGTAATTCGACGAATTATGCGCCGAATTAGGCCTTTCAGTCAACTATTCCAAAGACATCATGAGGACTATAGCTGACTTTCTGAGAATCGAATTTGACTCTAACTCGATGCAGGTCAGGCTCTCTCCAGATAAGCTGACCCGTGCGAGAAACACAGTCAAAGACCTGCTAAATAAGTTATATATTTCACATCAGGAGCTCGAGTCAGCGGTCGGCTTCCTATTATTTGCTTCTAAAGTGATAGTCTCAGACAGAGCCTTTTTGCGGCGACTTTATAATACACTCAGAAGGCCAGTAAGACTTTATACAATTACGTTATATATAAAGGCCGATCTACAATGACGGTTGACCTTTCTAAACAACTGGGATAGCCTCAAATTATTACGCAATATGGACGATCGTTCTAAATAGTATATGTGAACGAATACGTTAGAGAACTATAGTATAGAAGACTACATTTTGAACGAAACAAGCTATCTTCTATCCCCTCAGAACGTCTTCAGTATACGAGTACCTACACGTTACCGTCACAAAGATATTCAATTCAAAGAAATAAAGGTCGTATATTATGCAATTTAACTATGGCTGGACCGCCTGCGAGGATCGAAACTGATCCTCTATTGCGACAATAACGCATATATCCATAGCCTTATCAAAACCTCTATACGAGAACCTACGATGACCTCACTACACGATATAGCAATGCTATTGACTAGCTATAACATCTATTTAGTATCTATTTAGATTCTCACTAAGGTCAATCTGCTAGCCGATAACTTATCTCGCTTCCGATTTCGAAAAATTGCTAATGCATACTCACAGTTGGGACACCTAGCTTCCTCTCAGCAGAACTAGGACGTGATCCACCGAATTTCTGATATAATCAGACCACACTATCAAGAGAGGCTGCTCGCGCTCTCTGGTGAGGACTAGTCACCAAGACACGAAAAAATTACTCTATATTAGTCAAGTCATACATCTTCTTCTGCGCGATGCGAGGTATCAAATCGACATTCTCGGCAAGCTCTCAGATCCTATGTGATTGAATAGCATATCTAGGCAACAAACAGTCGAAAATTAAGACTCTTAAGTCCTACGTTACTGACGTTAGATTAGTCTATGTGGACATAGGGTACAAGGACCTCGCAGTCTTCTATAGTCCTCAGTTAGAACGCGTTATTGTTGATCTACGCCGTATGCGTAGCGAGACTGGGTCGCTAAAACGACGTCCTATTACTAAAGATCTACTACTGCAAATACTTTCTTATTTCAGTCTTCGAACCAGAGAAGGCGTTCCATTATACGCTGCCTTTTGCCTGACATTCGCTGCTTTTCTTCGCGTAGACGAATTTACTTACTCTATAAAGAATCTAAACGATTCTAATTTCAGTTAATGATTTCTGACTCGTCGCTCCGTTACTCTGTATAAGGATCATCTCGAATTGATACTTTCTACGTTCAAAACGAATTCTTTTAGACGAGGTATTACGCTCAAGATAGCTACGTCAGGGGATAATGCCTGCTCAGTATAGACCTTACGTTATCTGTTCAGATGGGAAGCCCTATCTGATAGCCTCTTGTTCCAGTGGAAAGGCGCATTTACTAGACAGTTAGTCATAAATAAGCTACGCGAGATCCTCACTCTACTGGGGGTAGAAGATCACTACTCTGATTATTCCTTCCGTCGGGGTGCAGCTACATCAGCAAAGAAAGCTGACCTTAGTGATCAAGAAATTCAGCTACTTGGACGCTAGAAATCAGAATCATATCGCCTCTATATCGTTACTCATCCAGCTCATATTCTAGCAGCATCACGGCGGCATCAGCGTCTTCCTCACCGCTAGTGCTGATCATGCTAGCATGTTCATAACGTCATACGAGGCCGTGACCCTATTATATGACGTCGTTTGGGTGTTTAGAAGCATTTTCTAGCGCTGGGGCACGTCCTATGACCTATACGGCCTTGCTGGGATCGCCCATTCGGCTTGCAGACCCAGCGTTGAGATATCCCAATCATTATTTTACATTCTACATCATTCCCGATCGGGTTAGCGTCCTGACTGATGAGAACACTAACTCTCGATTGTAACTTATATGTGAGAACTTGTAGTTCGAAAATGAAGCGGATTCATTATTGAATTCTGCAGAAACATGCCTATTATGCTCCATTATTGAAACGTAAAATTTTCTTAAGAATCGAGAGATTTCTTTTTAAACATCTATAGTAGCAACAATAATGAAGGGATTCAACGGAGAGCTCGTGTTTGTTCATTTTCCGTCCCTTTTGTACATGACTTGATATTGATACCCGCAGAGATTAGAGTTCTGCTAACAGATCATTAGTCTTTCAGCGCATACGTTGACAACGTCGCTATACTCTGAAAACTCTGGTCCGAACTTTTCCCAAACTACACACATCGCTGAAGTAAAGAATTTCACCATAACGCCGTAGTCTCAAAGCCATCCCACTTTCTGAGCAGACCCTTAAAGATCTATGCTTATATCGCGAACAACTATTTACACGTCGCCTACCTTCTCAGACTCTTCGCAAATGATTGAGATTAGTCAGTAGTATCCGAGATAGTCTTGACGCATTTCTTACTTATCCTTTGACAGCAGACTTAGCGAACGCTACAGAAAGCTCTAGTCTTAGACTATTAGTACACACCGCACACGAGAATAAAAAATCAGGCTGTTATGAATCGTTCGATGTAATATCGTTGCCGAAGCGAATTTCGCAGGGGATTTACCCTGTTCAGATAGCTTAGATAAACGAAGATAAATTAGAAATCGAAGGCCTCGATATAATCAAGACGTTAGTTAGTAGCGAGACTTCGTTAAGCGTTTTTATATTTATAGTATATAAGACTGTTTTGCTAACTATAATCGCAACGAGTATAGTTTATACTTGTAATACTATAATTTCTTTCTGTAAGCTGATATTTTATTTTAGTCTCCGTTCTAGCTAAGTATCGATAGTGCTTTCTTTTATTTAGAGCTTAATAATACTACTTACCTTAATAACCTCCTCTCGATCGAATTCTTCGGTTATTAAATCTCTCTTATCTTTAATAACGTAGTTATCTATCTTCTCTGCTACGATTAATTTAATAATATAACTATCTATCTCGTCGAGCGATAAATCTACTATTACTTACTTAATACTAACTTTTTCGACCCCTACCTCTATTAATATCTTAATTATATTAATAAATATACTAACGCCCTTAATTATAAGCTTTTAGCCTTTCGCTACGTTATCGAATACGCTCGTAAATATCGTCTTATCAGTTAATTCGTCTATAAGTTTATATAATATCTGCTCGAAGTATTATATAGATATTTATAAAAACGATATTAAATCTAAAATTGCTAGTTTCGCTAGTATAATTCCTAATAACTGTTTAGTAAATAGGTTTAATTATATCTACTCTAAGAATCTGAACCTAAGTTAGATTAGATATAATATAATAATAACTCTAATTCTCTTCTATAGTAGTCTGTTAACGTCTATCTATAAGAATCCTCTGCTAGGTTATAATTTAACTAAGAACTTGTAGAGCGCTTAGAGAAATTATAAGTCGTATTAATATTATAAAAACTTTAATTATTAACTAAACTTAGATACGGGTAATTATAGTATAGGCGGGACGATAAGTACTAGTTATTTTATATATAACTTCTCTCTACTTATTAAAATATAAGCTTATCTCTTCGATTAACGGTTTTTATATAATAATACTTCTTAATATTAACTATTAATTAAGATTCTCTAGGGGCGTAGAAGTCGACTAACTTGTCTTAATACTTAGATTTTACGCTATAGCTCGACTAAGAATAAAGTATTACTATTTATCTAGCTTACTCTAATTATAAATTTCTTAATTATTAGATAATCTTCTATATAAGATATTATTTATTTAAAATAGTAAAGACTTTATAGCTTATAATTTTTATCGTTTAAATCGTCTACTCTAGTAATAAGTACTAGTATAGCGAGTATAGCGCTTGTAATAGTAGTACTATTAGCTATACTTCTATAGTGTTCAAGATCTAGCTATATAGAATCTAATATATCTAAATACTCTTAGAATTAAGATAGTAATATTCTTTTACTCGATCTCAGCTTATAAGCTAAAGACGTATAAATCTAGAAATAAAATCGAGTTCTTTTTTAGATTTTAAATATATTTTCTTACTATAGTCTATAAATAGAATCTCTAATCTCGAAACGTTTTAATAGAGAATCTCTATCTATCTTATATTCTTATATTTACAACTATAGCTAGATTTAATAGCGAGCTCGCATTATTCTAGTTTTCTTCTCTCGTATACGTTACTTTATTTACGCAGATATTAATATTAATCTAATAATTTAATCGTAGCCTTTCGATATACGCTTTAACGACTAGGTTTTATTTCGAAACCTCGACTCTAAAAATTGCTCGTTCTGCTTCTATTCTTTATTCGCTAATCTTAATAATTAAGTATTTTATTCCTATCGCGAACTCAGCTCCTATAATAATAATAACTCAAGACGATAATAGAATCTAGATCGGCCCTAGATAGCTTAAGATCTTTACGTTATAATTAATAGTCTATATAAGTTTTAATATCTTTAAAGGCTCGTCTTAAATTCTTAGAAACGATTAGTAGTCTTCGAGATTATCTTAGAAGATCGCTTATCTACTTTTGAGAGAAAGAATCTCGTATCTCGGGAAAGAGCTTTATAAAGAAAACGTTCTTAGGGCAGATTTCGTAGAGTATTTATCCTACTTAGACTGCTCGAACAGAGGATAATATACTAGTACTCGACGGTCTCGCTATTATCGAGACTCTAATTAGTAGCGAGATATTATTCAGCGTCTTTATATTTATAACGTATAAGACTGTTATTTGAAGAGTAGAAATAGGCGGTTATATCGTTTATATAAAAGCTGAGGCAGAGATAGCGAAGGTCGCTATAGGCTGAAGTAGTAGAGCCCCAGTATTTGCTTGGTAGGTAACTAGCGGTAGAGGAAGGTAGAAGGATTGCATTATAGAAAGCTGAGGTGTATTAAGATCTTGGGTCTAACCTTGTAGATATTGCTTTGTCAACCCCGATAAGCTCCCTTCTAAACCTCTCTCTGACAAGATATCTCGCCTTATAATTCCTTACTTCTCAGATATTCGAGGATGGTTCAATTATATATATAATCATAATCGAAGCCCTCGCGTACGAAGAGATAACTAAAGATTTTATATAGATAGGAATATTTCGATTTCTTATTAAAATTAAGAGAACGGATATAGTTGAAATAAATCGTAAATTCCTGAGAGAGATCTTTATATAGATTCTCTATATTGATCCTTCTCTTTTTCTCTAAGATAAGCTCTTTCTTTTATATCTAATCTGTAGCCGTAAGACCTTGCTATAGGAGAGAGCCCCGAAGGAAGTAGAGAAGTATATACTTAAGCGATTCTAAATTATCGCAGTAATATTGCTCTTAACTAGACGTTAGTCTTTACGCAGTAAGAATCGAGGATATTATACTTATTAATATCTAAATAACCGTTAATACTGACAAAACGGGTCGTGTCGATTAAATATAGATTTCGGGTATAACCAGTATTGATTTAAGTAGTAAGGCGTTCCGTCGCGAGGCCTAAATTCGTTATATAAATCAGATTCCCCTGCTTTTCTATACTCATTAAGAAATTCTCCGGCTTAATGTCTCGATAAATAACGCTCTTAGTCTTAGAATAGATATATTCGAGACGGTAAAGAAGCTGATTAACGAGTATTAATATAGTCTTAAGAGAGAATTTGCGATCGTAGAAGTTAAAAAGATCTTCTAGACTCGGCCTTAGAAGATCGAACACTATAGTATTATATTCACACTCCGTCTTATAAGTGTAGACTCGTAGAATACTAATATTACTAGAAAGGGATCGATAGGTATCAACTTCACCTTCTAATAAGGAGGGATCGATAGATACATGTTCGAGTTTAATAGCGATATCTTCGCCTGTATTGATGTTAGTTCCTTGTATATAATAAGCTTTAAGACGTAGCTGGGGGTCTCTATATCTGTCTTATCTATATAGATAGCGCCGAAGCCGCCCCTATCGATCCTCCTTTGCAGCTGATATTTATCGGCTATACGTAGATCCTAATATAGATGAGCTGTTAGCGTACCGTAGTTACATCTTGTCGATAGGGCTTTTTTGAGGTAGAGAAGTGGCAAGATCGAAGAACACAACTTACTCACCAAGTTCCCTATTTGTGAACCCGATAGAAGCTGTAGTGGATAGAGTGCGCATCATTTTGATAGGACGAAGATTAAAAGGAGTAGGTGCTTATTGGCGCATAAGATATGTTTAGTGTTCTCTAGGCAGCAGCCATTCCGTTGATTGGCTATCAATCCCGCAATCCAAAACGACTTACACGCTAGCATGGTCGTCGGAAGCGCGCGCTATCTATATCTCATTCTTGATTATTCATTATTCACTGGGAAAAGATATGTTATAAGTCTGAGATTTATTGTCTTTAAAGAAAACCCTAATGCCCCACAGTCGAAAGCGACAGCTGTGTGTTAAAGCAGAGCCTACGACTGACTTATCATCGTCGTTCATCGCTAAACGACGAAAGCTCGAGAAGCAGTAACGATACAGGATATCGAGCTAGTTTTAAAACAATTTGTCACGGCAATAACTTACTTCTCGCACTCTTCGAGAGTTTGATCGAAAAACAGAGTGGTCTGCTGCTCCTTTACCGCCTGATCGGACTAGTAAGGAAGATATTGACCTTGTATAACTTAAGCGCTTCGCAAGACACGGTAGACTAAATCTTGGGCACCTGAGAGCTGTAAGTTCTATCTAATCCTTTTGAAGGTGCCTTCTAACTCTATGTCAGTATCTAGAACCCGAAATCGCCGTTCCTTTCGATCGAATGATATCGTCAAGTTAATCGGGCTCCCGGAAACGAGCTAAGACTGGAAGAGAATCGGATATTTCCTTGAAGACCAAGAAATCCTCTGTCTACGACGGCGGCTTCGAGTAGTATCTCATTGATTATAGCGTTTATTCTTATGGATACAACTATGATAATAACGATGGCTCCGTATATTCAGATAATTAGGAGGAAATAAATTAGAGGCTAGCGTAGTCACGGTCTTCTCTTTCGCTATTACGCTTTTCTCGTGAAGCGTTTCGGAATTTTGAAAAAACAAATATGCAGGCTTTGACTGAAAACACTATAATGAGTAAGGTATTCCCGCTTATTACTAGCACCTTCGACATCCTCTTACAGGAGAACATTCTCTTTGGAAATCTTAAAAACCTAATCGATGGCTTTATTACTAAGGTCAAGCCAGACTACTACGATGGTAGTCGTTCGGCAGATCTTAATAAGCAGATCCGGAAAGAGTTAGGGTCTTACATCGTGCCGTCGACGAATATCGCTGCATCGTGCTTACCTAACTTCTTTACGGAGGGAAAAGGACTTAATGGGAATACCGCCGTGTATAAGCGACAAGCTTTATATGACGGTGCTTTAGGTGCCCGTGGGATATATGAGCTTCGGTCATACGTTGACCCAGAGACGACTTACGACAACAATGCGTATACGATTACGTCGACTTATTACGGCGGCTCTGGAACTCTAACCATGTATATAACCCATCCCGCCCCCTCCAAAGATCCTAAGACTTCTACCGAATACCGCATGACCCAACTCAGGTCGTTCGCTATGACCGATGCTCCGGTTACCTTTCGACAAGGAGCTAGCGCTTTAAGGAACGCCAGGGACTGGGCGAAAGAGAAACGGGAAGAGCTTATGATTGCGATAAACGGCAAAGTGCTAGATACAGAATAACCAGATCTGGCTTTATCCACGCAGAGTTTTGTATCAGTGTCATCGATCGAGGTCACTCACCCAGAATCTGAGACGTCAGCTGACGAGCTTGCCCTGGAAGTTAGAACCTTAACCAGCTCCAGTTATAGAACTCCGGTTAGAGCTCAAATGAATCTTCTACCCAAAGTCTCCTCGAGCCGACAATTCAAGAAAGCGTCTCAAGTTAGCAAGAGGCCAAGTAGGAGACCTGAAGCCTCACAAGCCATCTGCAGAGAACCCAGGCTCTAGTGCAAAGAGGCACATCTACGGCGATAATGGCGTATAGAAATTTGTTTACTAGTACAAACCCGCTCCAGCTGTCATGCATTACTGAATTACTAGAGCCACCGGCATCACCGCTACCTCCAGGGATTCATTATCGCTACTCATCACCATCTCGTACCATCTACATATTCTGTCTCCAAAGCCATTTTTCGACTTCCTCGTCTCCTAATGCCTTCGGAACTTTCGTCGCATTCTGTCTCCATTGCTTCAACGTCCCAAAACGATGGCTTTTTGGGTTTTCTGCCAGGAGACTTATGTTTTCACAATTGCAGTTGTCAAAGTCTCGGGAGCAGGTTCACTCGGTGAGGTCGATGTTCCCCAGGTACCGGCTTGTACTACTCCTTTTCCAACGAAAAGATAGCCGTCTGAAGCCAGAGTAATCATAAAAAGAGCCTCCTTAGCACCTTGCATCTTAAGGGGCTTACAATCATGGTCTGGGTCTTCTGCAAGCTACTCTCAAAGATTATCCAAACTTCGAGTTAATACACTGTCTCAGTGTGTGTAGACTTCCAGAGATGAACTCAGGGAATCAGGGATTGTCCCTACTCTCCCAGTGCCAGAATCGGAGCGTAAGGAACGGGGCCAAAATTGAAACTTTTTTGGGGGGGGGGAGGGGTTCCAAAAATGGAGCTGGAGGGACAGTCCAAAAATGGAGGTACAGAAGTGCGAGGATGACGAGATAAAGAGATCCAAAAGTGGAGCAGGAAGTTCAGAGATATATTGGTGCTCGTCTTTAATATGTTCCCTCGCCCGATCTCTGCCAAGGACGTTGTCGAATTAAGAGGAAAGCTAGAAAATGCCTTACGCAGCAGCGAAAGCAAAAGCGCAGCAGTTCACCAGAAGGAAACCGAACTTAATGAAAAAGGCAGATCAGCTAGCGCGATTACGTCACGCAGACGTTGCATTGATCATCCGCAGAAATGGAAGATATTATACTTATCGATCGACTGATCGCCAACAGTGGCCTCCCAGCATGACAGAAATCGTACGTATGAACCCGATGTATCGGAGCTTTGAACTCACTCGAGCTTAGGAAGCGTCGTACCCGTTGCCTGTCAACCTGCTGTCTAAAGACTTTGATTACACTATTCGCGAGGTTCTTCATGACTCAAAAGTGGAGGACCTGTCCAATGAGAGTTCTGGTTCAGTCGAGACTTCAGAAGGCACATGAGTGTTGAGGGACCCGATGTTGCATCGCATGTACTTAGCAATCTGGGTGATGGAATTCAGCCAATCATAGGCCGTTCCGCCCGCACTAGCGTGCCTTTTAGCGTGGCGCTAGTGGGCGACTCTTGTCTATCCTTCTCCTTCTCTTCCTTCTTATCCACTACATGTATTCTACATAGTCATGCAATAGAGTCGTTCTATTAGCCACCCAATACAAGACCTCATAGCTGTCATATATTCCAACAGGTTATGAGCCCGGATTTCCGCCATTGAGGTCTTCACACAGCAGAAAAATTAACCTGCTGTCCCCACCGTCTGTGGGAGAGCCGGTGTTATAATAACAGTGTTATCATAGCACCACACCACACCACATAGTCAATTCAAAATGACTACCCAATTGTCCCATGCTGCATTGACGCAGATATGGAATTTCCCAAAGCTGAAGGGTCAACAAAACTATCAGCCATGGGCCAAAAAGATGAAGAGTGCACTGATGTACTCGGATTTATGAGACGTCGTTCAGAATGCAAACAAGGACTTTTCAACGGATCTATCAGTCACATCAGCATCTACGGCTGCTCAGGCAACGGCCTATCAGACTCAATTGAAGATCTGAAAGCAGACGAACAATCAAGCGTCTGAGCTAATTTATTCCATGTGTGAAAATAAACCAGTCGAAGCCATTGAGGATGATGAAGTTGTTATGAATCGGTGGATCAAGTTGAAGAACAATTATTCCGACTCAGGTTTCGTTCTTCGGTTCATCAAGTTATAAGAACTCTGGATAACATTAATGGCAAGCAGCGGCAACTTCATGGAGACGTACGTTGTCAACATACGAGCAAAGTCGAAGGATCTTAGCCGAATGGGGGCTAGGATAGACGAGTGGATACTCGTCTTATTGCTGTTGAACAACCTTGACATCAAGTACAAGGATTTCGTGCATCGTATCATCACGTCGTTGAACGAAGTGTTCGACTTTGACAAAATTATCACACTCCTCCATGAGGAAGAGCGTCTCCTGAAGAGAGACATCAAAGAACAAGCCATGACCGTCGCCATGAAGCGTTTCAAATAGGAGAAGGACGAGAAGAAGACCTCTGGTAAAGGCAACAGCAACCGTGATCGAGACTCAACGAGAGACCGCGGGGATAGAAATAACAACACCACCCAGCTAATTTCAAAGAACCCGAATAGTATCAACTATAAGGGCGATGGCGACCCTCCTGAGTGTCTCAAGTGTCATCCCAACAAGGATGATAGCAAGAGACTACACTGGCCATACGACTGTTGAACCCTCCATGAGGACCGTATCCCAGACAGATTCCGTGACGCCTTTAAGAAGGCTAAGGCCAAGGCGGATGCCGCCAAAGAACGTGAACGACCAGACGATTTCGAAGATAACCACAGTACTCATATTTCGGCAATGACCCACTTGGTCATTAATCAAAACACCGTGGCAGACGAAGAGGATGAGATCTGGGGCTTCCCGTTCAAAGCGACTACACCGAAATCCTATGACGAGGATATACCGAAGGAGTCGGCCATAGAGACTCTCGACCAGTCTCTACCCCAATTGACAGAAAAACAAGAGAGGGAATCTACATTGAAGATACCGCAAGAAGAACCGATGATTCAGCTTGCGCATACATCAAACTTTGTCGAATACGCAAGCACACGACTGCTTCCCTCTTCGAGAGCACTTCCCGACATCGAATATCAGAAGAAAGAAACCATAGTGGAGGTATCAAGCGCGCACTCCACGTCTCAGCTTCAACCTACGTCAAACTTTTGCGGCGAGACAAGTCGGGGGATAGAGGAAAAGCTTGTCTCTTAGCTCGAAGTTGTCGATTTTGAAATAATTGACCAACTTTCACATGAGACGTCCTCATATTTCCGTGCATACTCCGCAGCGTTGGACAGTGATCCCACGACGTCATGAGACTGGATGATCGACTCAGAGTGTACTAACCACATGTTCTTCGACAAGGACGAGTTCACCGAGTATCGACCCTACCGTGAAGGAGTAATTGTTGCCAACGGAGCCACTATCTGAACTCAAGGACGTGGCACAGTCGAAATAAAATGGCTATTGAAGAATAAAACCAGCAACATAGTTCGTGTTGAGAACGTGTTACATGTATCAGACTTTATATGCGGACTATTTTCAATTAGTCAGGTCATCAAGAAGGGATTTGAAATCGTCTTTCTCGGTGATGATTGTCACATTTTAAAGGATGATGTACTTGTAGAAAGTGCATCAAAGACTCGGAATATCTATATACTGGATGTGTTCCAGTCTACGACTAAAATTGTCGTCCTGATTCAGGAGAATACGAGAGCACTGTTTATCGCCCTAATGTTTAACGAAGACGCAGTCGACCTGTGACATCGTCGAATGAGACATCTAAACGAGGTAGATCTCAAGAGACTCGTTAACATGAGCAAGGGCATCACCTTAACACAAAAACCTCGGGTCAAGCCCATTTGCGAGGCGTGTTCTAAGGCAAAGTCGTCTCGCAAGGTCTCAAGAAGACAACAGCGAGAGGTACTCGAAAAACTCGATAAAGTCCATATCGACTTGAGGGGATCATTCAACGTGTCATCGGTCAATGAAGCCAAATACTATATGCTTCTAACGGATCAAGCGACCCTTCGAATCTAATACTTCACGTATAAGCACAAGAACGAAACGTTTAAGCTCTTTCGTGACTGGAAAACCCAAGTGAAAAACGAGTCAGAATATAAACTCAAGATAGTACGCATCGACAATAATACTGAGTTCATCAACGACGACTTTAAGACCTTACTCAGAGACTCAGGAGTCACAATGAAGCCCATCGTGACCTATACTCCAGAGCAGAATAAACTCAGCGAAGTCCAGAACCGCGTCGTTATGAACGGCGTGAGAGCTATGTTGTTCGACTCGGGGCTAACACGTTACCTCTGATCCGAACTTCTTCACACCAAGATCTACCAGAAGAACCGAAGTCCAACAACCAAGGTACACGATATGACCCCTCATGAGACATAAACTGGCGAACAACCATTCCTCGAACACATGAGGATCATTGACTGCGTGGTCTGGGTTCACATACCCAAGGAAAAACGCAAGAAACTCGACGAGCGTAACAAGAAATGCTACTTGATAGACTATAACGATACATTCATATTTAGAGTATAAAACCCAGCCAGCAGAAAAGTCGAAAGATCGTCACACGTTGATTTTGACGAAACTCGTTTGATGACTTCAGCCGTGCAAGACACGGGCTACTGGCTAGCTGACGTCACTGACGACGACGATGATATACTCGATGCAGGGGGTGATGCTTCTGAGCATCATCATACACCTCACGACGTCGACGACGAACCCCAAGAAGGCTCCAGCTTGCAGCATATATAAGACGTTCTTGATAATGCTTCAAATGTTGTCGAAGACCTCGAAGATGTGAAAGCAGCACCGGAAGAAGAATTTCCGAAAGGTGACGATGACCAGATACCTCAGAACGCCCTGAATGTACACTCAGATCCAAGTATCGACGTAACGTATACTTCGAGACCGAAGCGTGTCCCAGCTCCATCTCAAAAGATACTCCTAAATGAAAAATGGAGCGATATCAAGATATGAGCCCAGCGAGCTATTGCCTATACCAAGTGTAACGCAACTCTATAGTCAGAACGAATATACTATAGACTCGCTACCGTCGACCATGAGGACCCTCAACACCATGACTTTAAGTCGGAATTCGATCTCGCTAACGCTGTTCAGAAGATAGCTGAAATGCGAAGAAACCAAGACATCGATGACGTCGATGACTACGAGTCATTGACTTATGAAGAAGCAATGGCCGGTCCATATGCTAAGCAATGGAGTGGGGCTATGAACAAGCAAATGCAGTTCTTCGCTATCATGAATACCTGAAGACTAGTCAAGAGACCAAAGAACGCCCCCGTTCTCAGCGATAAGTGGGTCTATAAGATCAAGAAGAGACTTGACGAGACGATACTCTACAAAGCACGCTGGGTAGTTCGAGGATTTGAACAAATCTATGATGTCAACTACGATCAAACATTTGCCTCCGTTGTCAAATCCATGTCGTTCAAAGTGCTGTTTTCCATCATGACCTACTACGACCTAGACTGTGAACAAATAAACGTCATAACAGCCTTCCTCAACGCGTTGTTGAAGGAACGAATCTACGTGAAACAGCTCAAGGGGTATAAGAACGATGAATACGACATGGTGTGTCTCTTGCTTAGGGCCCTGTATGACCTCAAGCAATCCCCTCGTGAGTGATACGCTACTCTACGAGACTTCCTGGTATCAAAAGGCTTCAAGCACACCGAATCGGATCACTCACTCTTTGTTAATGAGGAAACACGTCTAATTGTCAGCGTGTATGTGGACGATATTCAAATATATGGCCCCCGGGGATCAAAACATATACCGGACCTCAAGGAAGAACTCAGCAAGCGCTTCGCAATGACCGATCTCGGTCCATGCTCATATTATTTGGGCATGGAAATTCAGAGAAATCGCGCAAAGAGGAGCGTCCGGATCACCCAGAGCACTTATTTGAAGAAAGTTCTCGCCCGTTTTAACATGGCAAATTCCGCCCCCGTGCCAACACCAATGGTAGTTGGTACACAATTGGAAGAGGAATCAGTGGACCAAGCAACCCCGGACGTCGTTCGTGAGTACCAGTCAATGGTGGGATCAATGATGTACGCCATGGTGCAAACGCGTCCTGATATTTGCTTCGCCATAACCATTCTTTCTCGATACAATCAAAATCCGAATTCCAAGCACATCGCTGCTGTCAAGCGTGTGCTCCGGTACTTGAAAGGCACAATCGATCACGGTATTACCTATGGGACCGCCAATGGCCTCGAGGGGTTTACCGATGCTGACTGGGCGTCGGATTCTGAGACCCGTAGGTCTCTCGGAGCATACGTGTTCCTGCTGTATGGAGGGGCTGTAAGCTGGACGTCGAAACGCCAGCAGTCCATTGCATTGTCGTCTTGCGAGGCCGAATACATGGCCCAAACGCAAGCAGCCAAGGAAGCAATATGGCTGACCCGCCTGTTAAGCGAGTTGGATGTCGGCCTGGGGCTTCCATCCAAGCCTGTTCTGATCAAGGCAGACAACCAGGGTGCCATAGCATTGGCTTCAGACCCTAGGTTCCATACACGTACCAAGCACATCGACATACAGTGGCATTTTGTCCGAGACCAGGTGGAAACTGGGGCAGTGTCATTCGAGTGGGTATCTACGAGAGAAATGGCTGCTGACGGGCTTACAAAGGCTCTCAGCAAGGACAAATTTGGTACATTTGTAGGCCAGTTAGGCCTCAAGAAGAGCGTCTAGGAGCAGGAGTCCAGTATAGACTCTGTGGGAGATACAGGCCCATTATTGCCTGTGTGGGAGTGATGGAATTCAGCCAATCATAGGCCGTTCCGCCCGCACTAGCGTGCCTTTTAGCGTGGCGCTAGTGGGCGACTCTTGTCTATCCTTCTCCTTCTCTTCCTTCTTATCCACTACATGTATTCTACATAGTCATGCAATAGAGTCGTTCTATTAGCCACCCAATACAAGACCTCATAGCTGTCATATATTCCAACACTGGGTAATGCTATACGGTCGCGACGTTAAGGAAGCTGAGATAACAATGCCGATACCCGCTCTCTTGATAGGACCGTCCTTAGAGTAGGCTGGTCGTCAGGAATTCTTTTTGACCGGCTGGTTAGGCTCAATAATATATTCAAGGTGCTGTAGCACCTTAATGTGCCTATGCTGTGGTTGAGTAGGAGAAGAAGCAGTATAAAGCAGAAGTAGGATGGGCAGAAATAGAATGATAGGAAAAGAAATGGGCATGCGTTTGAATCCGCAAAACAAAGACTTCTATTTGATTAGTACTGTGAGCATGCTGCACTAGTCGGGTCCTTCTCTCCGAGTGTCTTTCTACTTCCAGAGTATGCTCGATGGTAAAACATTTCCGCATGCTTCTACCATTTCTTTTGGTGCAGCAAATAGGCAAAACAGTAATCGCTCGTCAGGATGCTCCTTGCCCTAGCTTCTTCTCTGTTTTTCTCAAGTGAAATACTCGCATCGCCTCGGACCACCGTCCTATCCTGAATAGGAAGCCTTCTATTTTATTCATCACAGCGAGTCGACCCATCGCAAGCTCGTCCAGTGGTTCATGCAGAGGACAAACATACCAAAGCTAGCCATCACATGCAGCACCAGCCGAAGTTGATGGCTGGGGTCGATCTGATTCTCGGCGGTGGCATCTGCCATAAGCTCCGTGGCGAGGCTGCTCAGCTGCCGTTTCCCGTCCACCTCCAACCGGTCTTGATCCCATGCATGTTCGAGCTTGTACATCGCATAGCTCTTTTGATCCGCTTTCCACTGAATCGGAGAATAACTTTGAAGCGTCTCGAACGCCGATTCAAGCTCACATACTGTCCATTACTGCTCAGAGAAGAGGAACGACTGCCTGGACAATGTTGTGACCTCTGACAACAGGCTCAGTAAGCGGGCCGCGCCTGGATTGTAATTCTCAAAGCGAGCCGTTACCGATATATACGAGCCGGCCAGGGTAATTGCCAAGGCCAAATACCTATACTCTCTTACGATTTTATCGACTTCTCTTATTATATCCGGCTCTTCCTCTGTTAGTATCGTATACTACTGAAGTAGCTATATCGCCTCTAGTGGCTCTATATCTGCTACTTCTACCGCGTCCAGTATTATTATCTCCTTAGCGGTTAAGCTCCGCGGGGTAATAATAATATATACTCTAGGCGCGTCAGGTATAAAATATCTTAGGTCGATATAAGTTTTATCTCGGTCGTTATTAATAGTATCCGTACTGTCTAGAACTACTAGCTATTACCCCTTATAACTATAGAACTAGTACTTAACCGCAGATACCGCGTCCTCTACCTTTACTACCTCTTAACCTATATCTATTTACTAACTATAGAGGAGTCGATAGGTTTAGATATAGTCGCGCTTAATTAACTCCTTCGATCCAGAATACGGCAGTATAGTTCTATTAATATTCGCGAATATAGTTTAGTACTAGCTGCGACTTACTCGCTCTACCGAGCCTCTATCAGCTCGCGGGAAATACGTATCCTAAGTACTGACTAGTACTAACGCCTCTTTAAACTTCGTTTCAGTATCCCTTCTATCAGATTAAGAGGGATACCCCTTACGTAGAATACGAGCCAGCTCAGCCAACAAGCACTATTACCGGCGTGATTTTAGGAGCGTTGTAAATATTAATACGCTAGTATATCTATATATGAATTTTACAAGGCTTCTGCGTCTCTAATAGGAGAGTAGATTAATCTTGAGCTAAACCCTAACTCTTACGTACCTAGGCGTATACGAGCGACAAAGTCGTTTACAGTATAGCTAATCGATAAATTTAAGAGACTAGGCTTCTTTAAGAAGGATTTAATTATTTATCTAGATTATACTTTTATCTAGATCTCTAGGTTCTACTACGTAATACTTAAGACTTTCTATTTATATCTTAGATTGTAAACCTCAGCCTCGATATATAGCGCTAAAGAAGAAAGTCTACGATATTATAAGAAATATTACAACTTATCTATTCGTACCTCTAACGACTGATAAAAAGATTATAAGAACTAATACTTCTTCTATACCTATACTGGCTAGCGATTTATATTAAGCTTTAAAGGCTATCTTCTAATATTAATAACAGAGTAGTCTAGAAGGGCTAGCCGTATAAGAAGCGTAGCTGAAATATTAGTATAAAAGGCTTCTAAGTCCCTTAATACCTTCTCTTTATAATATCTAACTCTTATCTCTTATCGTTCTCTACTTATATTAAATGCGGCCAGATTATTCTGAAATCTAAATATAGACGTAATGCCGATTACTCGATTCTAAACCCTCTTCTTAAGAGGCCGTAGTCGAGGTAGTCGTCGTCTCGACTATACTCCCTTACCGCCTACGCTATCTATTTCAGGGTATATATAACTTTATTATAATATTTAATACTTATTCCTCGTTTCTATTAAACGTACTACTGAGGGTATTAAGGCGGGTTTTATACTTTATAGCCTTAAAAGTATAACAGATAGTCGAGATAGATATATCGCGTTCCAGCTATATATTCTAGTCGCGATACGAGTTTATAACCCCGTTATCTAATAACTATAGTCGATTAGAGCTACGTGTAATTATATAGATTATTAGAGTATATAATCTATATATACCTACCTCTATATAAGTTACTATCTTATTTACACGATATTTGCTCTAACTTACGTAGTGACTTTTTACACGCTTAAATACTATATTAAGAGAAGACCGGTAAGGAAATTAGTATTAAATAAGTAATTAAGAATTAACGTAGGTAGAAGTAGTTTTCGAGTTAAGTACTCTATATCCTCTAATCGAGTAACGACGTAAAACCTTATCTAGAGATCTTAATAATAAGCTCGAATCAGATTCCGACGAGTTAATTATTAGGGATATTAGATACAACACTATAAATTATAAACCTATAAACGCGTACGAGCCTAGCCTATACTCCGCTCAAGCGCCAAGTTATAATAATAGATTTTAGGGATCAGATGCGACTATACTAGCAAGGGCTCCTTTTATATAGTCGTCGCAATATCTCTAAAATAGGGTATTTAAAGCCCAAGTAGCGATGCTTCAAGGCTTTAATTCTGTCAGCTTTATTTAGTATCTTATATTCGTTCAAGCGAAGAGGTTGACGGCTCTGCAAAATGTTATTATATAGACTGGCCCCTGATAAGAACTCGATCGAAGTAGCATAAATACTAATTGCTGGAAACTCTAAGTATATCTACTTTAGCTTGACTATCTCCCTGGTGCTCCCCTCCTCCTCTCTTCTTCCCAGAAACCATATTAAACATATTTTTAATCTTTGAGGTAGCTATACTGTCATTTAAGAGCAGCAATTTTCTTAGAGAACTATGATGGGAATGCTTCACAAGGCCAGTACTGTATATAAGACTCTCTCTTTAGTTGCCAAGAACGCCAAGAGATTTTGAGCGGAACTTTCGCCACACGGCTCCAAAAACGGCACTCTGTTCCAATTCGGGCTGCATCCTTTCCTGTCGCTGATTTTGAATCCATGTTCACGATAGATTTCCCGTGCTTATCCTCCGGAGCCAATTCTGACTCCTCCAACTGATCCAATTTTGGTCCCTCCATTTCTTTTCTGGGTGTTCCATTTCCGACTCCTCTTCTTCTTAGTCCCTCTGCTTACCAATCCACGCTCTCGATCTCTCTCAGATGTGAACTTTTCCATAGGATCTTCTCGACGAGTCTAGGGCAACAGCAATCTCTTGCCAAATGCCAGGGCTGATCTTGCATTTATCACCTATTTGATTCAACAGCTGATCGAGATGGCTGGACCTCTTTGCATTAGGCTGCTAAAAACGGATCTGTTAGTACCATAGAGGCCTTAAAGGCTGCAGGTGCCAGTTCGACTATCGAGGCTATCGAAGGCTGGACACCAGACTTGGTTTCTATTTTTTATCACAACAGTCCTGCATCAATATCACGTGGAAATGAGATGTCCGAGCTGGCAGCAAAACGATACACCTCGATCTACACCTCAATCTTCGCCATAATTACCTTATATGTATCTATCACCGCAATCACTTCCAACGGTGGCTCCTTCGAGACCGTCAACTAATATCTTGCATTTACGCCCTTGATTGGATCCTCAGCTTGCTCGCATTCCGCTTCGGTATTGCTTCTTCGGCGCTCATATAGTCATGCGCTGGGTAGCGCTGGGTGTAGCCTCTACAGCCACCCTCGTAGTATTGATCAAGCCGAAGAAATTGACTTCCGCTTGTGTCCTGATCTAGCTATCTGATAGCTCTTCAAAATGTCTACTGTACTCTGCATTGTTGACCACCACATCGACACAGCCGAACTTATCAAGTGCGGTTGCAAAGACTGATTAGCTGTCGCTGAGCTCTGTGATGGCGAGCTTGATGGCGTGGTAGTTCTTTAGGGTAGTGTGTTCGAAGGAGGGGATCCTTGGTCTGCGCGCTGTGGCGACTGCACTGTCGCTGGTGTCAACTTCTTGCACAAGATGTTATAAAGAAGACACACGCGTCCTCATTTACCGCCCTTTCCGGTGCAGCTTAATCACAAAATGTCGAACAAAAAATCTTTTCTCCTAGAACTCATGTCACCAAAGCTTCATGTGGGTCCTGGGCGTGTTGGACTAATGCGGTCTTCGCGAGGGGCGTTCCTAAGCGGGAGCTCCCGGGACTAACCGAGTGTTGCTCTACAAGAAGTCTAGGCTAAAAATAGCTGGCAGTAAGCGATAAAGATCGTCATTGCCAGTCTTTCTGAGATTTCCAACGTCAAAGCTCTGGCAAGTTGTTGACTGGTCTCACTTCTGAATCGATCACAAAAATCGAGAATTCGCCAGCTCAGACACCTAGGCGTCCTCCACTGACCAGCCATCAGATATGACTGGATCAGCTTCCATCTGCAAGGGAGAATTAATGAATATACTGAGGTAACGGTATCATCCTGCAGTCGCAGGTTCCCCCGGAATGTATTCAGACAGCCTTTGACGCTCGTTGACTTGGAAAATGAAGAGAATTGGGTGAATCAGAGCTTAGCTCGTTTCCGGGCTGGCTCCGTAGTGACATTTAGGCAATCACCCGGATACGCTTCTCCAACTCCGTGCATCAACGGCTACCTGCATCGCATTGTACTACGAAGCGAGTCTGATAGCTCGACGCTTTCCTACTATGCTTGAACACAGGAGACTCACTACGCCTTCCGAATACTGGGGAGAAGGAGTTCGAGCGGTCTATATCTCAAACTAGAGTCTTCTACTAAGTCCATCAACTCAGATAATTACACCATTAAAGACGGCTAGCAGCCTCCTTAACTTTCTGATCTTATACTATAGAGGATAAGAGGTAGAACTATAGACAGTATTTAATATTACACCGGAAGAGGTTCAGACGGTATAGTCGATACTGGAAAGATATAAATCGCTTTATAACTACGTGCTAAATAAACTCCGGTAAGTGAATAAGTCCTTCTTAGCGTTACAGAAGTATAAGACTGATAAGAATCGTTATAAGCACCAGATTCGACTGGTCTCTATATACTTCCCGGTTCACCGTCAGGATGCTAATATCCACGCACGATATATTTACGGAGCTTATTATTCAGGAGATTGGATCGCAGCTGAAAATCGTTGCTCGTGGGGACACGGATATTGCTACCGTTCTTGATCTGGTCAGATCAGAGTCTACCTCGGATGTCTATCTCTGGACATGAAGCCATCGATGAACGTTATCCCAAGCACACACCAGACGCCTCCTTTGCATACTCCAGTTCTCAATATCCCTTCCTCGTGATCGAGACGTCATATTCACAGCGCCAGAAAGAGTTGACGAGGCTGGCTGATAAATATATATCAGGTTCCGACGAAAACATCGCTATGATCCTTGGGCTCGATATTGAATATGGAGTTGAGTCGAAGAAGGCGTCGCTTTCCATCTGACAACCTCGGTTAGTGCCGGATCCGGAGAAGGACGAAGGCGTTCTTTTGGAGACGTTTAGCGTTCGAGAAGCGGATGTAATGGCTTCCTTGCTTGCTCATCATTAATCGATATCTGCATTAGTTCAATGCTGATAGTCTTGCCTTTAGCAGGTATTTCGTGCTGACGACGGAGCTCCCGTTCCAGGACAAGGCTTATCCCTCCGGCTCAGTGATTTTGCGCCAGAAACTTGCTTCGCCGATATACCTCAACAAACGCAGAGTATGACTGTCGTTCGGATCACATGCAAGCAACTCTGTTCTTTCCTACATGATGCCGAGACCAGACACGATATTAAACGCACGCAACGAGGCATACAATCTGGCCTTCCACACAACTGCCGGAAGAGGCATCGGCAAGTCACACCGCCTGAAGCTCTCAGTCCGGGAAAGGAGGCAGAAATTGCCAAGTGCGAGGCAGAAGAAGCGGCAACATCTGAGGCAAGAGATCCAGTATGGAGGTGACAAGCATCAGTAATAAATACATGCCGTATGGAGGCTCATAGGGATGCCAGTCCCTCTCGTCTCTCACGGACGAGCAAAAGGTTCGGTGAGGGCTGCTATCACCAATGGCCCAGCTGCGAAGCCGAGGAGGTATATTGAAACCACGAGAGACCCAAGCTCGTCATTGGTTGAGTGAAATTGGGCCATGATCTGCGGTATTCCTGTAGCGAGGATTGATTGAAATTCAGGCATGGACGTAATGGCGTAATAATACTTAAAATGCTCCCAGAATCACGCGGGCAATGGTGCTTGTTGGCTGGGCTGGCTAATCTGGAATGGGTCTGAGCCACAACCTCGACAGGACTACGTGATTTCCTTAGCATTACATTTCTTGAGTTTTTGACCAGACGGAAGTCAATGCAAGTCGGGGCGGGTTGCTGTAGGCTTCTCAGGCAAGTGGTCAGAGCAATTGTTGAAGTCAAAGGCTTGACGGAAGAGTGAAGAGTTGCAGTGGTGAAGTAGAAAGTTAAGAATTTTGGTTTAGGAGCCCTAGTGGGCAGGACTACTTGCATTTCTTGCGTACGAAGATGAAAGAAATGCTTCACCGTTGCACACCGTGGAATAGCAGAAATCTCTCTGCACTATAGTGATAAAAATCGACATTTAAGTTTCATGTCCATACATCATATTCGATTCTTTCGGCGTTATATTCCGCCCATGCTCCTAACATTATAGTCTGAGATTGGACGACGAGAATCAATCCTCCTCAAAGGCAGCCCGTGCTGCAGAAACTCTCGAATTCTTTTTGGATTTCTTAGAAAAGCCCAACCCTAACCTAACAAACCTACTGTCCAGAGCTTCTGGCGCTGGATCTGATGCAGGAGCGGGAGTTTCTTCTTCGATTACGCGCTCGGATCTTTCAATAGTTGGGCGCCTGGGCCCCACGGATCCATCCGTCGACGATCTAGCATCATCGTCGAGTGAAAGTTCAGACCCCTCATCAGAGGTATTATTGTAATCAGGATCGGATTGAGTTGCGTCGTCATCTGCACCTACCCAGGATATAAGCAACCAGTTGATCAGAACAAGTAGTGGCCTGTCTTACTAAGGATTCTGACGCCGATGAAGCGCTTACAGGTCTTAGAGCCTTTTGTGAGGACGTCAAGCTGCTTGGTCAGCTGTTCACGCTGGGCATGATTCTCCTCGGATTCACCAGCCATGCTTGTCACGAGGTCGGCGGACATTGCAGAGACAGCTACTGGTGTGAAGATACCGCCGAGCGGAGAGATGAGCTTTGCTTCGATTACTTCGTTGGCAATGTCATCAATGAAGCGTTTCAAAGCAACCTATAGTCATATTATGAGGTTAGCAAAGGAGGTAATGGAAGTAGGGGCAGGATAGAAATGGAACTCCGACCTTGTAGTAAGCCTCCATACAATCCAAAGCTTCGGAACAGGCGAAACGATTCATGTCTGGTTCCGTGCATTGCACCAAATCAGTAACGAGTTGGCGGAGGTCATGTCTACCGCCACAATAATGGGGTGTGTCGAGGGAAGAGACATCAAAGAAACGTGTTACAATCTTGGAGTATTCATCCTGGTTGCGTTCGTTACGGAATTTCTGAAGATTTTCGGTGAAATAATGGTTGTAGGTGATTGGATGACTTCTCTGGTGCGGTGTTAGCAGCTCGGTGGTCTTTTCATTTAAAGTTCCTAATAGCTGGTTCAGAGCAGGCTCGAAGATCATTTGAAAGAGTGCTTTGGAGGTTGTGGCATCGGCGACGTATGCGGCTACATGGCCAAGAAACTCTTTAGCAGCCTTCCAGACTTTGTCAACGTGGCTCCGAGCGATGGCCTCCCAGGGAGCTGATTGCTCTAAGAACAAATCCGATATGATCATAGGATTGAAGGTTCCTGGCAACTCTCGGCCCTTAGTCCTCTTCATCAGGTGTTGTATATGGTCAATGAATTTATCTCTGGTGATGGGAATTACATCTTTAGATATGTGATTTGTGTTCTTCGATTCGGTGACCTTGCGGCAGTGACCTCGTCTAGAGATGTTGTCTGCGAAGTCTAGGTTGAGGTTCTGCATAACAGCTCGTATGCGCTTTTGATAGCCGAGCTCAGACTTAGCGTCTCCAAAGAACGGATCGTTATACGTACCATCCACAGCAGCTTTGACCAGAGATTGGAACGATTGACTCAGTTGGAACAGGTAGAGCTGCTGCTCTGCTAAGGTAGCTCTAGGGTCCCCAAGCTTGTCCAGCCGGTTGCGGCAAGCGCTTGATTTGATGTCAATCTCATCAATCAAACTGGGTAGCTCAGCTGCGATTTGTCCAAGTAGGACCTTGCTGAGCCTGCTCCGTAACTTGTCAACGCCTAAGAGCGACCGAGACATGTCTTCCCATATCCCTTGGGAAAAGAATTCCTCTTCCTTAACACCGCGATCCGCCAGTGACCATTCTCCTTTTTCGGAATCCATGTTTTTCAACACATGCCACCCAAGACGGAACTCTACGTCCTGATTTCTCGCAAGAGAGACGTACATGGCTTCACTCTCGGAACCTGCAATCAAAGTATCAGGCTTCGTGATGACACCCAATGTCCGATTACCCTTCTTATCGGCTGCACGAGCGAGCTTCAACACGATTTGGTTCGCATAGTCATTCTTTGCCGAGACCACCGCGAGAATGATGCTTCTCGATTCCTTCATGTAGGATTGAACGACGTCTTGTACAAGCTCGACATCGGAAGCAGATTGTTGTTTCGTTTCAGAATGGATGAGTCCAGGTAGGTCCACGATTGTTAAGTGAGGTCGATCAGGACCCGAGACTTCAACTCGAAGGAGATCTTTCGAGAACGCTTTGCCATGGGTTGAGATTCCCATAGCCGCTTTTGCGTTCTCGATCAGGTTTGGAAGCCCTTGGAAGCCATCCAGCTTTTCGTGAAAGCTACTAAGAGCAAGTCGTTCAGACTCAGTGCGAGCTTGATGCGGGACAATCGACACGCTTACACCCATTTGCGATGTCTTGCGGAGGACCAATTCTGTCGGAAATCGAGTACTTAGGTTGCTTTTGACAGGAAATGATACTCCAGAAATTGCCTCCAGCACCGAGCTTTTCCCAGATGACTGGTCGCCGCATACGATGATCTGTGGCAATGAGACATAATGACTAATACCTTGCGAACGCAGGCAGTCAACGGAGTCTAGCAAATCTAATTGATCTCTGGAACACAACCCATTGAGGGCATCTGTCTGGAATGGTTTCAACACCATTCTGAATTTTCTAAGATAGATCTGACAGAGGTAGAGTTGAAGGAGGACGAAAGGTAGGAAGACCAGAAAGGTGATAAGCAAAGTTGCGGGCGCATCGGCAATGAAGATGCAGCTAGTCAGTCAAGGGGAATTAGGCCTGTGGCGAAGCGCAGCGTTATCATGTGGATTGATTGGTAGGGATTTACCTCTGTATCCCATGGCTTGCAGAGGGGGCTGGAAACGGCAGTTGACCCTTGATACAGCTGCATTGACAGGATCGACAATCCAAATTTTTGGCTTGCTGCTGAGCCCCCGCCTTTGAAATACAGGCTCCAATGCAAAGGCGTGGTAGCACAAAGTGAGCTACTTTCCATTCTGACACCAAGAAGTGGGTCGTAGGTAACGAAGAACGATACGTCGCATCCAGGGAAATATATGGTAGGGTAGGAAAGTGCTGGAGCTCTGCCGGATGCATGCTAGATGTGCTGTATCGCCTCGTCTTCTAGTTTGGGGCGCTTCCGATAGGCACATGTCACTGCAGGCGCTACATCCAGCAGAGATCTACCCAGCAACCCAAATCATGCTGCAGGCCCCAGCAGCACTCTTCCCTATTGTTCCACTGTCGTGCGTCGTCGGATTGACGTGGGATTTTCTCGCCAATTCCTGGCCAAGGGTACGGCGCTTTCTGAGCTTGAGTCAGCGATGATCGATATATCTCTTTAACTAGAGTTGTCAACCGACAGCATTGCAGAAAATAGTGCTGGGGAACGCAATACTGTATCGACCCTTAATAGAGTGTGATCCAGAAATGAAGCTGCTTCGGAACCTCTAGACTCTAGCGCAGCCTGGCTCCTAATCTGATTCTGTGCATTAGTGGCACCGTAGGGGCTGTGGGCGGGGCTTAGCGCTTGCATCCCCGCCCTTGGCCATTCTTGTGGCCTTAACCCTCTCTAATTCTGTTCGACCACATGAGATTTATTGGTTCGCTGTTGTTGATGTGACAAACGGCGATCGTCCGGCATGTGTCGGGGGTTCGGGTTCTTGCACAATCTCTTTCCGTCTTGATGCAGCAGACCAAAGACACTTTTATTGAGGCTCGGAGAAACGGCTCGCATCATTTCGAAGCCATGCATAATCAAACGCTATGCTCTATTATATTCGTCCGACCATCTGTTCATGTGCCGATCCCCAATAGTTTTCTATAACAGGTTTGATGCAAAATCGCCATCGTTCCCTAGAATCAAGAAAAGGCACACGTAACCCCTGCGGGCAAACAAGTAGAAGCCGCCTATCAGGGTACGGTGGACGTGATGATATTTAATACAGAGATTGGTATCAATAGTAAAACAAGGTAGAGTCACATTTCCCACCTTTGATACGTCACTTTCATCGAGCCCACAATTCATACCACCAAACCACTGGTCCAACTTCTCCTGAACGAAGATCATTGACCTGGTCTACATAGTTGTTGGACGACATTGGTGGAGATTTTGAAAGAGTGTCTTGGAACTTGGTTGTTTTTCTTGATGGCAGGGTGACAGGTGAGCCAGTCACTCCGGAAGGCAGTGGGCTTTCATTGATGGAAAAGTAGCATTTAATTGGGTCTTTCCCGTTAGACCTTGTGGCAGGAGACTGTGCTCGACGCTCTTGATCACTCACATCGAGAAATGGGGCGTATCCCATCGGCTGGCAAACTTCGTGTAAAATTCCTTGGCATCCACCACCAAAATTCCACACCAATCCCATATCTATGGAATGGCTTCTAAATGCTCTTCCCAACACCTAATATGATTACATATAGCTATTCCACATAGTTTACAGCCAAATAGGCCTCTTAGGGTCTACTGAGGCCTTTTCCTAATATCCAATCGCGACGTTTTAACGGTATTGACTGATAATTCCTACAGTGGCTTCCTGATCTCCGCTAGCTTCTCCACCTTTCGGCCTAGATAAGAGTAAACCACGCATACCTTGGCCTTATTTCCTATACATTTTAGCCTACCATGATCACGGGCTGTTGCCGGATGTACTCGTGATGATAGAGAGATCTTAGGTGGTCTAGAAGGTATACCAGTAAGTCTCTCTGAGTATTCCAATAGCTGACTAGCTAACTACATATAAAAGGCCCTATAAGAGCCTTCATAAGGCTCTTCTAGAAGATAATAAATGATCTTATAAGCATTAATAATAATAGTATCCAATAAGAATTGCTATAAGGATTTCCAACTCTTAAAATACACTCTTTGGGTGTTATAATATGATCGTAATTAGTCAGTATTATCTACCCCATTTATATAGTGATTATACATGTCAATAAAGGCAGGGATATCTAACTCTTTGGTAGTTATATCTCCAAAGACAGCACGAGAAGTACGTGTATTTGTGGCTGATTTTGCTGGCCTGCGGCGGAGACGTTTTACTTTATCTCGACTATTTAAGACGGTACTTATAAAGAGCACTATATTCTGATCCTTTCAGGTAAATTGTATCATCTTCTTATCATCTGATAGGCTTCTATACAGCTTTCCCCACTCCAGAACAGTGTTCTAATAAGTCTTTAGGTCTGTAAGTCGTCGATTAAGGTCTCGGTTGGCCTCCTAAGATTTCTTTTGGGCCTTAGTACCTTATTAAGCCTCTAATTCTTCTCTGGATATCGATGTAATTTGTACAGTCCCTGCAGTACTAAATCCTTCAATATCAAGCTGAGATAGTAGTCTGGCTAACGTGAATAGATTATCTAGCTATATGATATGCGAATGATCCTTAGTAATGCCATCCTGAGTCACGAGGTCTAAGACTACGGCCTGAGTTTGATTGAATCCTAGATGCTTGGTCTAGTAATCATATAAATCCTGAGGACCATCATTCTTATTGCTTCCCTTGATATGATATAACCAGTCTAATATATAGCTCTTATTGGCTAAGATTTATATCTTAAAGCCTTCCGGTATTGATTTGCTGGGAATATTGATAATTTATTTAGCCTGTCCTATGAATCGTTGAATTGTTTTATTAACAGCCAGGTGAGTCCCCGGCTTCTAGTACTTCTTAAAGGCTAATCTTAGCGTCTCACTAAGTGGTTTTAGCTTGGCAAATAGAGATTCTTGCTGGCTTGATGAGATAGGCTTTGAGATATGAAAATATCTATCGATTTGCTGCTATCTTCTTAGACTGATATGCTTGAAAACCTGGGTATGAATCGCTTCTTTTAGGGGATCCTAGTTCTAGAACTCTGAAATAGTTGATTCTATATGTAAACCTATCCAAATTAAGACTTTAAGATAGGCCCGAAGTTCTTTGACTGTGGTGAGGAATCAGGAATGAGAATAAGGTGTCTTAGGCCTAGGGAATAGAAAAGTATACTTATTAGTATGTTGTACTAAGGTCTAAAGAGTCTTATGACTGAAGAATAAGGTAAAGATAGCATATGGATCATTAGGAGCAATAATATTTGTTGGAATATATGACAGCTATAAGATCTTGTATTGGGTGACTAATAGAACGACTCTATTGCATAACTATGTAGAATACATGTAGTGAACAAGAAGAAAGAGAAGGAGAAGAATAGACAAGAGTCGCTCACTAGCGCCACGCTAAAAGGCACGCTAGTGCGGGCGGAACGGTCTATGATTGGCTGAATTCCATCACTCCCACACAGGCAATAATGGACCTGTATCTCCCACAGAGTCTATACTGGACTTCTGCTCCTAGACGCTCTTCTTGAGATCTAACTAATCTATAAATGTATCAAATTTGTTCTTGCTGAGAGCCTTTGTAAGCCCGTCAGCAGTCATTTCTCTCGTAGATATTCACTCGAATAACACTATCTCAGTTTCCATCTGATCTCGAACAAAATGTCACTGTATATCGATGTGCTTGATACGTGTATGAAATCTAGAGTCTGAAGTCAATACTATGACACCCTGATTGTCTGCCTTGATCAGAACAGGCTTGAATGAAAGTCTCAGACCGACATTCAACTCGCTTAATAGACGAGTTAATCATATTGCTTTCTTGACTGCTTGCGTTTGAGTCATATATTCGATCTCGTAAGACGACAATGCAATAAACTGCTGACGTTTCGACGTTTAGTTTACAGCCTCTTTATACAGCAGAAACACGTATACTTCGAGAGATCTACGAGTCTCAAAATCCGACGCTCAGTCAGCATCGATAAACCTCTCGAGATCATTGACGATTTCATAGATAATATCGTGATCGATTATATCTTTCAAGTATCGAAGCACACGCTTGACAGCAGCGATATGCTTAAAATTCGAATTTTGATTATATCGAGAAAGAATAATTATAACAAAGCAAATATCAGAACGCGTTTATATTATAACGTACATTATTAATCTCATCATTGACTGATACTCACGAACGACGTTCGAGATTGCTTAATTCACTGATTTCTCTTTTAATTGTGTATCAACTATTATTGATGTTGACACGAGAGCGAAATTTGTCATATTAAAACGAACGAGAACTTTCTTCAAATAAGTACTCTGAGTGATTCGAACGCTTCTCTTTGCGCGATTTCTCTGAATTTCCATGCTCAAATAATATAAGTATAAATCGAGATCGATTATTGCGAAGCGCTTGCTGAGTTCTTTCTTGAGATTCGATATATGTTTTGATCCCCGAGGGTCATATATTTGAATATCGTTCACATACACGCTGACAATTAGACGTGTTTTCTCATTAACAAAGAGTGAGTGATTCGATTCAATGTGCTTAAAGTCTTTTGATATCAGAAAGTCTCGTAGAGTAGCGTATTACTCACGAGAGGATTGCTTGAGATCATATAGGGCTCTAAGCAAGAGACACATTATGTCGTGTTCATCGTTCTTATACCCCTTGAGCTGTTTCACGTAGATTCGTTTCTTCAACAACGCGTTGAGAAAGACTATTATGACGTTTATTTGTTCACAGTCTAGGTCGTAGTAGATCATAATAAAAAATAGCACTTTGAACGACATGAATTTGATAACGAAGGCAAATGTTTGATCGTAGTTGACATCATAGATTTGTTCAAATCCTCGAACTACTCAGCGTGCTTTGTAGAGTATCGTCTCGTCAAGTCTCTTCTTGATCTTATAGACTCACTTGTCGCTGAGAACGGGGGCGTTCTTTGATCTCTTGACCAGTCTTCAGATATTCATAATAGCGAAGAACTGCATTTGCTTGTTCATAGCCTCACTTCATTGCTTAACATAGAAATCGATCATTGCTTCTTTATAAGTCAATGACTCGTAGTCATCGACGTCATCGATGTCTTAATTTCTTCGCATTTCAGCTATCTTCTGAACAGCGTTAGCGAGATCGAATTTCGACTCAAAGTCATGATGTTAAGAATTCTCATGATCGACGATAGCGAGTCTATAGTATATTCGTTCTAACTATAGAGTTGCGTTACACTTGATATGAACAATTGCCCGCTGAGCTCACATCTTGATATCGCTTCATTTTTTATTTAGAAGTACCTTTTGAGATGAAGCGAGGACACGCTTCGGTCTCGAAGTATACGTTACGTCGATACTTGAATCTGAGTGTACATTTAGAGCGTTCTGAGGTATCTGATCATCGTCATCTTTCGAAAATTCTTCTTTCGATGCTGCTCTCACATCTTCGAGATCTTCGACAACATTTGAAGCATTATCAAGAACGTCTTATATATGCTGCAAGCTGAAGCCTTCTTGAGAGTCGTCGTCGACGTCGTGTGATGTATAATGATGCTCAGAAGCATCACTCTCTGCATCGAGTATATTATCGTCGTCGTCAGTGACGTCAGCTAGTTAGTAGTCCGTGTCTTACACGACTGAAGTCATCAAACGAGTTTCGTCAAAATCAACGTGTGACGATCTTTCGACTTTTCTGCTGATCGGGTTTCATACTCTAAATATGAATGTATCGTTATAGTCTATCAAGTAGCATTTCTTGCTACGCTCGTCGAGTTTCTTACGTTTTTTCTTGAGTATATGAACTCAGATCACGCAGTCAATGATCCTCATGTGTCCGAGAAATGATTATTCGTCAGTTCATACCTCATGAGAGATCATATCGTGTATCTTGATTGTTGAACTTCGATTCTTCTGATAGACCTTGATGTGAAGAAGTTCGAATCAGAGATAACGTGTTAGCCTCGAGTCGAACAACATAGCTCTCACGCCGTTCATAACGACGCGATTCTGAACTTCGCTGAGTTTATTCTACTCTGAAGTATAGATCACGATGGGCTTCATTATAACTTCTAAGTCTCTGAGTAAGATCTTAAAGTCGTCGTTGATGAACTTAGTATCATTGTCGATGCGTACTATCTTGAGTTTATATTCTAACTCGTTTTTCACTTGAGTTTTTCAGTCACGAAAGAGCTTAAACGTTTCGTTCTTATGCTTATACGTGAAGCATTAGATTCGAAGGGTCGCTTGATTCGTTAGAAGCATATAGTATTTAACTTCATTAACCGATGACACGTTGAATGATCCCCTCAAGTCGATATGAACTTTATCGAGTTTTTCGAGTACCTCTCGCTGTTGTCTTCTTGAGACCTTGCGAGACGACTTTACCTTAGAACACGCCTCACAAATGAGCTTGACTCGAGATTTTTGTGTTAAGATGATGCCCTTGCTCATGTTAACGAGTCTCTTGAGATCTATCTCGTTTAGATATCTTATTCGACGATGTCACAGGTCGACTGCGTCTTCGTTAAACATTAGGGCGATGAATAGTGCTCTCGTATTCTCCTGAATTAGAACGACAATTTTAGCCGTAGACTGAGACACATTCAGTATATAGATGTTTCGAGTCTTTGATACACTTTCTACAAGTACATCATTCTTTGAAATGTGACAATCATCATCGAGAAAGGCGATTTCAAATCCCTTCTTGATGACCTGACTAATTGAAAATAGCTCGCATATAAAGTCTGATACATACAATACGTCCTCAACACGAACTATATTGCTGATTTCATTCTTTAATAGTCATTTCATTTCGACTGTATCACGTTCTTAAGTTCAGACAGTGACTTCGTTAATAACAATTACTTCTTCACGATAGAATCGATACTCGATAAACTCGTCCTTATCGAAGAACATGTGATTAATACACTCTGAGTCGATCATTCAATCTCGTAACGTCGTGAGATCACTGTTCAACGCTGCGAAGTATACACGAAAATATGAGAACGTCTTATATGAAAGTTGATCAATTATTTCAAAATCGACAACTTCGAACTGAGAGACAAGCTTTTTCTCTACCCCTCGACTTGTCTCGTCGCAAAAGTTTGACGTAGGTTGAAGCTGAGACGTGAAGTGCGCGCTTGATACCTTCACTATAATTTCTTTCTTCTGACATTCGATGTCGAGAAGTGCTCTCGAAGAGGGAAGCAGTCGTGTGCTTACGTATTCGACAAAGTTTGATGTATGCGCAAGCTGAATCACCGGTTCTTCTTGCGATATCTTCAATGTAGATTTTCTCTCTTGTTTTTCTGTCAATTGGGATAGAGACTGATCGAGAGTCTCTATGGCCGACTCCTCCGATATTTCCTCGTCATAGAATTTCGATATAGTCGCGTTGAATAGAAAGCCCCAGACCTCATCCTCTCCGTCTGCCACGGTGTTTTGGTCAATGACCAAGTGGGTCATTGCCGAAATATAAGTACTGTGATTATCTTCGAAATCGTCTGGTCGTTCACGTTCTTTGACGGCATTCGCCTTGGCCTTAGCCTTCTTGAAGGCGTCACGGAATCTGTCTGGGATACGGTCCTCATGAAGGGTCCAGCAGTCGTATGACCAGTGTAGTCTCTTGTTATCATCCTTGTTGAAATGACACTTGGGACACTCAGAAGGGTCGCCATCGCCCTTATAATTAGTACTATTCGGGTTCTTGAAAATGAGTTGGGTGATGTTATTGTTTCTACCCTCGCGGCCTCTCGTTGAGTCTCGATCACGATTGCTGTTGTCTCTATCAGAGATCTTCTTCTCGTTCTCCTCCTGTTTGAAACGCTTCATAACGACGATCATAACTTGTTCTTTGATGTCTCTCTTCAGGAGACGCTCTTTCTCATGGAGAAGTGTGACAATTTTGTTAAAGTCGAACACTTCGTTCAACGACGTGATGATACGATACACGAAATTCTTATACTTGATGTTAAGATTGTTTAGCAGCAACGAGACGAGTATTCACTCGTCTATTCTAGCTCTTATTCGACTAAGATTCTTCGACTTTGCTCGTATATTAACAACGTACGTCTTTATGAAGTTGTCGCTGCTTGTTATTAATGTTGTTTAGAGTTCTTATAACTTGATGAATCGAAGAACGAAACCTGAGTCGAAATAATTGTTCTTCAACTTGATTCATCGATTCATAACAACTTCATCATTCTTAATGACTTCGACTGATTTATCTTCACACATAAAGTAAATCAGCTCAGACGCTTAATTGTTCGTCTGCTTTCAGATCTTCAATTGAGTCTGATAGACCGTTGCCTGAGCAGCCGTAGATGCTGATGTGACTGATAGATTCGTTAAAAAGTCCTTGTTTGTATTCTGGACGACGTCTCATAAATCCGAGTACACCAGTGCACTCTTCATCTTTTTGACCCATGACTAATAGTTTTATTGACCCTTCAGCTTTGGGAAATTCCATATCTGCGTCAATGCAGCATGGGACAATTAGGTAGTCATTTTGAATTGACTATGTGATGTAATGTGATGCTATGATAACACTGTTATTATAACATCGGCTCTCCCACAGACGATGAGGTACAGCAGGTAATTTTTCTGCTGTGTGAAGACCTCAATGGCGGAAATCCGGGCTCATAACCTGTTGAAATATATGACAGCTATGAGGTCTTGTATTGAGTGGCTAATAGAACGACTCTATTGCATGACTATGTAGAATACATGTAGTGAACAAGAAGAAAGAGAAGGAGAAGGATAGATAAGAGTCGCCCACTAGCGCCACGCTAAAAGGCACGCTAGTGCGGGCGGAACGGTCTATGATTGGCTGAATTACATCAATATTGGGCAATTGATTATAGCCATGGCCAAATGATTTAGTAATTCTTACAGGTTTATACTTAGGTAATGGCTATGACTTTAGGGGATGACCTTTTGGAGTCTTTGAAGGCTTTGAATCCTGCCTCACGTGATCTAGATCATTAGATATCTTATTACGAGGTATGGTATTGATTAGTGACTGTGTGGCTTTCTCCGCGAAGACGCGTTGTTTTTCTATGGTGGGGTGCGGAGACGCGCCATAAGGCTGAACCCCTGAATTTTACACGAAGCCAGCCGATGGGATAGCCTGTGTATCAGCAAACAGAGCAATAGAAGTGGACTGAGATCAAAAGTCCGATTAGCCATAATCGAGGGAGCGATAAGACTACTGATAGGGTACTACTCGAGAGCGTAGAGATCATCTGAGCCAACATCTTTCAAGTGTTATCTTCGTGCACGAAAGCGAAATACGAAAGCTAAGAGTAATATCTCTTAGGCCGCCTGATCCACGTCCAGATCCCATCTCGGTCTTTAGTTCGGGGAATGCCGTGGAGACGCTAGACCGTTCTGCAAGTCGTATAACATTTAGACTTTATCGAAGAATTGGATAGGGTCTGCTATGGATTCATAAGATCTCTTTGCGATAGATTCAGCAATCTGCAGACAGCAAGAACCGAGATAGTGTTATCTTTGAGGATACGTCCAGTGGATCTGCTGCGCTTTAGACAAAGTTCTTCAAAGGCCGGTTCATTTAGCTGTGTGGATTCTCGCCCTTCCATTCGTAGCCCAGGCTATCTCCTTCGGAGAACTTAGACAGAACCCTGTTATCATCGGGCGAGATCCACACCGGTGTTGCGCGGTTGGCATTGAGGCGCACTAACCTTTAGAGCAGCGAATAGGAGGAGATGGGCTGGCATAGGCATAATAGAGAGCAAGACAGCTACCTACGGTCTAGTTGTTACGTGCTGGCGGACGCATGTTGGGAGGCGCTACATTCAAATCAGGAAGCAGGCGAACCTGATTTAGCAGAGAATCTGGAGAAAGCTTTGCGTATGTCTCCGATTGATGATGCGAAGCCAGTTTAAATTACATTTGGAATACTCATCCATTCTCAATACTAACAGGGGACCAAGTGAAGGAATGACTCATCTCATCGCCATTCCAGTTGATCTTCGATTACAACGCCCTGATGAATTCATCAACTACACAATACTTGAATGATTTGGTCGAACAGGGCCAACTCCAGGGTAGACATATTGCAAGGTCCCAACCAAGGTTTTAGCACTGTCCAAGTTGCGGGACACAGGTGGCAATTGAGGCCAGAGAAAGACATATTTGCCCCGCTGCTTCTCCTACCATCAATCGCCCGGCACCCTTCAGTAAAAGCCCAGTCGACCAATCCTTCCAATCGTATCCGTCTTTCGAATACGACCGCTCCTTGCCACCGAGCGAATCTTTCAATCGCTTGCGACGCCATCAACGCTGGAGGCGGGCAAGTCCAGAGGGTGACGAAGCCTAGAACTAATATTAGAAGGCGCTGAAAGAGGAATTCTAACTTTAGTATGGTGCTGAGCATGATCTGGGCGCTTGGCATGTCCTCTGCAGAGCGATCAGGATCAAGCCCGTGCCTGCAATAGCTGAGGAGTGTGAGAAGGTAAGAATTATTTAGGATGTGTATAAGATCTAGAAGTAAAAGCTAGCGTTGAGCCACCTAAGGCGGTCCGACACAGGCACGTTAACCTCGTCGATTTAATTGAGTGGTGCCGAAATGGCGGCGAAAGCGGAGGCAAAAAGGTATGGATCTTTCGCAGTGTCAAAGAGCTCAGTCAATATCCCACGGATTGGCAGGGGGTAAAATTCAGGGGTTCAGCCTTACAGCCCCACTACCAAAACAACGCGTCTTCCAGACTTGAGATGAAAGCCAAATAGTCAAATAACACTACCAAATAAGACTACCATGCCTCGAAATAAGGTGTCAAATGATCTAGACCATGTGCGCAAGGATCCGAAGCCTACCAAAGTACCAAAAGAACCTCCCCCAAAGCCATGGCCATTGCCCAAGTTCGTCCCTACGAAAATCAAGCCATATTCTGATGGCCAGGGTCAATTGCCAGTTACCATTGCTTCTAATAATCCCTATGCTATTTTCAGCTTGTTTTTTAGCGAAGAGACTCTAAAAGTACTCGTGCAGCATACAAGTGAGTACGCTTTCTTGTACTCAGGGTCAGAAAAGGCACGTACTTGGTTCCCCACCACAGTCAAAGAATTTCGAGCCTACTTAGGGGTGTCCATTTGGATGGGCCTACATGCGGAGTCCGGTATCAAAGAATTCTGGAATACGGATCCTCTAAAGGGGGCTGTTCATGATCAGGTTTTGAAGCACATTAGCTTGAAAAGATGGCAACAAATAGACAGGTTTTTTCATGTCTCAAAGCCAATACCCCCTGGCCAAAAGGAGAGTACATTTGATAAATTGGAACCCCTGAGTGATACTCTCCGACAGGCCTTCAAAAAGTACTGGAAAACGGGCACATATCCAGCTGTTGATGAGACAATACAGCGATTTATGGGACGTGCCAAGGAGATTGTGAATATTCCCAACAAGTTAACACCGGAGGGCTTCAAAATTTGGGTCCTGGCCAATCAGGGCTACGTATTAGACTGGATGTATCATGCCAAGGGTCAGAATAAGGGCGAGGGACCTCAGGATTTGGACGATTATTGGACTGACGACTTGGGTTTCAATCGAACTCAGGCTGTTGTTCTAGATTTGGTGACTCAGGACGGTATTGCTAGAGATTATTTCCACATTCTATGGCTAGACAATCTATTCTCGGGAGGTCGATTATTTTCACAGCTTGATTATGAAGGATTCGAAGCAGCTGGGACTGTGCGTGTCACAACTACGAAAAGCGAGGATCTTGAGGTCACTGAGGGTATCAAGGCACAGCGGGAACATGTAGAGCCACGCCGAGGCCTGGAAGAGAGGATTCTGGAGCTCAGAACCAAGTGGAACTCGGCTCTGGAATGGGGCAAGTTGTACGGGAGTCTGTCAGAGGATGGGAAAGTCATGCAATTTGGCTGGAAAGATCAAAATGTGGTGTTGTTTATGATCACTGTTTTTGATGGTCAGAAAACAGTGAAACGTCTCCGTCGAAGGCCAGCCAAAACAGCCACAAATGCACGTACTTCTAGAGCTATGTTTGGAGATCAGGCCCGAAAAGAGCTTCCTATCCCCGAGTTCATTAACATGTACAATCATTACATGAACGGGGTTGATAATGCGGATCAATTACGGTGTTATTACAATACACAACGAGTTCATTTCAAGACCTGGAAGCCACTGTGGCATTTTCTACTGGATACCGCCGTCGTCAACAGCTATAAAATAGCTCATTGTACTCCGAACAGACCCCATGCTGAGTCCTGGGAGCATCATAGTCATAGAGAGTTCCGTGTCAAACTTGTTAATCAACTATTCGAGAATTCGGAGCGACTTTCTGATACTAAACCTGCTTCAAAAAAGGTCTCTCTATCGACACGAGTACATCCGACAGCTGCGCGCGATCATGATAGGCTAGAATCTATGGGAAAGAAAGTCAAACGATGCGTAGTTTGCTTGTATGCAGGGCGAAAAGTGGAGAAGCTTGTCAAGCCCAGAAAACCACTTATGAAATTGTCTATCAATACCGTCAGAACACGTGATCCACGTAAGAGGAAAAGACCCCAGCAGACTCCAAGAGGCATATATGGTTGTCAACTATGTGGAATAGCGATATGTAATCATATTGCTTGCTGGAAAGAGCATTTGGAAGCAATACCATGTATGTAGATTTTTGGTGGGGGATGCCAAGACATTTTACCCCCAAGGCGCCAATCCGTGGGATACGCCCTACGGAAACTCATAAATTTTTCGAAACGATCTTGATGAGGATGCAGAAGAGGGTGGTGTCATCCTCAGACACCTACTTCGACGTCTTTTTAAAAAACGGCTGTCGCCAGATTAATCTTCTGTAGATTGTGATGGAGATAGCTGCATCGTATGGCATAGTATAAGACGGATGACTGATTCTTGTAACAACTATTACAGTGTCCCACTCATCATCGAATATCAGATGCTGTGTCAGCATCCAGTAGTGGCATAGAACTCTGTATGAATATGAACTTATCTTGCCTCAGGCTGGTCCATGTTTTTGACATAATAGCGAAATGCATTCTACCCTGCCTTTTCCGATATCCCTCAATTTCACTTTGCAACACAGTACAAGATCTTTCAACGCCTTATGTCCTCCAAAGAATGTTGCCCTGCAGCCCTAGACCTTGTTGACTTGCCAGGTAGCCAGTATTGGATCCTGAATGTTGGACCTCCCGGGAGAATGGGCCCAAGTTATGGAACATTTCATCATGACTGCGTAGCATAGGTCATGGGCCTTAGCACATCTACAAATGCCACTGTTCTAGATAGTTGAATAGCATCATTCTTCCACAACACCAATAACCGGCCCAGTCATTTATTTCTTTCACAGCTCGGGAGAACTGTCCCAGAACTAAAGGTGACAAGGGACAAGCCAGACTTAGATTCAGCGGTTCACGTTGTGGTCGTGCAAAGGCAGGATAGTATCGCTGACTGAGAAGGTATGTAGACTAAAATAGTAGGTCTGACGGATAGGACATCTCGATGGCACTCGCCGACTCTTAGTAGTGCAATCAACCCTTCGATACTTTCTAGTGGCTATGATCGCTGCAAAATCTGTCATCAACGGCGAAAATTTGTCGTTGACGAATAGCCTTGGACATTCATGGAGGCCTCGACGTGTCACCATATTGATTTTCCTCTTCGACTTATACCGTTGCAGCTGTATCTCATAACGCTTCCTCACTGCCGTCCAATTCCCAGATCAAGTGTCTTAGAGTCGGTTCCTCCTGCACCGTTGGCAAGCCAGAATCCGACACTGCCTGCATTCGAAAATATAAAGCGGAAGCTGGCAATAGCACTCTTCACACTGGTGAGACCCGGCAGTGTAACGCCAATTTTCATGAGTACAATTATGACGTTCTCGAAGATTGGCCACAGCTTGGTCAATTTGTCGCTCCCGAGCCAGCCCAACTCGAGGTTGATCGCGAGCTATGACTTGGTTCGCTCGAGCCATCAGACGATCTTCGTTCCACTGGGCACAAGGACAGGTCTTCCAGAGTCGCCCGCAAATATAACTGTTGAGGTCAGTCGGTCATGGGGAAACAGGGGAGGGAGGGCTGAAAGACCAGAACTGCGCACTGCAAGGGCAGCTGGAGTCCACGTCAGTGGTAATTAAACAACCCATTTCCGGAGGAGTGTGTACACCATATGATTACATCCCACGTCGAGCTCAACGACTGTCCGACAATTGTAGCACCGCTGCCATCCTTATTCCCGTGCTGTCTCGAGTAGCTGTTGAGTCGCAATATCCTCGGGGCAATCGCCGTCATGGGCAGTGTTCTTGCACATCGCGCAGGTGTGTGCCCCGCAAGCCGTGCACGTGGCTCGCTCGCCAGAGATATTGACAGAAGTGATAAACGATGAGCATGTTCGCTGAGAACAGTAGGTCCGATCAGATGTCTTGAATTCAATGCTCTTCTTTTCAAACAGATCGATTAAGGCGGAACTCAGGTAGCTTGATAGACGGCAACGGAATTTCTTGAAGGCAGCATCGAGGTGGAAACAAAGTTTCATCAGTAGTTGACAGCTCAAAAAGAGCCCGAAGACACTCCTGGCAATAGTAGTGCCCACAAGGTGTTTGGAAAATATCCAAGAGTGGCTTCGTCAGATCGCACGCGATGCATTGACAACAAGCCCCGGTTGAAGGCGTCTGTCTTGATGCTGCCGAAGCTGATGACTCCGCAGCCGCCTCAATAGTACCACCCATTGTGTTCTCCAAAACGTCACGCTCGTCATTCTTACCAGAGACATAGAGCGCTACCAATCTGGCCACGAAGCTCTCATCCAGTACATCTCCGACGGTGGTCTGTCCTGGAGCTGCAGTTGGAGTGGCAATCCCCGCCAGACGATGAGCCAAGGCTCGATCCCTCGCTGCGGCGTTCTCCTCTGCAACGGACTCCCTCAGCAACGGGGCGTCACTGATGACGGCTTGGGTGAAGCTGCGGCCCATAGATCGGTCAGTGAGGATGGTATTCATCTCTTGAAGCTCTTGTTGATAGATCGCAACAGCGAGATCAACATCGGAGGGTTCGGCATCTCGCCTCTTGCCTTTGCTAGCATGTATCAGCTCCTCGATATCTCTGTTCTGTAATTGCAAAATCAACGTAGCTGTTGCATTGTCTATAAGGTCGAGCTCATACAAGGGAGACGCGTCAACCTCCATAAGGATGTGTCGAATCTGTAGGTGCCAGGTTAGGTGAATAGAAAGCGCTTGTAGAAAGATAAAGATTTTTGAGAGATCAGGTCGTAAGACTTCAGTGATGGTGCAGACATGGTACTGCTCTCATTCCGAGGTAACCCCTACATGTAAGGTTAGTACGGGAACTGATCACTGAAACCTTGGTGCATTATTCAAGAGACCTCACGTGTAGTGTTTGGAATTTTTCGGGGTCAAAGTAGTAAAGTAGTTCAGAGCTCAGATGTGAGGGAAATTGGTTTGATTATGCATAGTTTCACACTAATGGTAGCCGTTTCCCCGAGCCTCGAGGAAAGTGTCTTTGAGGCTGCATCCAGACGAAAAGAGATTATGCAAGAACCCGACCCCCCGAACCATGCCGGACGATCGCCTTTTCTCAAATTAGAAATAGCGAACCAATAATCTTATGTAGTTGATTAGAACTGGAGGGGATTCAAGCTAGAAGAATAGCCGATGGCGAGAATGTAAGCGCTAAGCACCACTCACAGTCCCTATAGTGCTACTAATGCACGGAATCAGATTAGGAACAAGTCGGCGTTAGAGTCTAGAGGTTCCGAAGAAGCACTACCCATGCTCCAGTTTTGGGTACCTCACAATTCATTTCTGGATCACACTCTATCACGGGTCGACGCAGTGTTGCTTTCTCCGGCACTACTTTTCACAATGCTGCTATTTGATACATGTAGTAAACGAGATATGTCGATCATCGCTGACTCGGACTCAGAAAGTATCGCACCCTTTGCCAGGAACCTGTGAATGTAGTGATATGTTCGTATCGGAAGCGCCCCAAGCTAGAATGTGAGTGGACAAAACACATCCAGCATGCGTCCAGCAGAGCTGCAGCATCATCCTGCCCTACCATATTGTTTATCTGGGTGCGACGTTTCGCTCTCTTATCCGATATCCAGAGTCGTTTTGCTGCCAGCTCGGACATCTCATTTCCACGTGATATTGATGCAAGACTGTTGTGCCGAGCAGAGGAGATCTCACCCTTGGAAGCTCCTTTCGCAAGGACTGACGAAACATCCTAGGAAAATGATGTATTGTATATAGTCGCTGCTGACGAATATCAGGGACCTTTGCGAATCCTAGAGTTAAGAGGGGCTAGGAAGTAATCACAGGCTCCCGAAGCGCAGACCCAAAACCCTTCTCCAAATGTTTTCACACTGGCTTTTTCAACTTTCCGATCCTGCCGACTCGGGAACCCGCAGTAGCATCTGGGATTCTGTGAATGGATACCGATGCTATCACCCCAAGTTATGAAGCCGAGTGGATAACCGCTATCTCTGAAGACGTTGAATTTGCCATTGTCGCAGGCTGTACAGATATAATATGGTCGTACCATACTGTAAACGCGCTCTGAAGAGATCTAGGTACGCTGTTCGATTCTGGCTGGAGCCATATGCTCGCGAGCCCAGCAATTCTTGGGCTTCTGAGTCAGCGGAAAAGTGAGTGACTGCAAAGTCTCCGACTCGCAAGGCGCATGGCTGGAGTGAGAAGGCGACATATTGGAGATCCCGGGGGCTCCCGATGCTCCACGTCATGGTCGAATCCTCTAGCAGAGAGGCTCTTGGATGGCGGCGGGCAGCGCGTTGGGCGATTGGTGTTTAGCCTTGGAACGTCCGTGATCGAACAGTTGAACAGGAGTGAGGACGTGACGGCGATCGTATCTCCCTCAATCCACTTCGATGAAGGAAGAGACGCGGGAACGGACGATGCTTAATGGTTCGACGAGAGCATCTGTCCACAATTTCCCTGAATCTTCTCACTCGGCTGACTCTTATTGCAGCGCTCTGACCTCTGTTAGTGTCTAGACGTGATCAAAAGACCCTAGACTTAGCCATTAGATTAGTTAGTATACTGTCGAGAATTTATAAATGATGAGTGGCCACATAAATTTCCAAGTCCAGCCGTTGCAACCCTTCCTTCACGTCCTCCTACACCATCGTTCATCGGTTATACCTCGGCGATATTAACGGCTTCAAGGGCGCGCTAAGCCAAAACCGAAAGAGAAAAGTCGATCCTCCGAGCGTACTGTTGTTCAGGCTTCCCCGCACAGCCTATCTCCGTCCTTTGTCTCAGCACAACACTGCTGTTGTCCCTAATCCATCCCTCTATAAGATAATAATTGGTGCAATTGCGAGCACCGGATTTGTTCAACTAGTTGATTTCAATTCCTCCTTCCTTTCCGAAGCAGGGATTATGGTCAGTGGCTTAACAACGTGCGTCTAACTCTAAAGCTTCCACTGACAGATATCTTCCTATTAAGCAGGACGCGCAAAAGTCGCTGACGCCGCTGGGTGAAGTCGAAAAGCGTTTCCCTCCACGTGGCTCCTTGTGCTTGCATCGACTCGTCAAACGCGTCAACTTCGTATGCAGCCGCTGTAGCCTTTCAAAGACGTCAAAATTAGTGATCTACGCTAATGACAAATGGGAGGAACCTTTATGTAATGGCTGTTATGGGAGTATTCAGTCTCAGAAAGAGTGAAGGCAGAGCACGGAAATTCTTTTGTCGAGTTTGTCTTTGGGATAATTTCCTACACCTGTTATGTTGAGATACAGTTTCATCGGCGCCTCTCAATGCCCAATGTTAAGACTGGGGAGGCTTCTGTCGGGAGAGTCACACAAAATACTAGTCAAATAGTCGAAGGACGGCAAAGAAGTGTGAGCCCATCAGGTTCGGTTGTGACGCTCCTGTCTCGGGGTGATACCTTGTGTCGCAGGTTGACTCGACCGTGCGATACCTTGGTTGTACGAACAGATGCAATCACTTTATATGCTTCATGGGACTGGGATTTGATATATTTGACAAAGTCTGTCTCTGGCGCGTCTATGACGCAGAATAATTGCTGGATTCAAGTGAAATGGCTAGCTCATGGTAGTCACATCACAGGTGGCGACCAAGATGTCGATTCTGTTGATTTGGAGACTTTAAGCAGTATTACAGACAGTGTTCAAGAAAGGACTTTTGAGGGCGGGTCAGCACTTAGTCAAAAAACGCTTTCCGTTCAAAAAGGAGGGCATATGTTAGTGATTCACTATTTGGAGGGTTCTCATTGCGAATGAGAGGATTCAATTACTGATTCCATGTCTTATCAATCCCCCTCAATGATCTTGATCATATCATCAGCTGCATTAGCCTCTTCAACTTCATCATTAGTATCTCGGCCGAGTTCACTCTCAAAGTAACAGGCGAGTCCTTCGCTTGGTGTGTTCGACTGAGCCCCGTCGAGCGCGGGGAAAATCGCGGGGCACTAAGGCTAAAGCCGATTCCGCAAGCGATGGTATGCGTCATTTGCAGAGGCACATAATTTGTCTACTCAGAAGTGCTGCTAGGTTGTAAGGGGGTTCAGATTTTCTTTCGCAGCGCTATGTGATTCACGTTGTTACACAAAGTTTAAAATTGGAGGAGGATACAGTTCATGAGCGTCTCGATGTCTTTTCTATGACGATCTGCTTCGAGTGCAATTCAAAGCTGACAGTGGGCGCGGAGATATGGAAATGGAATGTTAGCAAATACAATGAACGAGTTGAGTTGTATAGGATAGAAAAGGCTCAACGCGAAGCATTTCGAAATGTGACATCTTAACTCATCTGATCAACCCTCTCGTGAAGAGCCTCAGAGCCTTCGTCTATGTACTATTTCTTTCGCTGTTGCTCTTCACTGCTGCTCTGCCTCCGACCAACCAGCTCTTTGACGTACGGTAGTATTGCCGATGCTCCCTTTCACCGACTTCAACCCGTCTTTCCTGCCCATCTTCCGCCAAAAGTCATGAGATGTGACCTCAGCGATCTCTTGAACTTCTCCGTAGGCCAACGCCTTCTTCTCGAGCAGCACGCAAGATAATTCGACGGACGATGAAGGATGAGTCGCCCCTGATCCTTTAGCAGATGTGATAGTATTTATGCTTGGTCTTTTCAACCATACTCATAGTACCGCTTTCCCCTTTCTTCTGGCTTCGGCTCTCCACTATGTTGCGTTCGTCGTTGGGTCTGTATCTATTCAGCGCTCGACAAGCACCGTGAAGACCTTATGTGCGAAGAATACCCGAAATTTTCTGCCTCCAGGTCCCCTTCTGTAATGTTTCGATGTTCCTTACAGAGCTTTATCCCTGAGCTGGTCTGGTATTGGGCTGGATTCGTCACGAACAGAGAGTCATAGATGATGTCCATCTTGATCCACCTCCACTGACGAATGTGTAACAGAAGAAGTCACCGAACCCCCATGTGTGGGCTTTATGTGCAGTCAACGCATGCAAGGAGGCAGTTTACATGACTTCCAGGACTGTCTTTTCAATCAAGTCTCCACGAACGGAGACATGCGGGCATGCTGCACTATTCCGAGATTTCCTGTCCCTTGCTGATTGCATTTTCGTTTTGATAGGGCCCCTCTTACACTGGAGAGATTGTCTTTGCTCAGTATCTGAGTACACTAGTTTCGAGCCTTATCGACTCCTGAGCAGGCTGGAATGCTTTGCGCATTGGCAGTCTCGTCAATCACCGCCCGACGGTGCAGGTTCAGGTCATACGATATACATCACGATAGAGCCTTGCAGTCGTACCGTATCTCCCCTGCACGGAATTATCTCATCGTGGAGCCACAATTTGTGTGCTGTCCGCCCATCGGAGATTTTCACCCTTCCCGAGACATTATCTTATGCAACCAACCGTATTATTTCCGACAAGCTGACCCGTAAGGTCGTCGGAACACATGCGAAGGGCTGTGCAAGGTCTTTGGCAGAGGAGTGGAAGGTTGTGGCCAGCGTAGTGGAATGGTTGATGCCTGGGAACTGTACGAGTGCTGCTTGACATGTGATACATACAGCAACTCATGAAGTCTCGTACATGGAATCCTGAATGGTTGCGGTGCGGATGTCTACACTGCTCACAATGGTCGACGCACGAATTTCAATCCCGGAGCCTACCGATGTGTGATTTTGGTATTTCTTGGCGCCTATTTGAAGGCCCCTCAAAACCCCCCCAGACGAAATGCTTCTCTGGAAAAGATCTTCGATTTTGGTGACTTGGGGACTAGAAGGAGGGATGGAATGATCTGACGTCCTAGTAAGATGAAGTTAGTCGGAGTTGATTAGACATGAGGAAGAAGACTAACAAATAAACATCCACTGCAACCTCTCCCCCTCGTCCTCCGCCTCGCCTGCCTCGAAATCCTAGGCCGTCGCCTCTGCCTCTACCTCCACCTCGTCCACGAATCTCGTAGCCACCACGGTCACCACGACCATGGCTACCACGACCTCGATCTGACATTGCAGCAAAAGTGTCGGTGGGACATACAGTCGCGGAAAAATCGAAATCGTCATGGTTGATGAAAAGATAAACACCGTGCATCGAGCTGTTTGCGGCCAATTCCTTCGAAAGCTAGGCTAGACTTGCATCAAAGCAATCTCCAAATCTTTGGGGAGTTGTGCGGGGAAAATTAGTGCGCTATGCAATTTCTCTTGCCGACCCCGAGGGCGGGCTCTAGGATGACGTTAAAACCAGCTCCACAATTCCCGAGGACGGGCCGAGGACAGGATCAATCCTTCTTGGATCAGTTCGTGAGAAGGCCCATCACCATGTTAAGTCTCGCAGCGACCAAATCCTATATGTCCCAATCCAATACCAACGTCTCGATTGACGCACTGCTCGAGTCTACTATCAAACTCGCGGAGTAAGACCTCCTATATCATTGATGGCGTGTGCTGACAATCTATCTAGGGAGACCGAGCCAAAGATTTCTGAATGTCGGATGCTCACTGATAACTACAATCAAGTATGGCGTTGTGTGCTAGATGTTGAACTTGAACAAACTTACTGAATAGCTACAGTTCTTCACAAAATCCGATGTATCAGACCAGCAGAAGCTTGTACTTACTTGTGTGCTTGTACGGTGGATCCATGGATGCTGGATCAGTACAACCCTCGACTACCCCGGCTTAGAGATGCAGATGAAACCCCTCAGCCTCCTTGCACACCTGCATCTCTCTGCCCTACAGAAAGACCTCAAAACCCTCGAACTCGCAGTCGAATCAACCATGTACGAACGGTTAAACAGTAATACTTACAAGGTGGACATCGACGACTTAGTGGAGGCGATCCGGTTACTATTTTCCAACTATACTGACTCTATGGACTATGATGTGCAAGAGGTTTTGCTGAGGTACTCGCACGCCAAGCGACAGCGACTGTTGGCCTTCGGACGGTTCGAAGCGTATTTGGATCCTGAGAAAGGCCTACCCTCATTCATCAGTGGGCTTGCTAGACAATCTGCATTAGGTGAAGACTGAGGAGGATAGGCGGGGTATCCCATCTACTGGTAGGGTGTAGAATTTAGGGGTTCCCGACCGAAAATCAAAAAGGCCCTTCATTCAACTCATCATAACTTGACAACGAAAACGTTTATAAAAAAAATATTTGACTTCGTGATTATTCCTCTTGAGGAGATCTGAATCTTTATAGCCGAAAGTTTTACCATAAAATTTATCGTTCAAAAGTTATGGTGTTGCGAAAACAGCCATATTTGATGTTCTGCCAAGACATTTTACGCCCAGGTTGCCAGTGGATAGGATAATCCTCGATGCAGAGCGAGGGGTTAGGTTCAAAACTTTGAACGTATCCAAAGATTTCACTACGAGTAATTAAGTCCAGTTTCCTTCTGGTGGATTGCTGCGTTTTTGCTTTTGCTGCTGCTGTGTACGGCATACGATGAAGTTGCTGCCTCAGCTAGCCAGGAGGGTTTGGGGGTGCAGTATTGTTTGAGACAAGGGTGAAGAAGATTATCGATATTTCCATTGGGAGCCAGAAAGGGGTCGAACGCTAAATATCATGAACAAGGACTCAAAATCAGCGACAGAAGAGGATGCAGCCAGAATTGGAACAGAGTGCCAGTTTTGGAGCCGCGCGGGTATACTAATGAAAGTTCCGCTCAAAATTTCTTGTTAGTGCTCGCACAGTCGGCCACATGGAAAACACGTCATGGAAAACATGAAGCTATACACAAATGTGATTGGCCGGTTCCAGCACCGGAGCTAGCAGCTAAATAGAGGCCATGGGCATATTTGCATACTCTCATGCCCCAGTGCCAAGAAAACTCCCAAACCCACCAAACAACGACTTCGTAGAGGTCGTCCATGGCGAGGATCGCCATCACTGGGGCTAGGAGGATGTAAATTGCTGATGACGACGAGAGGCGGCGAGAATACGCGAAGGATGGGTGGTGATGTATAGGCGATAGCACTCGGACTTCCATCTGCCCAGTAGCTGAATCTCCTCATCACTCAGTCCGGCCTTCCTTGCTGATGTAGCGGCCCCACGGCGAAAGGAGTGGCCTGAATAGTGGCCCTGTACACCGACGAGTATCAATGTTAAGCGAAGAACGTCCGTGACCATATCCCTTGAGAATTTACCGTTTTCGGCTTCAAAAAGAGGTGCGTCAGGTGCATCAGGCCATCGTTGATAGAGGTGTTTCAGGGCCCGGACTGGACATGCATCGTCGTCGGTGGCGGCGACTGTGAGTGTGATACCGTGACGAAAGGGGTCTGTCTTGGAGGCTGGAAGAGTTAACTCCAGGTGATCTTTGTGTAGTCTCACCGATCGACGTGTCAGAAACCATTGACCAAAGTCTTCTGCTTGGCGGTCTTTCCAGGTGTATGTGAATTCACCAATTCGTAGGAAGGCACCAAATGCCAGGCAAAATGAGGCGTATACTGATGATCCCTCCTTGGTAGACTGATCTAGTTTTGGTAGCAATCGCAGCAACAGATCCTTGGTCAACGGCTGTCTTTCCTGTGTATTTGTCTCGCCGTGTAGTCGTCGACTACCGGCTATGATTCGCTCCAGCTGTGGACTATGAAATATGTTGAGATTTTCGTATCCAAGGTCTACCTGCTGAGACCTGACGCCGGTGATGTAGGCTTTGATCGTCTTGGCCTGAACTTTGCCGCTAAGGCTTGCAACCCATTCGGTTAACGATGTCAACGTAGCCGGGAAGGGAGGTCCATAGCCATGAATGGCCCAATAGGATGTGTAGGATTTGACCGAAGTTGAATAAGTCTTCCGAGTTTTGGTGGCTAATCCCCACCAGAGAAGGCGGGCTGCCTCTCTTGACAAAGATGTTTGTTTATACCAGTTTTTAGGTGGATCACGTCCTGACTGGGCGGAGCGGTGACCAGGTGTCTCAGCTGTGGGTACTTGTCAGCAATCTTTCGGTAACGAAAACGCGAGAGATCATCGGCTAATTCGTTAGCCTTGGTAGGGATCCATGTCGGTGTCAACATGATGTCATATTTGGCCAGCAGCATGGCAATGTCTCGTAATGGCGCCATTGCCGGCCCTTTTATGGTCAGTTTTCGTAGTCCAAAGACGCAGGCGTCATTGTCACAGTAGAGAGTCAAGTGTGTGCCTTGAAGTTGTTCCAGCCACAGGCGAACTGCGTGAAGCACGGCCTTCATTTCTTTGAACTGAATATCTTTGTGTGTGTGACGTGAGGGTACTCGTATGCTGAAGACGTCTGTAACCGAGTCCAGTAGACTGGGGTGATCTAGGCGATAGCCTCCCATGCCAAGGCTCCCCGATGCATCGGTCCAGATGTAGGCTTCCCGACGGTCGGCGGTGAGACGTAGCAACTTAAGGCCCTTCCAGTCCTTCAGGAAGGTCTTCCACCACAGTAGGTCTGCCATCATGTCGATGGTGATTCGTATTATTGCTATCGGTCTTCGAATAGCGTCAAAAAGTCTTCGGAGAAAGGCACGCCCGGGAACAATAACCTTGGCTGCAAATGATAGGAAACCGACCGCTGACTCAAGCTCCCGATGTGGGATTGTCGCCCTTTTAAGGAGGTCGTCAACCGTCTTTCTCGCCCTGGCCAGCTTGTCCGGGGGGAGTCTGGCCTGCATGAGTATGCTGTCCAGTTCGATTCCCAGAAAATCTGCAATGGTACCCAAAATATCCTTGGTGTGATTGATATTCAGGCCCAAGTCATAGCAAACTCGGTCAAAGTCGCGACCATATGCCTCTGCATTGGCATGCGGTGAAAGAATAGCAAAGAAGTCATCAAGGTAGTGAAGTACTATGGCCCAATGCAGTACTGCAATCAGAATCCAATTGAGTGCTTTGGCAAACAAATCAAACAAAAACGGTGACGTGCGTAGGCCGAAAGGCAAATATTGTTCTTTCCAGTAGAAATCGTCACAAAAGAAGCCCAATAACCATTGGTCGGACTGAGCCACAGGAATATGGCGGAAAGCGTCTTTCAGGTCTCGCTTCACGAATATGGCTCCTCGGCCCTGCTGCAATAGTGCGTCAATTGCTTCGTCGAATGTGGTGTACTCCAGGGAGCCCCATTCTTCAGGTATACCGTCATTGACTGCGTTGCCGCGTGGAAAGGAGAGGTCATGAATCCTTCTCCAACCGCCGTCATGCTTGGGGACCAATCCTAATGGTGAACATACGAAGTTATCTTCCAAATCGACATCGACCTTGATCAATCGATTGTGTTAAAGCTGTTTCTGAAGGTTCGCAGTCAAGATATCTGGCGCAGCAAGGGCTGATTGGTGATTTTTGCTGCGATGGCTCAGGGGAGGGCCTCGGTAGCCGATTTTTTGCCCCTTTCCGAAGTATTGCCGTTAGCGTCTTGGCGTATGTGACATCGGGGTGATTTTTCAGCCATGACTCCCAACCTTCCACCAACAATGGGCCTTGCCGTGGCAAGTCAGGGTCAGAAGGGTCGACGGGGGGGTATGGGAAGCCTTCGGATACAAACAACAGTGATGACGGCACGGCGTCAGGCTGATGGAGTCAGTCCGCCTTGGAAATTCGATTGCCCAGCGGGGTGGAGTTGGAATTGGAGGCTGGTGGGTGAGCTTTGGGGCATGACACCGCCGAGTGATTCAGCTGACATATGGAGCAGATATGACTGTATCTGCAAGGATCGCGTACGCAGCGGCCGGCGTTGAAGTTGTTGCAAGAAAGAGGCTTGGTAGCCGGGGCATTGGTAGTCCCATTGGTGGGCTTCGTGCTGGTTACAGCCGGTGACTTGCGAATGAGGAAGTCTGCACACCCTGGGTCCTGGGTAGCCCAGGCAGTTGGATCGTCCTGCCCCTTGATTCTTCGGGTAGTCATGAAGGTACTGTTGTAGTCCCGAATTGAGGCAAATGTGTAATGAACTGACATATCTGACAGGCGGACGCGATAGTCCGATAGAGCCTCCTGAAGTTTGAGTTTGATAGAGGGGTGGGCAAAATGAATAATGGCCTGGCAGTATACCTCGAGGCAACGAATGAGTGGGTTCAGAGCGACGATATCTTGAATATCATCGTCCTTGTCCTTGTTCTTGTCCTTGGAGGACTTTTTGTCCATTGTAATGTAGGTGGTGCTTCTTCGTGCAGAAAAGACACCCTCTCACCGGCTCCTTCCTCTGAATCAGTTGATGACGATGAGTATTCATATCGGTGGCGGCGGGAGCGAGATTTGTGCTTGCGAGAGCGAGATTTGTGTACACGTGGCTCGTTAAGACGATGCTTGAGGTATGCATTCTCCTTTTCGAGTCGCTTTATTGCACGAGACGAGGACGACGGGGGCGGTGTTTCTTCGATGACCGATGGGGTGATTGTATCGTCTGAATCAGAGGATTCAGACTCCGCTTCGACAGACGGCTGGCGAGAACGAGGAGGTGTTTCGGCTACAAATCGACCTGTATGGCTACGATTTTTGGTAGCAGCGGCAAGGGCGGCTGCAGCGGCAGCGGTGGCCTTCTTGGTGGTCTTTTTGGTGGCCTTGGTGGCCTTGGTGGCCTTGGTGGCCTTGGTGGCCTTGGTGGCTTTGGAGGGCTTGGTGGCCTTACCGGCGCTATTGGCGGCAGTGGAACGTGTGGAGGCCATATTGATGGTGGGGATGTGATAGGAAGAGGTTATTTGATGATGGAATACGATGTGAGTGAAAAAAGGGGAGGGTGCTGTTGGGCAATTGGCTGACTAAGCGATATTTGGATAGCTTCACAAGAAAACAATGTGGTGACTCTGAGAGAGACGAATTCGAATGAAGAGTCACATGTAGGTAGGAGTGGGCCTATATGTAGCTGCCCTGGTGAACAGATCTCTCGCCATGGCCATGGGCCATGGCCCCACGCAATGGCCATGTAACAGAAACATAGCCATAAAACATATGCGATTTGCGACTCACTAACCCCCAGTCCCACTGTGGCGAGCATTCTTGGCAACTGGAGGGAGGGTCTCACATACAGTACCGGCCTTGTGAAGCATTCCGATCATCGCTCTCTAAGGAAATTGCTGCACTTAAATCACATTATAGCTACCTCTGAGGTTAAAAGTATGTTTAATATGGTTTCTGGGAGGAAGAGAGGAGGAGGAGGAGGAGGAGGAGGGGAGCACCAGGGAAGTAGTCAAGCTAAAGTAGATATGTTGGAAATATGGAATGATGTACCTATCATTGAGTGAACTAAGAAGCAACTATAAAGAAGAAAGTAGAATACATGTTTATATATTTGTCAGATCAGTAATATAATAGAATTGTTTGTCGTATTTTTCGACAAAATACTTAGAGTTTTCAGTAAGAAGTATTTATACTACTTCGATCAAGTCCTTATTAGGGGCTAGCTCATATAATGATATTTTGCAGAGCCGTGAATATCTTCGCTAGAACGTATATAAGATACTAAATAAAGCTGACAGAATTAAAGCCTTACAGCTCCGCTACTTGAACTTCAAATATTCTATTTTGAAGATATAGCGACGATTACGCGAAAGAAGTCATTGCTAGCGTAGTTATATTTGATCTCTAAAATCAATTATTACAACTTGATATTTAAGTGAAGTATAGACTGAGTTCGTACTCGTTTGCAGGTTTATAATTTATAGTATTATATTCGATATTCTTAATAATTGATTTATCGAAATCTGATTCGAGCTTATTATTAAGATCTCTGAGTAAGATTTTATATCGCTACTCGATTAGAGAATATAGAGTACTTAACTCGAAAACTACTTCTATCTGCGTTAATTCTTAATTACTCGTTTAATACTAATTTCCTTATCGATCTTCTCTTAATATAGTATTTAAGCGTGTAAAAAGCTACTACGTAAGTTAGAATAAATATCGTATAAATAAGATAGTAACTTATATAGAGATAGGCGTATATAGATTATATACTCTAATAATCTATATAATTATACGTAGCTCTAATCGACTGTAGTCGTTAAATAACGGGGTTATAAACTTGTATCGCGACTAGAATATATAGCTAGAACGCGATATATCTATTTCGACTATCTATTATACTTTTAAGACTATAAAGTATAAAACCCGCCTTAATACTCTTAGCAGTACGTTTAGTAGAAACGAGAAATAAGTATCGAGTATTATAATAAAGTTCTATATATTCTAGAATAGATAGCGCAGATAATAAGAAAGTACGGCCGAGATAACGACTATCTCGATTATAGTCTCTTAAGAAGAAGATTTAAAATCGAGTAATCGATATTACGTCTATATTCAGATTTTAAAATAATCTAATCGTATTCGATATAAGTAGAGAACGATAAGAGATAAGAGTTAAATATTATAGAGAGAAGATATTAAAGAATCTAAAAGTCTTTTATATCGAAATTTCGATTATACTTCTTATACGACTAGCCCTTTTAGACTATTCTATTACTAATATTAGAAGATAGCCTTTAAAGCTCGATATAAATCGCTAGTCAGTACAGATATAGAAGAAGTATTAGCTCTTATAATCTTCTTATTAGCTATTAAAGATACGAATAGATAAGTCGTAGTATTTCTCGTAATATTATAGACTTTTTCTCTTAGCGCTATATATCGAGACTGAGATCTATAATCTAAGATATAAATAGAAAGTCTTAAGTATTATATAATAGAATCTAGAGATTCAGATAAAAGTATAATCTAGATAAATAATTAAATTCTTATTAAAGAAGTCTAATCTCTTAAACTTATCGATTAGCTATATTATAAACGACTTTGTCGCTCGTATACGTCTAGGCACGTAAGAATTAAAATTTAGCTCGAGATTAATCTACTCTTCTATTAAAGACGCGGAAGTCTTATAAAATTTATATATAGATATACTAACGTATTAATACTTATAACGCTTCCAAAATCACGTCGACAATAGTGTTTGTTAGCTTAGCTAGTATTATAAGATAACTCGTTATAAGGCCTCTCAGTTATTCTTTTTCTATCACCCCTTCAGGAATAGTATATCTACTAGTGTCATTTATATATATATCAGACCCTCTCACCCCTAGATAATTGAAGATTAAGAATATTATTCAACAGCTGACTCGTATTCTACGTAAGAGATATCTCTCTTAATCTAATAAAAGAAATACTAAAACAAAGTTTGAAGACGCGTTAGTACTAGCTAGTACTTAGAATACGCATTTCTCGCGAGCTGAGAGAGACTTAATAGAGCGAGTAAGTCGTAGCTAGTATTAAACTATATTCGCGAATATCGATAGAATTATACTGCCGTATTTTAGATTGAAGAAGTTAATTAAGTATAACTATATCTAAATCTATCGACTTCTCTATAATTAGTAAATAGATATAAATTAAGAGATAGTAAAAGTAAAGAATACGATATTTACGATTAAGCGCAGATTCTATAATTATAAGAAGTAATAGCTAATAATTCTAGATAGTGCGAATATTATTAATAATAATCGAGATAAAACTTATATCGATCTAAGATATCTTATATCTGACGCGTCTAGAGTATATATTATTATTACCTCGCGGAGCTTAATCGCTAAGGAGATAATAATATTAGACGCAGTAGAAGTAGTAGATATAGAGCTACTAAAGTCGATATAGCTATTTTAGTAATACGTAATACTAATAGAGAAAGAGTCGAATATAATAAGAGAAGTCGATAAAATTGTAAGAGAGTATAGGTATTTAGCCTTAGCGATTACCCTGGTCGATATATATATATTAATGACGACTCGCTCTGAGAATCGCAATCCAGGCGCGGCTCGCTTACTGAGTCTGTTATTAGAGGCTATATTAATATCGGCGAAGATGTCGCTATCAAACTCGAATACATATCTATCGATCCCTTTCTAGTAGTATTAGTATCCTATAAGTCTACGCTTATAAGACGAAGTGTGAATATAATATTATAGTATTTAATCTTCTAGAGTCGAGTTTAAAAGATCTTTTTAACTTCTATAGTTATAAATTCTCTTTTAAGACTATATTAATACTTATCTACTAGCTTCTTTATCGTCTCGAATATATTTATTCTAAGAGCGTTATTTATCGAGATATTAAGTCGAAGAATTTCTTAATAGATATAGAAAAGTAGCGGAATCTAATTTATATAATAGATTTAGATCTCGCGACGGAACGTATTACTGCTCAGATTAATATCGGTCGTACTCGAAATCTATATTTAATTAATACGGCCCGTTTTACTAGCGTTAACGATTATTTAGATATTAGTAAGTATAATATCTTCGATTCTTACTGCGTAAAGACTAACGTCTAGTTAAGAACAATATTACTGCGATAATTTAGAATTACTTAAGTATATACTTCTTTACTTTCTTCGAGGCTCTCTTTTATAATAAGATCTTACGACTATAAATCGAATATAAAAGAAAGAATTTATTATAGAGAAAAAAAGAAAGATTAATATAAAAGATCTATATAAAGATCTCTCTCGGAAATTTATAGTTTATTTCGACTATATTCGTTTTCTTAATTTTAATAAGAAATCGAAATATTTCTATCTATATAAAATCTTCAGTTATCTCTTCGTACGCGAGGGCTTCGATTATAATTATATATATAATTAGACTATTCTCGAATATCTAAGAAGTAAGAAATTATAAGACGAGATATCTTGTCGAAGAAAGGTTCAGAAGAGAGTTTATCGAGATTAATAAAGCAATAACTATAAGATTAAAGCAGATCGAATTCGATATAAAGAGATAACGTACTCGGTCTAACTGAAAGCTGTATCGATTACTATAAGAATTTGAGTAAATAATACCTGTTCAATTCGAGATCTTAATATATTTTAGCTTTTTATAATATAATTCTTCTATCTTTCTCTATCGCGAATTATCTATCAAGTAAATACTGAGACTTCATCGCTTTAGTCTATAGCGACCTTCGCTATCTCTACTTCGACTTCTATATAAACGATATAATCGTCTATTTCTACTCTTCAAATAGCAGTCTTATATATTATAAATATAAAGACGCTAAATAATATCTCGCTACTAGTTAGAGTCTCGATAATAGCGAGACTATCGAGTATTAATATATTATTCTCTATTCGAGTAATATAAATAGAATAAATACGCTACGGAATCTACTCTAAGAACGTCTTCTTTATAAAGCTCTTTTCTGAGATACGAGATTCTTTCTCTCGAAAGAAGATAAGTAATACTCTAAGACTATCTCGAAGACTACTAACCGTTTCTAAAAATTTAAGACGAGCCTTTAAAGATATTAAAACTTATATAGACTATTAATTATAACGTAAAGATCTTAAGCTATCTAGGGCCGATCTAGATTCTATTATCGTCTTGAGTTATTATTATTATAGGAGCTGAGTTCGCGATAGGAATAAAATACTTAATTATTAAGATTAGCGAATAAAGAATAGAAGCAGAACGAGCAATTTTTAGAGTCGAGGTTTCGAAATTAAACCTAGTCGTTAAAGCGTATATCGAAAGGCTACGATTAAATTATTAGATTAATATTAATATCTGCGTAAATAAAGTAACGTATACGAGAGAAGAAAACTAGAATAATGCGAGCTCGCTATTAAATCTAGCTATAGTTGTAAATATAAGAATATAAGATAGATAGAGATTCTCTATTAAAACGTTTCGAGATTAGAGATTCTATTTATAGACTATAGTAAGAAAATATATTTAAAATCTAAAAAAGAACTCGATTTTATTTCTAGATTTATACGTCTTTAGCTTATAAGCTGAGATCGATTAGAAGAACATCGCTATCTTAATTCTAAGAGTATTTAGATATACTAGATTCTATATAGCTAGATCTTGAACGCTATTAGAGTATAACTAGTAGTACTGCCGTTATAAGCGCTATATTCGCTATACTAGTATCTATTACTAGAGTAGGCGATTTAAGCGATAAAAATTATAAGCTATAAAGTCTTTACTATTTTAAATAGATAATACTTTATATAGAAGATCGTCTAATAATTAAGAAATTTGTAATTAGAGTAAGCTAGATAAATAGTAATACTTTATTCTTAGTCGGACTATAGCGTAAAATCTAAGTATTAAGATAAGTTAGCCGACTTCTACGTCTCTAGAGAATCTCGATTAATAGTTAATATTAAGAAGTATTATTATATAAAAATCGTTAATCGAAGAGACAAGCTTATATTTTAGTAAGTAGAGAGAAGTTATATATAAAATAACTAGTACTTATTATCCCGCCTATATTATAATTACCCGTATCTAAGTTTAGTTAATAATTAAAGTTTTTATAATATTAATACGACTTATAATTTCTCTAAGCGCCCTATAAGTTCTTAGTTAAATTATAACCTAATAGAGGATTCTTATAGATAGACGTTAACAGACTACTATAGAAGAGAATTAGAGTTATTATTATATTATATCTAACCTGACTTAGATCTAGGTTCTTAAAGTAGATATAATTAAATCTATTTACTAAATAGTTATTAAGAATTATACTAGCGAAACTAGTAATTTTAGATTTAATATCGTTTTTATAAATATTTATATAATACTTTAAATAAGTATTATACGAACTTATAGATAAATTAACTAATAAGACGATATTTACGAGCGTATTCGATAACGTAGTAGAAGGCTAAAAGCTTATAATCGAGAGTATTAATATATTTATTAATATAATTAAGATATTAATAGAGCTAGAGGTCGAGGAAGTTAGTATTAAGTAAATATTAGCAGATTTATTACTCGATAAGATAGATAGCTATATTATTAAATTAATCGTAGCAGGTAAAATAGATAACTGCGTTATTAAAGATAAGAGAGGTTTAATAATCGGAGAATTCGGTCGAGAGGAGGTTATTAAGGTAAGTAGTATTATTAAGCTTCGAATAAAAGAAGACACTATCAATAATTAGCTAGAGCGGAGATAGAAATAAAATATTAGCTTATAAAGAGAAATTATAGTATTATAAGTATAAACTATACTCGTTGCGATTATAGTTAATAAAATAGTCTTATATACTATAGATATAAAAATACTTGACGAAGTCTCGCTGCTAACTAACGTCTTAATTATATCGTAGTCTTCGATTCCTAACTTATCTTCTTTAGTCTAAGCTATCTGAATAGAGTAAATTCTCTGCGAAATTCGCTTCGACAACGATATTACATCGAACGATTTATAATAGCCTAATTTTTTATTCTCGTGTGCGACAGACCTCGACTTCTCTAGGGATTTCGATATAAGCACAGATTCATTATCCGACGACTAGATTGAAGAAAAGTCTTATACCGGAATAGTTATCACGCTAAGAAAAGTCTCTTGATTTAGGAGAATAAGGGTGATTATATATCGAATCCGTTATAAAAAACTATTAGGGTTCGATATATAAATAGATAGTCGGACTAATCTAATAGAGCGTAGCGTTTAATTATATATAGTTTCGAATTAATACTAGCCGTTTCCCTAAATCTTAAGCAAATTGTTTTTAATCTGCGTAAGACTACATTAAGACGGAAAGAGCTTATATACGAATACGATCCTCTAAACTATACTAGACGATCCCTATTTCTTACGTCCGTAATAGTAAACGAATAAAACTTATATAGTTAATTATATAGACTCAATTCCTGAAATAAATATTTCTTATAATATATAATTATAGGCCTACGAATTAAATTCGTAAGACTTAGATTAGTATTAGGGTAAACTGTTAGGGGCTCTCGAGTAGAGTATTTAGGGGTTTGAAAGTATAGCGATTTAGTAACGACTCTTTAATATATATAAGCAGTGTAATATCTATAGTAGACGTCGAATTTTGAACAGATAGGAATATAAAGACTTTGCGAGAGAAAGTAATATTTATCTAGTATAGATAGTTATATATGTGCTAATAATAGCTTTTTATTTAATATAATAGAATGCCTATATTATTCTCTCTTACTTACTCGAGCTAATTAAAGCTGGCTGAATCGTGAAGTATTTCTAGCGATCGACTTTAAGAGTAACTAATAGACAGTTAAAGTCGAAAATCCTATTTACTTTTATAAAGAGAAGAAAGTAAGAAAGCTAGATATTTTTATTCGAATACTTTTCTAATTCTATCTTCCCTTGCTTTATCTATGTAGATACAGTCTTATTAGCGTCCTCGCTCGAATATCGATTTTTAAAGACTAATATAGTATCTCTGCTCGTAGATAATCTTTATAATAATAAGCGTAGACTAATAGATAATATAGTTAGTCTCGCGGAATCGACTAATGAAAGGAGTATATATAGCTTTATTCTGCTAATAACCCGTCTTTATCGTTATTATTTACGCGTATTTAATAGATTTTCTATAAGATCTGTTATAGAATACTTTAGTAATGTTAATCTTCTGCGTCTAAGAATATTTATTCTCTTAAACTACTAGAACGTATTAAGCGAGCTTTAAGTCTAGTAGCTCGAATATAGCGTTATCTTATAGCGCCTTTTAAATTCTAAACACGATATAGATATCAATTAGTAAGAATCGATTCTTAAGAAAGGTTTAGAAAGTACGAGCTGTATTTATATAAGTACTAGAAGAGGCTTATTCTTATAATTAGAAGAGCGGTTAGGTAAATTTCGAGGATTACGTTCTCCCTTATAATCTCGAATATTAGCTAATATAAGATATCGTCTTTATCGCCGCCCGTAAGGAAGGTGTATATATAGTCTTCGCAGTAATGATTAAAAGAAAGACTATAGAGTAAAGTCTAACGTTTATTATTATCAGTAACTCGAGAATTAAACTATCGATGAGGGAGAGTATTCTCGAGATTAGTAGATATTTAGAGCGTTATACTTAGAAGGGTAATATAGCTGTAACTCTTTTAGAATATTCGTTAAGATACTACGTCGATATTAGAACTATCGCGTTCGAAGTGTATAGAGATCGTTTTTCGCTCTATAGTATAATTATACGAATCTCGAATTATTAGCAGATTTAAATATAAAGACTAAATCCCTCTCACGTACTATATTAAAGAACGATGTTCTATATACGAAGATTTGAAGTAGGTCTTTAATCGATACCTGTCGAAGCAAAAAATAATTACGAACTAGATAAAGTTATTAACTTTTAGATTGCGAAACTTTATTAATTTTATAATTCGAATTAATTAGCTTAAATCTATCGTAATCTTTTAGACTCGACTAAAAGCTCTGTAGTTAGTCGATTCTATTTATAAAGTTCGACAGTCGCTTGAAATTATCCTGAAGCAGACAGTCGTTAAAGTCGACGAGACGAGCATAAAAGCGATTAGAGTATTCGATAAAGTCGTTAACTACCAGTATATTAGCGAACGGCTATCGAACTTGGCGGAAAGTAGTAAATTTCGTTATCTTTTTTAGTTATCTCGATTTAGGTTCTTAGATAGCTACGCGCCTTATATAGTTCTAGAACGAGATCGATTCGTATACGTCGAGATCTAAATCGTTATCTTTTATCGACTAGAGAAGACTTAACTTCGATCTAGAATAATAGAAATAAGTAAGGCGATCTGTTATCTATATAATCTCTTCCTCTTACTCTATCTATAATACACGATTTTAGTAACTTATAAAACACTTTTTAATATCTAGACTATTCTAGATATCTTGTTATACTCGATAGAAGATAAAAGAGAGTTATAGATTATAGTCTAGAATATGTAGCTAGCATTAGAGACTCGAGTTAGTAAAGAAACTTACGGATTTCGGTTATTCCCGATCTAAAGCGATATATATCACGTTTCGAGTCTTCTAAGTCTTACGAGAACGATGATTAATCCTATTACTTTAGTTAAGATCGCGAGTTTCTCTATTATCCGATCGACTTCTAAAACCTAAAGTATTATTAAAAGATACTCTTTGAACTCTGTCGAAGAAGCAGTCGCTTTCTCTATTTTAGATCGTAATATAGTATTATTATCGACGACTGTCAGTTAAATACACTGCGAGTATCGCGCACTTATTTAAAAAAAGCACGATAAGCGAAAGAAGTTTCGACTTTAATAGCAAGTTAAGTCTTTATATAAATTTAAAAAGAGCGATTAAGTGAATTAAAAGATCGTAGAATTCGATCTAGACTGTCGATCTTATACGAAAGTCTCGTTAAAGACAGACGCAGAGAATCGCGAGGTCTTCGAGTATAAAAGGGTCTTAAAAGGAAAAAATGGCGACTAGAGTAAACTATCGCAGATACGCTGCCCTTCTTTAACTCGTATTAAAACGTCTAATTGACGCAGCCAGTAAGATCAATAAGAAATCGAGAATTTACGACGAGATAGAGATAACGATCATATACTAATAGCGTATCGCTCGAGTAAGTATACGGATTATCTATCAAGCGCATTAGAGCCGGCGCAGAGACAGCTCAATATAGATCGAGACCTGTTTAAAGAAATTTATCGAGCAACGGGAGAAGCGTTAAACGAAAAGTTCTAAAGGAAGCGTAGAAGACGATATCGCAAGGTTAAAAGCTATCTAGATCGCTAGGAAAATCACGATATATCGAGATATTTACGAGATAAAAAAAACCGGGGACAAAAGAGTCGAGGGTATACTAATTATGTAAGTCGTAGAAAGTCTTACTACCGTAGTTTAGGAGGTAGATATAGCTTCTTATAAAGTCTATAGAGAGCGATTCGTAGAGCTTATCGACTATTTTATTTATAAAAGCTGAGGCTTCGCTTATCGATACCGTCGATAGTCTTTTATATATATTGGTCGGTAACGCTAATAAGAGCCTACCCAGTCGTTACTAGTATCTAAGTTCTTCACCTTCACTGTATCTCAATTCTCCCTCGAGTACCCGTTTCTGCTAAACTCCTAGCGGACTCAAATTCGAACAATAACCTCTCTTAGCAGTGCTCTTCGTATTCTCTGCATTCACGGTAAATGTCGCATCAAAATTTAGCAGTTCGCAATAGACGTGTTTCTGGGGAGACGGAGTTCGAGCGGTCTGTGTCTTAAATCAGAGTCTTCTATCAAGTCTATCGGCTCAGATAATCACACTATTAAAGACGGCTAGCAGCCTCCTTGACTTTCTGATCTTATATTACAGAGGACAAGAGGTGGAACCGTAGATAGTATTTAATATTATACCGGAAGAGGTTCAGACTGTATAGTTAATACTAGAAAGATACGGATCGCTTTATAACTACGTACTAGGTAAACTCCGGTCAGTGAATAAGTCCTCCTTAGCGTTGCAGAAGTATAGTACTAATGAGAATCGTTATAAGCACCAGATTCGACTGGTCTCTATATACTTCCCTGTTTACCGTCAGGATGCTAACATCTACGTACGATATATTTACGGAGCTTCTTGTTCAGGAAATTGGATCGCAGCTGAAAATCGTTGCTCGTAGGGATATGGATATTGCTACTGTTCTTGATCTGGTTAGATTAGAGTCTATCTCGGATGTCTATCTCTACGGACACGAAGTCATTGACGAACGTTATCTCAAGCACAAGAAAGCGCGAAAGGAAGATAGAGAGAAAGATAAGTCTATCGTCCACCCTCGCCCCTAAGCAAACAAATTCGATATCTCACGCACCAGATTCAATCGTCTCACTCCCAAAAAACATCTCAAATGACTATGCAAATAAGTCAACTCTCTGTATCGATTTCATTTTCAAAAAGCATTTTCTTTAAGTCTATTATCCGCTCTCGTCTTGATATGAAAGTCTATTAGGAAGCAAGCAAGGAAAAGAAAGGAAGGGAAAGCAAAGGAAAGCAGAGAAGAAAGGAAGATATCGTGTAATATCTCAGCAGGCAGCGCGCGTAATGACGTTATACTCACGCGGTCAAACCTGTCAGTCGATTTGAGGTGGTGTTAGTGGGTTCTCATCGATCATGCGGGGGACCAATTGGGCATGTAGATAGACGATTGGGCCACCCCAACGTCGGGGTCAGCAGGTTTAGATAGGTCTAAATAGGCTATCAGACGTACCCCAGCGCTAGGAAACTTTCAAGCCCAAACGACGTCATATAGAGGGATTCATAGGAGGCCACGAATGACGACCTGGTTATGGATCATGGTTAGCACTAGCGCTGGTCGGAAACGAGACGCTGGTGTCGACGTGATGCTGCGAGAATGTGCTTTGGATGGATATCCACATATAGGCGATATGCGTCTGACTTTCACCTGCCCAAGAGCATGATCTCGTCGTCAGAAAGGCCCGCCTCTCGAGCGGAAGTAGCAGCCTTCCGGCGAAAGGAGTGGCCTGAGTAGTGGCCTGTGACTCCCAATAAGGCCAAAATCTGACGGACTTGGCCTATGACTAGCTTCCTGCTGAAGCCGCTGGCTGTCTCGAATAGGGGGTTATTCAATGATGCTTTCCAGCGAAAGAGATGACGTAGGGTCTTGACTGGGCATGCGTCGTCGTCGGAGGCCGAGATATTAAGGGTGACACCCCGTCTGAATGGATCCGTCTTGGATATAGGCAGAGTAAGCTTCATATAATCATCAAATAGCCTTACTGAACGACGTGTCAGAAACCATTTGCTAAAATCGGCCGTCTTGCGGTTCTTAGCGGAGTATGTGAATTCTTTTACGCGGAGAAAGTCTGCAAATGCTAGGCAAAATGCGGCGTATAGCGTTGCGCCTTCCCGGGTTCGCTAATCTAGATGTGGGAGCATTTGCAGCAGCAGATCTTTAGTAATTGGACGTCGCTTCTGCGTCCTAGTTTCGCCATGAAAACGACGGACTTCGACTATTATGCGTTTCAAATGAGGAGAGTGGAAGGCCGAGAGATCGTGGTATGACAAGTCTATATGGGCGGATCGCACGGCGGTCAGGTAGGACTTGATAGTCTTCGCCTTGGTTCGCTTGAGACCTAGCTGTTCAACCTAGGTAGTCAGCGAGTAGAAGGTAGCTGGGAAAGCTTGAATGTCATTGAGTGCGCAATGGGTGTAGTAGGCCTTGGCTGGGGCGGAGTACGTTTTTCGCGTTTTGGGTGCTAATCCCCACCAGAGATATCGAGCGGATGCTCTAGGCAATGTAGACTGTTTGTACCACCATTCTGGTGGGTCTCGTCCTAGTTCTGCGGAGGGATAGGAGGGTATCTCAGCTGTGGATAAGTGTCAGCGATTTTTCGGTAGCGAAAACGTGACAAATCATCAGCAAGTTAATTGGCCTTGGTTGGGATCCAGATTGGGACCAAATGTATGTCATTCTTAGCCAATAGCATAGCTATATCGCGTAATGGGGCTATGGCTAGTCCCCGAATGGATAGTTTTTGGAGGCCATAGACGCATGCGCCATTGTCGCAATAAAGGACCAATTTGGATCCCCGTAATCTGGGTAGCCATAGCTGAATAGCCTGGTGGACGGCCTTCATTTCTTTGAACTGAATGTCTTTGCGACGATGACGTGTAGCCAGGCGAATGCTGAAGGCCTCCGTTGGTTGGGAATGATGCTCCTTAATATAGCCTCCCATGCCATGTTTTCCGGAGGCATCAGTCCAAATATGGTATGTGGGACGACTGTCCAGATGGTCCAGCAATTTGAGGCCATCCCAGTCGTCCAGAAAGGTCTGCCACCATAGCAAGTCCGCCTTTATATCAGGCATGATGCGATGGACTGCTGTTGGTGTGCGGAGAGCGTCAAAAATTCGCCGCAGGAATGCCCTCCCCGGGATTACGACTTTGGCTGCAAATGACAGGAATCCCGCCGCTGAGTCCAGCTCTTGATGGGAGATAGTAGCCTTATTTAGCAGTTCTTTGGCTGTGTTTCTTGCTCGGGCAAGCTTGTCGGGAGGGAGTCTGGCCTGCATAAGGATGCTATCGAATTCGATTCCCAGAAAATCGGCCTTGGTGCCTAAGGCGTCCTTGGTGTGATTAACTGATAGGCCTAAGTCGCTGCAGACTTGGTCGAATTGATTGGCATATGCGATTGCGTCGTCATATGGTGAGAGAATGGCGAAGAAATCGTCCAAATAGTGTAGCACGATCGTCTATCCTAGGACTGCGATCAAGATCCAGTTCAAGGCTTTTGCGAAGAGGTCAAATATAAAGGGAGACGTGCGTAGGCCGAATAGGAGATAGCGTTCTATCTAATAGCAGCTATCGCAATAGAATCCCAGCAACTATTGGTCAGATGTAGCGACGGGAATGTGGCGGAAGGCGTCTTTCAGATCTCTCTTCACGAATTGGGCTCCAGGGCCTTTCGAGAGCAGTGTATTGACTGCATCGTCGTATGTAGTGTATTCTAATGATCCCCAGTCTTGGGGGATACCGTCATTGACTGATTGGCTAAATGGGAAGGAGAGATCGTGGATTCGTCTCTAACTGCTACCGTGCTTTGGGACCAGCCCTAGCGGCGAGCAGACGTACTGCGCCTCGGCCTGGGGCTCTACCTGAGTCAGTCGGTCATGCTGCAGCTGTTTCTGGAGGTCCGCCGTTAAAATTTGAGGTGCTGATCTAGCTGATTGATGATTTGGACTGCGGTGTTGGATTTGTGGTCCCTAATAGCCAATTTTGGCTCCGGTCCGAATTATAGCCGAAATGGACTTAGCGAAAATCTGATCAGGATGATTTTTCAACCAACGATCCTACCTATCAACTCGCAATGGTCCTTGGTATGCTAGGTCTGGATCTGATGGATCTACTAGCGTATATGGGAAGCCTTCCGATATGAAAACCAGCGAGGAAGGTACCTGGGGGTGGCCTGGGAGTCAATCAGGTCTCGAGACTCGATTTCCCAGCGGAGTAGTATTGGCTGCTGAGGCCGAGGTCTGAGGCCTCTGACACGTGTTGGCCGGATGATTTTGCTGACAATTGAGGCAGATATGACTATATCTGCACTGCTCGCGTGTGCAACGGCCTTCATTGAAATTCCGACACACTCCATGGCCCGGAAGAGCCGATTTTGGTGCGGAGGGCCTGGTGGCCTCTTGTGGGCTCACTTTCAGGCGTAAGAGAATGCTACAACGTGGATCCTCGGTCCTCCAGGCTAGCGGATCGTCTGGGCCTTCCAGCGTACGTGCAGTCATGAAGGCATAGTTGTATTCCCGGAGGGAGTCGAATTTGTATACGTAGGAGTACTCAGCTAGGCGATAGCGGTACTCCTCCAGGGCCATTGTCAATTCCAGCCTTACTGATTCTCTTGCAAACCAGATAATTGCGCTCGCATACACACCAAAGCATTGCATCAATTGAGTGACTCCCTTAGGATCTTGGGGGGTATCGGAGTCCCCACGATGGGTCAATCCGTGGCCCAATTTGGTAAGGCTCTCGGCCTCAAACTTTCCTTGTATATGGGTGAATCCCATCCTATTTTCGACCTCCTTATCCATATCCCCTTCTGGGAACTGATCAGAGTCCGAAGAATGACGCACCCGACGTTGAGGACGATCGGGGATCTCTGTGATCCGTCGGCCTGCTAAATGGGAGTTCCTCCCATCTTCCAATCGGGCTATGCGCTGGTTCATGGCCACGATCGATGGGTGAAGATGCGGACTGTTGTGCAGGAGATCATCGTCTAACTCTGTTTCAGGAATCTCATCAGGGCTGAGGGTGTCTGGGGACGATCTAGCTGATTGGAATCGTCCTCCCTGAGTACGACGTGCTTTGGAGGTGGGTTTGCTAGTCCTTCCGGACTTGGTGACCCCCGCCCTGGGCTTATTGGTACGAGAGGTGGTTCCAGACTTCTTGGGGGTCTTGGGAGGTGTGAGGGGCTTCTGGGGAGAAGATCTGGTGGCTGCCATAGTGGATGAGTGGTGTACTAGATGGATTGATTGAACAATGGGCTAATGTGGTGCAGGGAAGGATGATCACGTTCAAAAAGAATGCAATGGCCCTGAAAGAGAAGAATTCGAATGAGGAGCCATCTGCTGGTGAGAGGCCCATATAAATATTGCTCTGGCTGATTGCCTCATCCCTGCGCATATCGCATGCTCCCAAACGGTCGCAAATCCACAAATAGCAATCCACAAATAGCATGCGATAGCATTCTCCCAAAACACATGCGATATTAGGCCTAACATCGGCTGGATCATGGAGACTCAATGAGATCCACTAACCATCAGTCCCACTGATCCATATAGCTCTTTTAGTTGGTAGATCCATGTTGAGATTCCGGGGCGTCGGCCCAGAGCTCCGAGTCTGCATCGTCGTCGTCGTCATCTTCATTGTCATTGTCAGTCTGTTCGTCGTCTTCCGCGATGTGCTCCATGCCAGTTGTTTGTCCCTCGTCGTCACATATTTGTTCGTCTTCAATAGACTCCACCCCTGAATCCTTTTCGATGTCAAGTTGCTGGGCCTCTGCGATACTGTCCCAGAGTGCTTTGAAGGCGGAATACTGTAGCTGAGGGTCTTCGTCTGGGGGCTGACCTCTGTGAAGTGAAGAGGCTTCATTTGTATCTCTTCGCCATTTCGCATGACTCAGTGGCCAGCTGCTATCCAGGTCGATGGTCTTCATTTGGGATGCAGAATGTAGTATACGTATTGTCTCCACATCTCCGCACAAAGCAGCATAATCCAGCACGGATTGCCCGTAAATGTTCTTAACATCGTACTCAAGCGACTCTTCCCGCAGCAGTAGTCTCAGGACGTCATGAGAGTTGTAGGCGACTGCAAACATCAGAGAGTTTATCCCACGGTTGTTTGCTGCATGTATGTTTGCACCTTTGTCCAGCAAAAGATGCACACTCGCAGGTACATTGGACCATACGGAAGCATGAAGTGGTCTGTGGCCCATATCCTCCTGATGTTCAACGTTTGCGCCATGAGATATAAGTGATTCAGCAAGCCTGGTACCTTCTAGCTTTTTTGAAGCCACATGTAATGCAGTGTATCCAACCTTATCCTCAGAGTTGACATCTGGCTTGGCAGATAACAGTAGGTTTAACAAAGAGACGTCACCTGTTCCAGCAGCTATATGCAGAGGAGTCAGACCATATAAGTCTCTATGACTAGGATTTGAGCCACAAAGAAGGAGCTTTTGAACAGAATCAGAATCCTGATATCTTGTTGCCCAAATTAGCGCGGTACTCCCAGTAGCATCCACATTGTCAACCTCAGTCCTTGGTATCATAGATAGCACACTACTGAAATTCTTGCGGGAAGAACCGACGTAGGCTCTAGTCAGCGCTGGAAATCTGAATTGAGAAATACTTGGTTTGTGGCCGAACAGAGTACACAAGTTGCCATCGTCTCTTTCCCCTTTGGAGGTTACTTGCCTCGCCAATTTATCTTGCCAGTAAATGGTATAAGCGCACCTGTTTGATCTTTAGCATTAGGGATGATTCGAGCCGATACCAGGAATTCTTACAAGCCTTGAGGAGACTCATGGAACATATCGGAGCCAGCCTGTATCAGGAACGCAGCGACTTTATATCTTCGCCCGTAAACAGCTAGCTATTGATTGAGTCAGGCTAGTAAATCTTTGCAGTAGATGGCTTGAAACTCACGTTAAGGGCGCTCGAGCCACGTGGGTCCACGTCAAGTACCGATGCTTGTCCGTCAACGAAGAAGGATTGTAATTGACGAATAACCATATCCTCGTTCCGGTAGGCCGACGCAATCGTCGTCCAAATAGGTGCTCCCTTTGACCGCACTCTCAGGACTCTGAGGCAGAGCTCTGGCCCTCTTGATTGATCGTATGCCATCTTCATTCTTATCATTTTGTTCAAAAACCATTGAGGAAAAGCGTAAGTATAGGTGATGAATGTCGAATGACCTCGGCAGTCTTTGCTGTCACATTTTCGAGTCATCCACGGGTTCATACTATAGCCTATAAAGAGCGAACCAAGGACGGCATGCAAACAAGAGGGACTCCAAATCTCGCCTCTTTTGTGGCATGCGCAATCGCAGTCTTGCTCACAGAAGCTTCGAGCAAAACCAAACCTGACTTCGTAGGGTGTGACTGCAGTATCCGACAATGAAGGCTGGGCTTGACAGGGTCCTGAAATTGTTATCGGTGTTTCTATGCTCGGATCTGTCAGCAAAGCTTGAGAGCTATCGCATCCGTTATCGAGATTTTGGAGATTTCCGGTCTGTTGAGGGTCCGGCAGTAGGAGAGTCTGTGCGTCCCGTGGCCCTAAAGAAACATTGGCAATTTTAAGAACTGAGACTTGGACCAGATCCAACTTTGAGCTTAGTATCCGCATGTAGTCATGCAACTCCAGAGAGGAGGAGCTTTTCCAAAGTCAGCAGAGGATCTCATCCGTTGCGAGACCTAAAGGCGACCTCACGCTGCGAGAAGACTTAGCGCAGTCGATAAGCGGACCCTATCGGTATGAATGGCATCTTTGATACTTTTCACTTTCGGTCTGACTTGAAGCCATGAGATTCGATTTATGTCCGTCCGTCCATTACGACTGTCAATAGTGGTGAGCCGATATGCAATAATTGACTCTAGAGCCAGTAATGTCTTCTTTACGTCTTCAAGGGCCGAAACGAGGCTTGCACGGGTCAATTGGAACCCTTCACCGTCTCGGTCGGTTTGGGTTGACTGCTGGAGAACGTCGCGGACGCCTTGTACAACAAACTGCAGATCGGTGACTTCATTGTTGAGCTGGAGAAGGATAGGCAGACGGCTTGCGGATAACTTTTTAAGACCTTTGCCTACGGTACTTCCTGCGCCTATGACCGCGAGAATACCAGCGGTTATCGAAAGTGGATCCATCTCGCAACTTACTCCGAGAAAGCTAGACCAGCGTCCTGTTGACGGACAAGGCTATCCTAGCTCATCCTCTAGCTCGAGGAACACCTTCTGCAGGGCTACAACAGAGCGAAAGCAAGATTTAAGCGGTGGCGGCGAGAGATTGAGCATGAGCTATGTTGGCGGCCGAGGGTTGCAAAATGCTCGATTTTATTATCTTGGAAAGTACACAATCTTTCAGGCTTGCAGACAACTTCCCTGGAGCCAAGCGTTCACAAGGATCAAAGTCAGGTCTTAAGGATCCATATATTGATAATGCATCAGATCATGGAGTACGAGATGAGATGTTCAAGTAGCAGAACGCAGCCTGGATGATACTGAAGGAGTGAATGCGTAAGCGCAAGCAGCGGTCAGCCCCACTAGACTCGGCACTCCATTCTGCAGCCTGATCATCTTTCCATACAGATCCCTGTAGGGCTTGAGCCTCATCTTCAAGCAGTTAGACAACGACTGAGTGCAGTGAAGTGGAAGGAGCCGCAGTCTTAGTACTTCCACATCTGCAAACTGTCCCCTTCCTCGGCCTTTTTCAACCCGTCATCCTGAAAGCTGAGAGTCGATTTGACGATACTCTATGAGAGATCCGATGGCAATCATATAGGGTTCATACAATGAAAATGAAGTCAGATGACGAGCCTAGTCATCTTCTGTGAATGATATGAAAGGAAAATAGAAAAGCAAAGGAGTGATGTATCGAGTCCATCAACAACAACAGCGTAAAGTCCTGAATGAGCCTCGGATAACGCCCTGTCAGAAGCATACTAAGCCTCTCGGAAAATAGTCGTTTTTTGGAGATGAAAAGTGATGATTTTAACTTTCTGATCTAATTAATTAGAGTCTTAGATTTAATGATTTTTATCCTAAAACTATCCTTCAAAATTGATCTAAACGCGGGTACAACCTAAACAGGAAGAGATGTAGAACTAAGATTAGAATATTAAAATATTAAGATTTCTTTACTTCTATTTCTTAGAACAAGAATATAACATAATTATTAAGTAAGACTTTAAAAGTAGAGTTGATAGGCTAGAAACGAGCCTGCGAGGAGGTCCCTTCAATAGAAGCCCTTAGAGAGCCTCTAAAGGGCCCCCAGAGAAAAGGGGGGTCAGGGGGTCTCCCCCTAAGTTCTCTTAATAAATTATATATGATTTACATGATTCTATCCGCTTCCGTCCCAGGTAGGGGGAAGCTTCGTAACTAGCATTCATATTGTAGGGCTAGGGCTGAGGCTGGCGCCTTTTCAGGACCATTGTTGCGCACCACAAATCAATCATGCAGTAGAGTATGTTGTACTCCGTAGACACAGCAGAAGCAGGAATTTCAACGCATACAGCCTTCACAAGTATTCCGTATGGAGCCTATTGGAATTCTATAACTGCATACGACATACACTACGCACACCAGCTCATCCAGTCCAGACTCGGCCTTGACGTTTTGTGAGCGTCACCAGCTCGCATGAAAGGCGAAGGTCTCCGAGCATGCAAATGGCGAAGCTGGGGGAGAAAGCCGTGGCTCAGAGTGTCTGCAAGAATTCTCCTGCCTTTCGAGCGCTGCAAAGGGCAGCCTTGAAAGACCGCGTCTCCCTGCTTCGCCGCAGTGGGTTTCTGCAACTCCGTCTCAAAAGAGTAAGCATCACGGCGGAAGCCTCCTTCTCTCTGAAATGATCGGCGAAAAGACAACAATTTGCCAAAGTCAGCAAAAGTTGCCTCATCAAGGACACAAGGTTTGCTCCGTACACCCCTCTACCGCTCTGACAACCATAAAGCCCCTTTTCCATCGATCATACAAGAACGCACACTCACAGCTACTCCCGCAAACCGCTCCCCACTCTACTGTTCCGACCCTGAATTCATATAACCACCCAGAACCCCCAAATGACCCCTCTTCAATCCCACCCTGCACTCAAACGCACAGATATGCATGCATATGCACGCACGCATCAAAGCCAAGCGTGCCTATCCGCAGCCGCCGCCTGCCCAACGTCTCTGCCTTGCCGTCTCCGCCTTGCATTACATGACACATTGGGACAGAATTAAATGGCGCTGACACCTCACAGCCCGGTGGAGGGATCCATAAATGATTTGATAGGTATGTCCAAGACAATCGAGGATGCAAATCGCGATCCCTCTCTCCACCGACTTAGCAGTCAACAATTAGCCGCCTCTGAGATCCAATACAATATGAGCGATTCTATCCTGAGAGAGAAAGTGACTTGATACAAGGATGTACCTTTTTCCAAGGATTGTCGGGGAGTTTATGCACCAATACTCCGTATACCGCCAGTTATCTCATTGACCCGTCAGTCAAAGCACAAGAAGTATAGAACTGCGAATGCAAGTCATACTGCACGGCCCCAAATTCGAAGAAAGCGCCGTCGAAAAAATTTGTTACACGACAACGACTCTTTTGAATAGGTTGTTGCAAGACGAATCAGCGTCTACGGAACAGCCTACGAGGCTTGTGAAGATATATCAGCGGTACTCGAAGCCCGTACGCGATGAAGCTAAGCCCGGAGTGGGCATCAAACGAAAGTTTGAGGTACTAGTAGGAACTACTTTTGTTTATGTCACGTTGTTCAGGCGTGTCAAATCAGAGGTACAACATAATTTCCACGCGACTCAGGTCCGAAAAGCATCTCAAATGCAGGAACAGAACTTACCTCTCAGCCGGCTATCTCATTCACATGACTCTCGCAATAACAGGCACTCTCACAACGATAGACTGTCTACTAAGCAATCGATACTCATCTATCCTCACTCCAATATTGGCGGTTTCTCCGTCGCCGCTCTCTCTGGCTCTGGTTTGTTCTTTTTCAGCCTTCTTGATACCTCTCCACGTACCCTCATACGCCCATCCTATCCCAAGCTCAACACCGCATTGCCATCCAATCCGTCATTCTCTGTCCTTTGCTTATCTTCTCCCACAACAACGTCAATGACTCTCTCTCGCCCTTGTACAATTGGGAAGACAGTATCAACTGCTCTCTACTGATTCTGCCACAATATCAATGTCTACCAAAGGAAGTTTTTTCAAAATCCTACGCGCGAGTTCCTACTGAAAGAAGCACGACCTCGTTTGCAAAACCACCAGGAGTGCACTCGTCGCCTTTCCAACTCACAGATACTGTAGAATTCCAGCACGTTACCATCTCCAACCCCATCCCACTCGAACAGCACCCTGGGACAGCACCCTGGGACAGCTCTAGATGCTGCGCCTACTAATTTCTTTCAATCATCCACCCAGCTCTCAAGATCAGCTTTCGATATCAGTGCCTTTAACCTCGTCTCTAATCTGAACAGTAGAGTAGGACGCCGGGGTAGCATACAATGACCCTCCCCTGTGCTTTCGCACGCCAAAAGATGTAAAAAAATGAAAAAAGGATGAGAGAGGGATGAGCAGAAGCAGAATATAAAATATATAAAATCCACTCAGCTACAAAGTACAGTACATGTCCCACACATCAAACCAACTTTACAAAATACTAAATTGCAATCTCTCATCCCACAGCCACTATCTTCTCTCCCACTACCTTTTTCACACCCACCCACCTACACACCCACTCCTTATGAGTCAACGCTTGAAGCCTAAGACACAAATCGCTAGATATACACATACATACATACATAACCCTCCGCATCATCTTATCCCCCTTCACCCTCTCTTTGCCTTATTTCCCATCTATTGCTCTCACTTGATCATCGCCGGCGCTATGACCACCACCATCACCACCTCCTCCTCCGAACCATCCTTCCCCTTTTCTCTTATATCAAAGAAAAACTTCATCTATGAAACTGACGTAGTTTGATTTATCTTTCCTTTCTTTCTCTTTCCTTTCTTTCCCTTCCCTTCCTTTCCCTTCCCTTCCTTTCCCTTCCCTTCTCTTCCCTCTACGACGTTTATTATATATGTGGATCCTCGCACATATGTATATACCCTCACTCACTCACACGCAAGCACGTTCATACATATACACGGAATACACACATGAAATTACACTTGACCGAAAGCTTTTTTCGAGTCATCGTAGTACAATAAAATACAATCTAATTCATTTCAAGCCAATCCAATACAATCCAATCCAAAAGATGCAATACAAATCAATTCAATAAAATACAACTCAATACGATGCATTGATGGAATCCATCTCAACGTGAACATAATCCCTCCCTTCACGGCAAATTCATCAGTATTTACCTTATGTATTAGAGCTCACAAAAAGCCAGTCAGGGAGAACAATACAAGAAATGTGACTTAGAGGAGCAACTCATACAACATACCCAAAAACAAACCCAAAATCCAACCCGAGGATCGAATAGAAGGAAGGGGGGAGGGAAGTAAGACGACAAAAAATAAAGAAAAAGAAAAAAAAAGAGGAAGGGAAAAAAGAAGAAAACTAAATATATAGAAAAAGGGGGGGGGAAATTCTAGAAAAAGAAAGAGATATATATATAAAATACTTAAATACTATATCCACCCCGAACTTAGGATTGGAGATTGCCATTCCGGGACGGGAAAGGGAGCAGGGCCGCTTTAGAGGGAGCATCGAGGGAGCAGGAGGGGAGCACGAGGAAGCAAGGGAGAGCACCGAGGGAGCACTATGGGGCAGTGCAGAGGCGCAGCAAGTGGGAGCCTGAAATGAATTCCTCGGTCTCGGCTTGAGCTGCTCTCGTTATTTTCTGCTGCCTGGACTTTGCTATCAAGGGTGATCCTGGGTGACTGCGCCTCTCGTGTGGGCGAGCTGCTCCCTGCTGCCTGATTCCCACTTTTCAGAAACTAATACGTTTCTCCTTTACGCAGGTGATTATTTAGTGGAGTATGTTTCTCTACTCTCTTCTTCTTTACCCTTTCTCTCCTTGCTTGCATAATTTACACAACTATCGACCCTTTTATTCCCGTTTCGAGACTGTCCACTTGGACCTGCATCCCAGACTTGACTAACTGCGACGATCACCTTGAGCTCTAACGCTGTTGATCTTAATTTAAAAGCTTGCTTCTATGATCTTCTATCTTTCGTGCTTCTGACTTTATTATCTTTCACCAGATTACTGCCCCGGAAATTGTTCTTAATAGTCCTCTTTTTACGCTCTCTCGACCATCTATCTCCTTATATATTCTCCCTTGCTGTCCTTAGGTTTCGCCGCTGCTATACTGCGCTTTAGCTAGCATTCTAGCTCACCTTCTGGCCTGCTTCATATACACATACTCCTACGGCGAGCTGTGGGTGATTGGCGTGGCGATGACGAAGGCCCCAGCGCAGTGGAGTCTTCATTGAAGCTGTATATTTACTTTAGCTTGACTACCTTCCTAGTACCCCCTTTCTCCTCTCTTCCTCCTAGAACCATATCAAACATACTTTCAATCTCAAAGGTAGCTATGCTGTTATTGAAGTTCAGAAAATCCCTTGGAGAACGATGATCGGAATGCTTCACAAGGCCGGTACTGTATGTGTTGCATCGTACTCATGGATCATAGATATCCATGGATATGACGCATATCCATGGAAATAGGTACATCTTCATGGTCACGTCACACCCATCTCATGGGCAAAATTCCACCAATGGGAGGTACCTATCCATGGATCCCCCATCACACCCATGGATATGTTGAATATCCATAAGATTGGCTTCATTTGCTACCTGCTTATGCTATCATTCTACTTGCTACCTCTCTAGATTCCCCGCCTGCTACTGCCCACATTGCCGACCATATCATTACCCTTGCTAGCAATCCAATGGCCGGCTTTATTACGTCGTTGTCGTTTAGCCTCACTGGCCACGTCTCTTGTCCTATGCCCACGCTGAGTTCTCACACTCATTGCTGAGATATTAGGACAGTCAGGAGTATTATCCTGATTGGTCCCCCCATGGCATGCAATGGAGCATTTCGCCTCCGCCTTTACACAAGCACACCTGCGTGTAGAACACCACGTCTTCTGGTCCCGACAGTTACAATGAACTGGAACCTTTTCAGTGATACTCTCTTGACTGGCACAGTAATGAAGAGTCACCGTCCCCTGGGGTGCTGGATCCGAGATTCCAATATTAATTTCGCTGGGCAGGGGGTTCAATTCTGATGTGGAATAGTTACGATCGAGAATCCCATACTTCGTCAAGATCTGATAGCTGTTATACTCAGGATTGAGTCCAATCACCCTTCCGAAGATGCGTTTATCATCGGTAGATACTCGATCAAGGGCTGGGACTGCAACACTGACTTGATCGAATAATGCAAACGTTCTGACTTGACGTTGCTTACCGTACTGACGCTGAGATCTCTCATTAGCATGTTTTTGATTGACCTGAACCTGCTGACGTAGAGCAGTGATGGAAGTGCTGTCTAGTTCCTGAGGTTCGTTGAATTCTCGTCGTGCAAGTCGAAGTCTGTCGAGTTGTGGAGAAAGAAGGTCTGAATTAACAAGAAGTCCCTCTTTTGACGTACGATTAGATGGTGTAGAGGGACCAGCTGTATCGAATTCAGTAATTTCCCTCATTTGAGTATCCCTTTCTTGAGATATTGAATCAAAATCAACATTTGACTGATAAGTTTGATCCTTCTGATACTTATCCTCCTCGACAACATTGAAAGCATTCAATTGCTGTTGAACACGTTCTTCCATAGTCTCTTAGTTCACAGACTCATGAATAAGAGAGTTGTCTACCTTATCGTCAATCTCCTGTTCCTCAATCTCATCCTCGTCAATTTGACGCATCCCTATGGGTATACGCTTGTAGTTAGACTTTCGATTGAAGACTACTTCGTATGAAATAACCTTGGTAGCCCCATGGTAGATACTGTTAAGTTGTAGCATGATTTCCTATTAAGAAAGAAAAAAAGTCAACTTTGAACTTTCTCCTGTCGTAAGGGGGGGTTAGACAGCGAGATGTCCCTGATTGACCCATTCTTGGCTGCATAGCAGGTAGGAATTTAGGTAATTTAGAGACATGACGATATGGTATTCCGGGGAAGAAAAAACCAGAAAATGGAACTTGATTATATACTTCTAGGTCATTAACCCAATGACTGCTCCCATGCTTCCGCTTCCAGACTGTGATCCTTGACTTCACTGAGCGATGAGCTTGTTCAATAAGACCTTGGGTTCGTGGGGTCCTGGGACGTCCATTAATGACCTTAATACCGTATCTCCTCAGCAGTTCTAGGCAGATGCCTTTGAACTCGCCGCCGTTGTCTGATTGAAGGATCTCGAAGATACCGAGGATTGCGATTCACGTATGAATATGATAGACGACTATAGGGGCTTCCTTATTGGTCATTGCGAAGAGTCAGTGGAACTTGCTGAAATGATCCTCCATATGGCAAATCCACACGTACTCACCATCCGGAGTAGCCGTCATATCAATGAGATCGACCTGAACATGCTCAAATAGGCGTGTAGTTATGATAGATTTCAGAGGCCCTTTGGAATTGCTGTGAGCCTTTCGATAGCAGATCTCACATAGCTTGACTAGGAAATAGACCTCCTGAGTAGCGATCCCATAATACTCTCTACTGATATGGATCCCAGTAGCATGTTGTCCTACATGGCCTAGACTATTGTGAACTCGTGCAATAGTGTCAAAGATCCGATCCTCGCTGACTACCTCTCGTTTGGCAGTCCTCACCTTCCCGGGACGTCTGAATAGTTTACCTTTTTCATAGACGAAGTCGGCCTTTGATCCAGGATCGTTTCTTGCTGAGTGCTTCATCAAGTCGCTTCGGGATGAACTCTGTAAGCCATCTGATACCTCGTTCCTTTTCAGACGGCGTCATACGTTCCCGGGACTCATTCTTACGAGCATCCAGCATGAGATGAAAGACGTGACGTACTGCTTCATTGAATGGCTTCACCTGGGCCAGAGAGGCCGACGTGGGAGCCTCATTCCCAGCTGCAGGGGGCAATGCATTGACTAGATCCACGGTCGCACGCTCGTTAGATGCTGACATCTTGACTGATAGATAAAGAGAATGATTTGCTATGAAGGAGAAGCAGTGATGTGTGGTTGAGTGTGGGAGAATTGATTGAGAAATGGGAGCCTTTTATGCCTGAAAATCTAGGATTCCCACAGCAGAATCCAGGGAGGAAGATGCCGGTATCGGACGTCTAATAACGTTCAAATGACTCATAGATGAGGGGACTTGTATAGCTTCAAATGGTGTTGATTGGTGTGGGAATGGGATCAATATTGGTGGCGCATTTAGCTGGTTTCTCCATGTATTTAGTCCCGATCCATGGTATTGGCGGCATATCCATGGGAAGGTACAAGCGATTGGTGGAATTTTGCCCATGAGATGGGTGTGACGTGACCACGGGGATGTACCTATTTCCATGGCCGTTCATCATATTCATGGCTGCGATGGGATATTCATGGATATATGTGATCCATGGGTACGATGCAACATGCTGATGCAGTTTCATGACATGCTCACAATAGAACAACATGACGTAGCTGTGCGACGGCAACGCTAGCGGACCGAGCCGTGTTCAAAAACATCCCTTATTCCCGTGAACGCAGTGAAAGTAGGTTCTCCCACAGCCACCGGATCCGCGCTATACGTCGCGATATCATCGCTATGTCTTGAAAACATTCCTCCTGCCCTTTCCTATCAAGTTCGAATTGGTCGTACGTAATAGAATCGTCCGGTAGTACTGTTAAACCTTCGCCGTAGAGAGGGACCTCTAAGTCCCTGTTCTGACTCATCTGCTCCACTGACGAGCTAATGTCATTCCATGGAATCAAATCTTCGACAAGCCGCGGCGAATCTCCTATGATTGCAAGAGTCCAAAGAAAGTTGAGCGTTACGTATATGAAAGAGAAGATGTTAGGAGACCCTGTCCGTAGGATCATGGTGATTATCTTGGAAAATAAGCATCTTATCGATACTCTAACGGTATGGTCGGAAGTGCTAGCAGAAAGATCAGTGCGATCTTGGATCCGTCCATACTTAAGAAGCGCTGTGATGGAATTCAGCCAATCATAAACACCATCCATTTGGAACGCCGTGTCAACGCATCGGACGTAAGTCTCCAGCAAATTAGATTTTGTGAGAGGCAGTAGCAACTCGGATTGCTCAACCGGCTCATTACTGAAAACCACCACATGCACCCTAAGGAACACGGCAACAAAAGAAGTGTCGTCGGTCCATTGTAGGATAGTCGTGAAAAGCTCCGTTCCTGATGTGAGAAGGTGAAAGTCGGTTGTGCATCTCCTCACAAAATCGGAGAAATCTCTAAGAAGATCGCGAGAGGCGGTAGCGTTTGATTGTGCAGAAACGTTGAACCAGGAACGAGCCTCCAAGGACCAAATATTGCAATCTTGGCCCGCGTCGTCGATAGATAAGCGATAAGCTATGAGAGAGCGCATAGAATCTACCCAAATTCGCTGAGACACTGGTAGTCGCATCCAGAGGTCTTTCATCATCGCATACGCAAGGAGGAGAAAAGGTAACTGCTGTTCCTTCGCATTGTTCTTCAATCTTTCAAGGGTGGGAAAGATGATGTCCTGCCATATCCAAGTTGAAGAGTCTTCACAGAGAACACCTTTTGAAGAGAGAATCGATACTATCTGCTGCAGGCAAGCGCGGTGTAATCTCAGACCGTTAGAAGGCAGTGGTAATCTTCTGTAAGTCATCACCAATGATTCTAGTTGTAACGTAGCCGTGTCGTTAATTCTCGTTCTGCGGAGCATCTTGCACCAGGTACTTCGTACTGAATCACTGAATCCGACACTACAGCGACACCTCGAAGCGATCTTCATTGGGCCAAGCGGTAGCAGAGAACCCGAGATTCACGAGTTGGAGCGACTGATTTTGGAGCTGTGTAATACACTGCAAAAAGTGATCATTCTTGTTGACGGCATAAACGAAGCGGAGCAAGACGATCAAAGGCTGGTCCTGCGCTTCTTGAATGCCTTTCAACAAAGTCAAGCCGTCATCAAGCTCTTTGTTGCCAGTCGACCTGAAACAGGTGTTCCGAGTTTCTTCAGTGATGGCCAACTTACGCATATCACCATTCGAGCTCATGATACTCGGCTCGAGATCGAAGGTTTCATTAACTCTCGTGTAGAAAAGGAGGCGAAAGATGGCTCTCTCACTGTCTGTGGGCCAGCTGTGATCGACAAAATCAAGAACGTTCTGAAAATGAAAGCTAGAGGAATGTACGATACCTATCTCATAGATCCTGCAAAATCTTCTAACAAGTGAGTTGACCGAGCCTACTAGGTTCCTTTGGGTAGATCTGCAGATCAAAGCAATCTGTGACACATGTGAGGACGATGAGACGTCCGATCGAGTCCCAGAGGTGCTCGAAAAGCTTCCAGAGGGTATTATAGATATCTACTCGCATACGCTACAAAAAGTACTTCAGAAGCGTGATGAGCAGGTCGAAACTGTTAAGAAGATCTTCAAATGGGTTGTCTGCGCAAGACGCCCAATAAACATTGACGAGCTACATGACGCCTTAACAATCACAACAGGCCAAAGGTCCTGGAAGAAGCCTTCGCAGATATTCCGTTCGTCCACAGTGAGCAAGTTATGTGGTAACCTCATTGTCTTCGATGATTTCGACGGCACATTTTCGCTAGCACACCACACTGTCCAAGCGTTCCTCAAGTCACCTCCAAAAACGCCCTCACTTGCCGAATTCAGCATGCAAGCCTGTCAAGCGGATCACTATTTGAGTGAGATGTGTGTTACATATCTCAGTTTCACTGACTTTCAAAAGTCGCTCACAACCACTGGCGATTCTAGGAATCTACAGTTCCTAAATCGTCCAGTACTTTTGACTACACGCATTTTACCAGGGCTCAATCTTTCTAGGCCACAAAACTGGAACGAGCGCTTAAAGCGTTATACAGACAGCCATAATTTCGACATGGAGAATCAGCTGAGAACGATCAGAAGTAAAATTAATTCACCTACTATCAACTCCTCCTTTCAACTTCTAGAATACTCCAAAAGTAATTGGTACCATCACTGCCATGCTTTCCCCCCGGAAGACACCAAGAGTGTACCCAGTCTTAGCCAGCTCTTGAAACAGCCATCGCTGCCTTTCTTATGGCAACCGTGGGACTTGTTCGATGACTTAGATCCGTTCCCTCACTGGTCGATGTTTACGTGGGCAGTACACCATGCGCATATACCTATTTTACAGATCTGGCAAGAACTCATTACAAAAAATGAAGTAGACGGTTCTTGGAGACGTCTATGGCTCACCAGTGGGGACTCTTTGTTTTCCTCTGCCTGCACTATGGCAAATACCACGCAAATCGACCTTTTCTGTAACGGTCTGATAGGGATGAAGCCAGCAATTAAACCATCACAACAACAATTACTGGCTGGGATGGTAAGCGCCGCTGCTTTGGGGCATACAACAGTAATAGAGAGATTGCTTCAACAAAAGGCCGGTGTCAACGCTCCTGCTAGTGGATATCGTGGTAGAACGGCACTCCAAGCAGCGGCTGAGGGTGGTCATCTGGCTGTCCATTGCGACCGGACTATTACCGAAGCATGGACAGCTGAAATCGACTTATACAGAGATCTGAGATGGCTGAAGCAAGTATAGAAGCTCGTGTGATAAAGATAGACGAGGTTTCATTGTTCAACGGCATTACTGAATTAGAGGGTTCAACCCTATTTCTTCTGCTGAGCCATTTTGCATATCAATCGCCACGCCTCCTGGGTGAGCATAGCCTCACTAACCTCCTTCCCAACGATTAGATGCAAATTCTTCAGCCCCGTGGCCCTGTTCTGTAATGCGCGGATTCCCGTCGTGATCGCCTTTATACCACCTGTAGGACCACCTTTCGAAACGACCTGGATCTTGTCGACCATATGAACATGTATGACATTGTGCAAGAAATTCTCCAACCTTGTCGATGATAAGTGGTTGGACTACTTTTCTGATTCTCGTATCGCCTATGTTTGACATGGCATCCTCTTAGGTATCGAATAAGGTCTTATCATGCGTTTTCAACAAGGCGCATACCCTGGTCAACCGTGAGGGCTTGCTAATGTCGAAAATGCTGTCAGTCTCGGAAAAATGCATGCCAAACGACAGGCATCACTCAGCAAAGAGGAGTTCTATTCCCTTTCTATTACGCTAAGTTCTTCCCTTCTCCAGCTCAGCCATACGCCTTGATGGGGCCAGTCTTGGGATAAAGCAGACATCATCTTCCTCCGAGCAACGGACAGATTCTGTCGACGTGTAACACCCATATCTTACCATAGAACGTACATCAGACGACGCAAATCTCATACGGCACAACACTTATCTTGCAGACGACTGCTCAAAGCTTCGCGCACTTGGCGTACTTCTCATAGATAGATATTTACGCCAGTAAGTCCATCGAGAGCCTCGAGAAGTGCTAGCCGTCTTGGACGAGGGAGCTCCCGCTGCAGGTTCTCCATGATTTTCCCGGCGCCAGCAGTATTTCGCACTGCGTCCAAAGACAGCCGCTCCTTTGGGGTTTGAAAACGGCTTGGGATGGGTCTTGTGACCTAGAGATGGAGGCAGCAAAACCTGGATTCTGTCACATGTAGCACCCAAGCGGATCTGACTCTTTGTTTCCATTTAGCTCGCAAATTTCATCCAAGGTTGATATACAAGCCACGAGATAGTCTTGACCTGTTGGAACGCCTTTCCACAATCTGCACAGCTTGTTTGAATCCTGACCCGGTTTGATCAATTCTCCGAAACCTTTGCCAAGTAGGGTGATGGCACGAATTTTCTTGGTAAAGTCCATCCATCCTCTCCCACTTGACTTCAAAATAGTAACTCTAGGCCGAAGTAGGTTATCTACCTGCGCGATATCCATGAAGCCGAATCTTTACAGCTTATCACGATCCGTGCCTCGGAGCCCAACCCCTGGAGCTGACAGTAGTCGGGCTTGATGGTCGTGAATTTGCTCAAGGATACGCCACGTCTCCTCCACCAAATGCTGGAAGCGCCATACTTTTTTAGTTTCCTTTAGCTCAATCTTTTCCGCGCCATTTCTATCTGTCAATGTTTTCTCTTCCCACGTTTCGATTTCTTCAAAAATTGGTAAACGGCGATTCTCCTTGTCTATCAGCGCCAAAGCAGCAACTCTCTTGCCATCTCCTGGATTTGCATTTACATATTGAAATTCTGATAATTTCAGGAGAGAGGTAGGTGTGATTGGATCGTGAGATAACAGTGAGAGTCTCTTGCATGCGAGGTGAAGTAGAGCGTTAGCACCATCCACCAGCCAACCACGATGATCCACAACATCGTACAGCACAACATTGAGTCTACCCGCAGAACGAATCTGCATCTCATAGACAGATGCACGCGCAAGATAGAGTGGACTGTCTTTGTTCCCTTTTGCGAATGTGGCACCCAGGTTGACATATTTGCCAGCAGTTAAGGACACATTTTCCAGTGCACATCCCGCTGTAGCGTATTCTGAGCCACTGTATTCAATATTCTCGTATCCGATGTCCTTCGTGCCTTGCAGAACCAAGGGTTAGATCTGCCAGTGGAAGGCGTGATTGGGAAAAATCAATACTTACCGGTTAGCATCTCAACAGATGAAGACCAGCCCACAATGTGCCGGGCAGCTTCCAAAAAGCTTGAATCCAAAGCCTCCGAGGAAAGGCGACTCGAACACCGCTTGTCTGCTTCAAGATATGAAATGCGACCTTCGTCCACATTGGATATGTCCTCGTTGAATATGAAATGCCATTGCACCGACTCCTTGGAACACTTCACTGGCACAAACATTGATGAAAACCCTTTGAGTATTAAACCATTTCCAAAGGTTATCACCTGGTCGGTCATCCCCAAACCGGCCATCATGTTGAGTGGGATCTCCAGGCCTCGTTCTCCGTTCGATCGAACAAGAATCGGAAATCCCTTCACGATCGCAGGGTTCTTGAACATGGAGCGCCAGCAGCTCCCATTTATGTTCATGTCCCCTTTCATTTTCAGGTTCTTTGAAGAGTAAGTGATCTCGAACATGAGATCATGTCCTTTTTTGTCAGTCGATATTTCCGTAGAAATAATGGCAAATTTGTCTTTAACTGGTGATGCCCGACAAGCAGCTCCGAGCCAAGCGAGTTGTTCTCCTAGTTCAGCAAGGTGGTGATCTAGTCCAATTGCATCGATCGCAACGTCGAAGCCAGACAAGGAGGATCGACGAGGCGAGAATCGAACTTTCGTCCCAGTAGGAAGAATCGCATCTGAAATCTGTTAGCGGATCTGAATAAGTGTGTGTGCTTGGTTTCATAATACAATCAGATGACCCATCAGACTGCTTTAAGCGTGCTAGCTCTATGGCTGTGGATAGCGCTGGGCAGTGGACTTTTCTACTTGCGATAAGACAGCCACAGCGCAGGACAATACTATGGCTCTCTCGCTATGTAAAACTAATACCCCTCAGCTTAGAAATTGGTTCCACTACTACTGGTATAAATATACATATTTTGAACCTGTCCCTACTGTGATAGACAGGCTCATAGTGGTGTTATACTTCGGTCATGCAAGCAATCTTCTCTATCTGCTACATCAGCCCGATCCCATCGACCCAGAATCATCATCGCGCGCTCTGTACTGGGCGGCTAGGCAGGGCCACTGCGCATACGTCATTTTGTTGCTTCAGCAACCGGGCTGTGATCCCCAGTCCTTAGCGACAAAGAGCCAAGCGCCTTTGTTAGCAGCAGCTCAGTTCGGAAATCTTGATTGCGTTTTACTTTTACTCAAGGACGCTCGCGTGAACATAAATATTCAAGATAATTCTGGTCGTACCGCTTTATCTACAGCCGTCGGCAACAATCATGCTGAGATTGTCACAGCACTACTAGGGCACGAAGGTGTTGACGTGAATTTGCAAGATAATGGATTGAACACTCCATTGCACATGGCCACTAGTACTGCGTCAAATTCGATTTTCGCCCAGCTTTTAAACGACAAGCGCTCTCAGACTGACCGACTGGATAGATATGGCCGAAGCATTCTCTCCTGGGCCGCCGAGCTTGGAGCTACAGAGAGCGTCTCCCTCATTATTCATAGTCTATGTATCTCAATCAATCAAAAGGACTTTGCTGGTCGCACACCTCTCTTATACGCCTCTCAACACGGCCACCTTTCAGTTGTCAGAAATCTCATCGAGACTGGGTATGCCGATCCATTTGGAAAAGATGAGGACGGCCGTAATGCACACTCCTGGGCAGCAGTTCATCGGAGCTCAGACGTGCTACGCTACCTGACCAAGAGATTCCTACAAGGCGCAGATACGCCGGACCAGGACGGCTGGACACCTTTAGTATGGACACTCGATCCCCCTGGATATCCTGAGAATATGTTCCTGCTCCTACTACATGGTCATGTCAGCGTCAACCGAAAAGATAGCATTGATGGCCGCACCATCTTATCCTGGACTGCTAGATATGGGTATACTCAAATGGCCTCGAAACTGATACAATATCAAGGTGTTGACCTTGAGGCCCGAGACATGAACGGTCGAACACCATTGTCTGAAGCTGCTGGAAGTGGTAGCCTAGGAATCGTGCAGCTTTTGATTGCAACTGATAGAGTGGAAGTAAACTCGCAAGACCAGCAGGGTCAGACACCTTTGTCGTGGGCTGTCAGGGGTAGTCACAAGGAAGTGGTGAAATTACTGTTGACGTGCCGCGCTACTAGGTTGGACGTTCAGAATACTTCGGGTGAAACAGCTCTGGATATTGCGAGAAAGCTAGAACGTAAGGAAATATTTTTGACCTTGGAGAGTTGGGAAAGGGATGAGTAGCCATGAATACTTGATGGCATTATATTATGCGTGAGCAAACATACTCGTGGCGAAACGATAAAGTAGATATGTAAATCGATTCTGATTCAGAGTTTCAAGTAGACAATTATACCATACTTGCAAGTCGGGAAGATCATCGAGCTTCTATAAGATCAACTAGAACAGTTGTGAATTCTACTGGCGGTTTATGACTTTAAGGAGAGGAATGGCGCGGCAGTGAGCTTGCAGACCAAAGTTCTGATTGGTGTAACAGCTTCATATAACTCTGCTCGATGTCATAGGGTCTGTCCATCCTTCAAAAATATGATCGCAGCTGCGCGAGAGACCGAGATCCTCCTGTACAGACACCTCCGAACCATAACACTTTCGTTTACCGAGGGTCACACAATCTTCTACCGTGCTTTTGCCTGTGTCTGCAGCTTGGCATTTCTTGGATGCATGGGCGTCATGGGTGAAGAGGAACGACAACTTTTGGGTTTCCCGATGAGGCCAAGGCTCACCGACGTTTTGATTTTCCTCGAAGACTTCAAAAGTTTAATATATATCTACACAAGACTAATTCTTTCGTAGAAGCAAAATGCATTTATAGAATGAATCATACAGAAGTAGTATGCCATTCCAACCACGAGACGTCCTTAATTCCTACAATCTAAACCAGGTATTGAATTTCCAGAACCACCGGCGTCCTCGCCACCTCCAATGGTTCGTTATCGCCACATCACCATCTCCCGTCATCTTTATATTCTGTATGGTCAAGGAGGCTGAGACTCTTGGGGTGAAGTTGCTAGCCTGTAGAAGCATTACAGTGTTCTAAATGAGCGTGGGGTCAGCAAAATATGTGTTGCAAGTAATTCGTATTTACATTGAAAGATCGAGAGCCACCCTGATATATCCATGCTGTACAGCCTACTAACTGCACCCCTTTTCGCCCATGCCTGAGACGGGATATTTTATTAGCGCGAACCTCAGATACCGATACCACAGCAAATCCTTTCGAATCTTTCTCTATCGTTGCCGAGTAGGTATCTTCGCTATCGGACGAAGTGTGCGTGTAAGGTCCACAACTGCTCAGACTTCATAATATCTCGCTGAGATCTTTTTGAGGTCGTGGATTCGGAGTTTGCTCCTTTGCTTCGATACCAATCTTCATTGCAGATAACAGTGGCTCGTGGTCGATGTTGATATCTGATTCCCGCATCAAGAGTATTGTATAGGTGCCATCGGTGATCGCGGTATCATAACACTGTTGTGGAGCTAGCATGCGAAGCTCCGTGTTGAAGAGCCTCCATTTCTCCCGTACCCATTTCATTGCCACCTTCTCAATTTCGGAAGAGTCAGAGCGTTCAGTAAGGTGAGTTGATACAGGTTTCCAGATATCTCCATCACGAGTCTTGAAGTTGATGCGAACCGCTGTATTATTGGATGTTTCCTCAAGTCCGGCTCCTGAGCTTTCGGCCTGAATGTCTTCCCGGGGTTGTAGGTTTGTATCTTGCACTATGTCGAGTAATTCGTCAAGTCCGATCCTTTGCTGATCCCCTAATCTCCTTTCATCCTCCCAATTTGATCGTTCCCATTCTTCACGCTCTTGTGCTTGCCCTCGTGGTCTCCCTTGATGTAACTTCTTTAGCTTGAGCCCCTGTGATCTCTCCTGGTGGTCTTTTCTGGTCTGAGCCAGTCTGGCCTGTTTTTGTTTGTCTTTTTCCTCCTGATCTAGTTTTTCTTGCTTCTGCTTCTCCAACTTCTGCCTTTCCAGCTCTTGTCTCTCCAGTTCCTGCCTCGCTTGCTCCTCTCTCTCTCGTTCCTGCCTGTCTCGCTCCTGCCTCTCTTGTTCCTCCTCTCCTCTGTCTCGTTCATGCCTCTCTAACTCCCGTCTCTCCAACTCCTGCCCCTGCTCTATTGCATCATCTTTCGGGTGCATTTCTTCCAAGGATAGAGATGATGGCTTTCCAAAGAACGCAAGGTAGATGGATTTCCGGACGAAGAAGGACGTAAGACCCTCGCCTTGCTCCTCTTCGACGTTATGTAGGTGATTTATAAAGAGAGACTCGCTATCTTTTGTGTATTCCTTCACGCTCGGTAGCCCGTATCTCCGCTGCTTTTTCACCCCGGCACCATTCGTGATGAGTAGAGGTTTGGAAGTTTCTGATGAGTTTCTTGCATCTCTCATCTGGGGATTTTCTTTCAGGGCGGTAATCTCTGCCGACTCGAAACCTAAGCGTTCAGCGAGATCAGCGAACTTGTGCAGCACCGTTCGGTCCACGTTGGTAGTGTGCCGCGCCAGGAGCTCTTTTCCTTTGAGATCCCTGGGCATTTGGAGATAGTGGCGCATGGCGTAGGCATATAACTGTCGAACGCCTAGATCCGCCCGATCTGCCGAGCTTGCAGGGCTGGACGAGAAGCTGGATTCTGTGACCTGAACGATAGCCCGGTCGGGTCTTTGATTGGTATCGGAAAAAGCCTTGAAAAGCGCGGTGGACACTGTGTCCCCGGGTGAAGGACTGACCAACCTGGTCATGCAATCAGTTAACACCTTGAGGTAGTTCAGGTTCTCGAAAAGCGTATCCAAGGAAGGAATCAAATCGCCCACAGCCTGTACCCTAGCCCATATTCCCGCGCGATCTTCTTCGCCGAAAGCGCTGAAAATTGTCCCTCCTAGTATTTGACCCCGTACCTCGTCAGCGTCCCTCGTGCATACTCGTGGTGCTCGAAGCTCCAAAGCTTTCACGGTAACTTCATCCACGTGTTGCATTACGCTCGTGTCGTGCTGGAGAAGCTTCCCCCAAACATCCCCAATATGGTATAGGTAGCGCAAGATTACCTGTCGAATCTTCAGCAAATCCGTAGCGCCAGCTGGGGGTTCCACTCACGTCATCACATTTGATAGCCAATATCGTGTTCCACGTGTAGAGCCTTATACCTCCCTACAGACCGGGGATCCCACGGAGGGTATCTAGAGCTACGGTCAACTCCTCGTATCGGAGAAGCTGCTTAAGATACCGCTTTCTATAAGAACTTAATCGGCTCTATTATCGCTATTTAAAGCGCAAATTCTGTTAGAAATAGTACTAACGGATCTTATAATAGATCTCGCTATTATTCGACTTCTTTGCGTTAGAATATTCCTCGGCTAGGTATATTCTCAGGTTAGGGTCGACGTCTATTTAAGGTATCAGTTAGAATTAGTATTATCTATAAAGAGAACGAGTCTCCCTGCGAGATACTAATCTATCGTCTACTAATCTAACCTCAACTCCTTCGCCGCCTAGATACGGTATCGTCCGTATAGGTATTCGATTTAATAGCCGATCGGAAAAACTAGTTCCGAATACTCGCTCTACGGATATTTTTCTAGTTATCGTATCGAGACCCTCGAACGCTCTTTAGCGGTATTGAGGGATAGTTAATTAATAACGACTAGAATATAATTACTCTCTTGAAGCCGTCGATAGTCCTTTTAAAATCTGCTTTTAGTCTCTCGACGTTCTTACTATCGAGCTCCCTCGGCTAGTTCTATTAAAAATATAGCTACTTAAGTCTGATACCGACTGTTCTCTTATACTTAATACGTTTTTCTGCCTCAATTTTCGACTCTTCGTCTCGAATTTGAGTTCTCTATATCTCGACACGCTTTACTCGATAAGGGATCGAAAAGAGGAGGATACTTAATATCTTGAGACGTGGAGAGTTTGGCCCGGCTTGACAGGGGGTTAGTGGGCCTTAATCTCGCACTCGCGTATAGCATGTTGATTGCATACTATTTTTGAATTTGATAGACGTGTCCTTTGCAGGGGACAGATCTTATTTGAAAGCAGTATAAGTAGCTGCATTTCATCTGCGTTTGACTCTTCATTCGAATTGATCTCTTTCAGAGCAATAGTATTCTTTCGTAGACACGCAAGCAACACGCTGTCACCTGATCTCGTATTCTACTCTTATTAGCATATTCTTCTATTACTAGATCACTCACACCGTATCCCATCGTTCAATAACTCCCGCAGCTATGACAACTCGTTCTAGAGCGATCAACCCCGCTTAAAAGACGTTTCAGAAGACGTCTTCCTCAAAGAAGATCACATCAAAGATATCGATCAAGAAGATCACTGTCTTAGTGATATCAAAATCTTAGGATGTTACGAAAAAACGTTCTGCCCGTCGCTTAGTCGTTTTAGAAACCCCATCACGTGATGTTACTTCAGAGGCGTCGGCCTCTGAGATCTCGACCGGGATAGTTAGTTCATCCGTCGTCGAAGAAGCCCTCTCGTCGTCATATCGTACTTCGCTGAATCAGCAAATCGCAGCCTTGATCAAGGATTATGAGACTAATACGCCGCGGTCCAAATCTCATCACGCGTCTCATCGTTCCAAGTCTCATCGTCGATCTCATCATCGATTCAAATCTCATTATGGATCTCGTCACCGATTCAAGTCTCATCATCGTCGACACGATTTATTCTTAGAATTCTCGAGGTTCTTCTCGTCAGATTTAAAGACAGGAAACGAATTAAGAGTCTCTTTTTTGCATAAAGAAGATAATAAATTCTTTCTTAAACTTTATAAGCGTTTTCGAGTCGTTGATATCAAATACTTTAAATAAATCTTTTATGAAACCTTTAAGCTCAAGAATCTGATCAAGTTAACTTACGATTATATCGATTGAACGTGAAGTATCAAGAACGATAAGAATAAGAAGAATAAGAGTACTTAAAAAATCTTCGATCTCAATCAACTTCTTCGCTGCTTTAACGTGTATTGTTAAATCGTTTATTTCTTCGCAGCACGTTCTCATATAGTCTTAAAACTTTATAAGACTCTCATTGACTATCGTATTCGTCTATCGAACTTTTTAGTTCACTATCGCTTCGACTTCATTAAGCAGTATTATTACTCTTTCATATTCGCGCGTATACTCAACGAATAGAATATCTCTCTATCATGATTCATCGAGAATATGCGTTGTTTTAACTTTCTTATTCGAAAGACAATCTCTGCGATCAACGACATTAAGCAATATTCGAGTGATTAGATCATCAAGTTCTTCTCTTCAGAGGACACAATGACCTATAACAACTTCTGTTGAAATATATGACAGCTATGAGATCTTGTATTGAGTGACTAATAGAACGACTCTATTGCATGACTATGTAGAATACATGTAGTGAATAAGAAGAAAGAGAAGAAGAAGGATAGATAAGAGTCGCCTACTAGCGCCACGCTAAAAGGCACGCTAGTGCGGGCGGAACGGCCTATGATTGGCTGAATTCCATCACTTTCACATAGGCAATAATGGGTCTGTATCTCTCACAGAGTCTATACTGAACTTCTGCTTCTAGACGCTCTTCTTGAGATCTAACTGATCTACAAATGTATTAAATTTGTTCTTGCTGAGAGCCTTTGTAAGCCCGTCAGCAGCCATTTCTCTCGTAGATACTCACTCGAATGACACTGCCCCAGTTTTCATCTAGTCTCGAACAAAATGTCACTGTATATCGATATGCTTGATACGTTAGAAGCATATAGTATTTGACTTCATTGATCGATGATACGTTGAATGATCCTCTCAAATCGATATGAATTTTATCGAGTTTTTCGAGTATCTCTCGCTGTTATCTTCTTAAGATCTTACGAGACGACTTTGTCTTAAAACACGCCTTACAAATAAGCTTGATTCGAGGTTTTTGTGTTAAGATGATGCCCTTGCTCATGTTAACGAGTTTCTTGAGATCTATCTCGTTTAGGTGTCTCATTCGACGATGTCACAGTTCGACTGCGTCTTTGTTAAACATCAGAACGATAAATAGTGCTCTCGTATTCTCCTGAATTAGGACGACAATTTTGATCGTAGACTGGGACACATTTAGTATATAGATGTTTCGAGTCTTTGATGCACTTTCTACAAGTATATCATTTTTTGAAATGTGATAATCATCACCGAGGAAGGCGATTTCAAATCCCTTCTTGATGACCTGGCTAATTGAAAATAGCTCGCATATAAAGTCTGGTACATGTAACACGTTCTCAACACGGACTATGTTGCTGATTTTATTCTTTAATAGTCATTTCATTTCGACTGTGTCACGTTCTTGAGTTCAGATAGTGACTTCGTTGACAACAATTACTTCTTCACGATAGGGTCGATACTCGATGAACTCGTCCTTGTCGAAGAACATGTGATTAATACATCCTGAGTCGATCATTCAGTCTCGTGACGTCGTGAGATCACTGTTCAACGCTGCGAAGTATACACGAAAATATGAGAACGTCTTATGTGAAAGTTGATCAATTATTTCAAAATCGACAAATTCGAACTAAGAGACAAGCTTTTTCTCTATCTCTCGACTTGTCTCATCGTAAAAGTTTGACGTAGATTGAAGCTGAGACGTGAAGTGCGCGCTTGATATCTTCACTATGATTTCTTTCTTCTGATATTCGATGTCGAGAAGTGCTTTCGAAGAGGGAAGCAGTCGTGTGCTTGCGTATTCGACAAAGTTTGATATATGCGTAAGCTGAATCATCGATTCTTCTTGCGATATCTTTAATGTAGATTCCCTCTCTTATTTTTCTATCAATTGAGATAGAGACTAATCGAGAGTCTCTATGATCGACTCCTTCGATATATTCTCGTTATAAGATTTCGATATAGTCGCGTTGAACGGGAAGTCCCAGACCTCATTCTCTTCGTCTGTCACGGTGTTTTGATCAATGATCAAGTGGGCCATTGCCGAAATATGAGTACTGTGATTATCTTCGAAATCGTCTGATCGTTCACGTTCTTTGACGACATTCGCCTTGACCTTAGCCTTCTTGAAGGCGTCACGAAATCTATCTGAAATACGATCCTCATGGAGGGTTCAGCAGTCGTATAGCCAGTGTAGTCTCTTGTTATCATCCTTGTTGGGATGACACTTGAAACACTTAGAAGGGTCGTCATCGCCCTTATAGTTGATACTATTCGAATTCTTTGAAATCAGCTGAATGATGTTGTTGTTCCTACCCTCGCGGCCTCTCGTTGAGCCTCGATCACGATTGCTGTTGCCTCTATCAGAGGTCTTCTTCTCGTTCTCCTCCTATTTGAAACGCTTCATGACGACGGTCATGACTTATTCTTTGATGTCTCTCTTCAGAAGACGCTCTTCCTCATAAAGGAGTGTGACAATTTTGTTAAAGTCGAACACTTCGTTCAACGACGTGATGATACGATGCACGAAATTCTTGTACTTGATGTCAAGGTTGTTCAACAGCAATGAGACGAGTATCCACTCGTCTATCCTAGCCCTCATTCGGCTAAGATCCTTCGACTTTGCTCGTATGTTGACAACGTACGTCTTCATGAAGTTGTCGCTGCTTGTTATTAATGTTATTCAGAGTTCTTATAACTTGATGAATCGAAGAACGAAATCTGAGTCGAAATAATTGTTTTTCAACTTGATTCATCGATTCATAACAATCTTATCGTCCTCAATGACTTCGACTGATTTATCTTCATATATGAAGTAAATCAGCTTAGACGCTTAATTGTTCGTCTGCTTTCAGATCTTCAATTGAGTCTAATAGGTCGTTACCTGAGCAGCCGTAGATGCTAATGTGACTGATAGATCCGTTGAAAAGTCCTTGTTTATATTCTAAACGACGTCTCATAAATCCGAGTACATCAGTGCACTCTTCATCTTTTTGACCCATGACTGATAGTTTTGTTGACCCTTCAGCTTTGAGAAATTCCATATCTGCGTCAATGCAGCATAGGACAATTGAATAGTCATTTTGAATTGACTATGTGATGTGGTGTTATATTAACACTGTTATTATCACATCGGCTCTCTCACAGACGATGGGGTACAACAGGTAATTTTTCTGCTGTGTGAAGACCTCAATGACGGAAATCCGAGCTCATAACCTGTTGGAATATATGACAGCTATGAGATCTTGTATTGAGTGACTAATAGAACGACTCTATTGTATGACTATGTAGAATATATGTGATGAATAAGAAGAAAGAGAAGGAGAAGGATAGATAAGAGTCGCCCACTAGCGCCACGCTAAAAGGCACGCTAGTGCGGGCGGAACGGTCTATGATTGGCTGAATTCCATCAACTTCAACGTCGACAAATGCAATTACGAGCAATGCAGATACGCACATATTTGCTTTAATTGTCAGCAGAATCACGCTGTCATGACATGTATCAAGTCTCAGATCTTCAATGTCAATTCGGTCCCGCTGGGACAACGAGTCACTAAATTATTCGATTGACTCGCAACGAGCTGTTTAGCCTCGTCGTCGCTAATCTTCGTATTCGAGAGATTCTCTTACACGTCATTCGAGGCGTTCGATTCTAATTTGCCTCAGCAAGGCCCGTTGAAAATAGAACGATGAGAGACCTGGTTGAAGAATCACTCGAATATCACTTATGTCAAGACGCTAGTGAGTATTCTTCGAAAGAGGGTCAAAATTGAATATCGAGGTTCACCTCTCAATCATAGAAACAAGAATCATTTTTCAGCCCTCAGCGCATCTGATATACTAACGACGAACCTTCAGAAACAGCTTCAGTAGAATCGATTGATCATGATAGATATGAATTTCGAACCTCAATTCGTTTGCTCCCCTCTGAGACTCGTATCGAAACATGACGACGATTGAAGACGTATTCACGATTTATTCTTTTTATATAACTGTTCAGTCAACGACGACATATCTCAAGCGTGGGATGCATTAAAATATACGATATTCGATAAGACAGTGAACGTACTATTGCAGTAGGATCGAGAAGCTCGACTGATCAAACGAGATCTTAAGAATATATTTCGACATATCTCGATGACCTCTTTAGATTAATGATTATTAGACTTTCTTTGTAACAATTTCTACTGACTAGAACGTTATCTATTATTCGGGCTTCGAACGTTATCGTTTCTATTCGACCTATTCGTCAAGAGCGTCAATTAAGTGTTTATTGCGATATTATATTGATTCGTAATGCTTCACTATCTGAACGACTTCTTCGCGATTCTACTCTCGTGAATCGATATAGAGATATATAATCGACAGTTCGACGAGCTATGCAGCGATTTGAGTCTTATAATTAATCACACGAAGGATATTCTTGATATCATAGTCGATTTTCTGAGAATCGAACTCGATAGTATACTTATACAGACGAGACTCCCTTCGAACAAGCTCGATCGAACGAGAAAGACGATGATAGATCTTCTAAAAAGAACGACAATTTCGTATCGTGAGCTCGAGTTAACGATAGAATTTCTGTTCTTTGCGGCGAAAATCGTTATTTTCGAAAGAGCATTCTTGAGAAGACTATTCGACGTCATTCGAAGATCGATAACGATTATTCGACTATTCACCGATATGAAAGTCGATCTACTATGATGAAAGATCTTTCTCAAAGACTGAAATAATCTCAAACTGCTGCGTAACGTCGTCAGTCGACGATCATGATACATTTGAATTGATATCTCGAGGAAGCTTGACATAAAAGGCTATATTCTAAAACACTCTGATCTTCTATCACACGTTCAGAACGTCTTCAGCACACGCGTGACCTCGCGACATACTCGCAAAGATATTTAGTTCAAGAAAATGATAGTTATACTTCATGTAATTCGCGTATAAGTGAATAGATTATCAGATACTCGCTTAATACTTCACTGTGACAACGAGAACTGCGTTCATGAACTTCGAAAGTTCTTTATTCGTGAATCTACGATAATATCGCTTCGAACGATAGCTATGCTGATAGTCAGTCACGATATTCTTCTGATCTCTATATGAATTTCGATCAAGATAAACGAGCTAACGAATAACCTTTCTCGTTTTCGATATCGAAAAATTGCTGACAAATATTCACAGCTGAATCATCTGTCGAGATATCGATCTATCACTTCGTCTCGCTAGGGCGAGACCCATCGCGATGATGATACAATTAGATCTCGATGCCGCGAGACCTCGCTCGTCTTCTCTGATGAGGATTGACACGAAATACTCGTCGAATCTATTCGACGTCAATCAAGTTCTACAACACTCACTGTGCGATGAATCGCATTCAATCCTTCTTTTCGACGATCTTTCTCTCGTTGAGAATCTAAATAACGACTCTAAGTATTAGACGAGTTAAGACGAAGTTCATTAAGACATATCTAATCGATGTTAGATCAGCTCATGTGAATATGGAATTTGAGAACTTGACAGTCTTTTATAGTGCATAGCTAAAGAGAGTCGTAGACGATACTCGTCGTTTACGAGACGAAGACGAAATTCGAGAAAGATATTTAATTACGAAGAATATTCTTCTACGACTTCTGAAATGCTTTTATAAGATCATTAAGCATAATGTAACGATACAGATAGTATTCTATCTCGTCTTTACAGTCTTTCTCAGAGTGAGCGAGTTTATATACGAATCGAAAGATCTTCGCGACGAGGACTTCGACAATTGATTTCTAACACGTCGTCACGTGAGGCTATACGAAGATCATCTCGAATTGACGTTGTTAGCATTCAAGACGAATCCCTTCAGACAAGGCGTCACGCTATTCGTATTAGACACGAACGACGAGACATGTGTCGTGCGTGCATTAAGATATCTGTTTAACAAGTGATCGATATCGCTATTCTCGCCCCTCTTCGCGATCGACGAGAACTTTATCAGAAGAACGATCACTCACAATCTACGTCTAGCATTGAGATTCAGCGATCTTTCAGATCATTATTCTGATTATTTCTTTCGTCGAGGAACAGCTATCACTGCGAGGTTAATAGATCTAAGCGAAGACGAAATTAAGCTATTAGATAGGTGAAAATCGAACTTCTATCGTCTCTATATCAAGACTCACTCAGTCTATATTCTCGTCGCGTCGCGTCGACAATAGCGTGTCATCGATTCATTTCTCGAGAACGAATCGAATAACTAGTCGTTATCGCGTTCTCTGTTCCTCAGCGCTGATGCGATCGTTCTCTTCGAGACCGTTGCTTGGGATTTAAGAGTTTTTCTAGCGCTGAGATACGAGAACACGTCTGCTCAGGCCTCTGTTGACTCAGAATTCTAACGTTGAACGGCTCAATCACATCTACGAGTTCTGTATAGTCTCATATTGCCCAGTTGAGTCTTTGTCACGTGCGAATTAAGGACACTAATTGACTCGACTTGACAGAGAGTTAGTGAGCCTTAATCTCGCACTCGCGTATAACATGTTAATTGTATGCTATTTTTGAATTTGATAGACGTGTTCTTTGCAGAGAATAGGTCTCATTTGAAAGCAGTATAAGTAGCTACATTTCATCTGCGTTTGACTCTTTATTCGAATTGATCTCTTTCAGAGCAATAGTATTCTTTCGTCTCGCTCACCCACACCTGTTTTTACATGTATTCACGGCGTTTCTACATATATATAGCTTCGTTTTCCACTCCAGGTCTATGCTTCTATAAGCATGGGAGTTTTTTTAGCGCTGGGGTACGAGAACACGCCTGCTTAGGCCTCTGTTGGCTCAGAATCCTGGCGTTGGACGGCCCAATCACATCTACGAGTTCTGTATAGTCTCATGTTGCCCAGTTGAGTCTTTGTCACGTGCGAATTAAGGACACTAATTGTAAGAATACAGGAGATTTATAGTGAGCTAGTTCTGGCCCTTCCCCTCCCTCGCCCTCTCTCGTTCTAAATTTGTTAACCCTCTCTCCTCAATGCTACTTGATTTTATCTGATTGATTAGTACTCTAATAGTAACTCGATAATTGAAAGCCTATATCCTCTTCCGGTGTCTAATTCTCTATTCACGTTAACTTTCTAGTCGCCAGCTATATTCAATAGAGTCTAATTATTCCTTACAAGCCGAAGATAGATTCCTAAAATCCTAACCGTAATACCCAGTTTAAAATAGAAGATCTAATAGGGCTAGAACAGTCTACTCCGCTTCTAGAGCCTAAAGGTCACCTTATAGTAGCGCCGCAGAGATTATAAGATCGCTAAGTTCTAAAGAAAAATACGATAAAAAGAAAGAGGTCCCTCTCTTCGTAAAGAGATAGAGTTATTAAAAGGTCTGGGATTCGATATAAATATAAAGGGATAAAGGATAAGTCGCTATAGAAAAGTTATTAGAAGATCTTTTAGCTTAAGTTCGATCGCTTTATAACTGTTATCGTTCGAAAAGAGCCCCTTCGTAAGTACGTTATTATAAAGAGGTTTTTAGAGTTAGACTTCTAGAAGGAGTTACGGATAATTTATAGTATTCGATACGACTATATTATTATCGTTCTAGAGACCTTTTATTTCGAGGGTTCGTTTTATATCGTCCTTGAGCGTATAGCTATTTCCCTTATATAGATTATCGTATCTTCTTCTTATCTCGATAAGTAGAAACTGATCGCTATACTGAGATAGATATAGCCGATAGATATAAAGTTACGAAGTATATACTAACTATAGTAGATACTTAGCAGTCTCGTATACCTTATCTTATAAGAACTAGAATACGGGTTATTAAGCTGCTCGAATATCCTTCTAAGCGTTAAAGAAGAAGTTAAGATCGATATTCCTCTATTATTAATTATATAAAACTTTATTAATATAGAATAGTAGCGGATTAAGAATACTATCGCTATATTACTTCCTTACGCAGTATTAGTATCTGAGACGTAAGAGTACTGAGCAGAATTATAATAGAATTAATATAGAAACACGTTAAAGAGAATAGAGTCGTTAGAATTAAGAACTTAGATTATTAGCCTTTCGACTCTACTGCCGTCGACTTTCTATCCGCGACGATATCTACTAGTTTAGTAAAGGAGCTGATAATAGTAAGTTAGAATTCTATCTATATAATCCTTCTCTAATATCTTTAGTATCGCTTACTTCAGTGTGGTTAGCGAAAAGACTGACTTAAGTAGATAATAGATTAGGTCGAAGTCTCCGCCTATAGACTCTATAAGTTAATAAGATAGATATTTCCTAAGAACGTTAAAGCGCTGTTATATCTATTAGATTATATAATCTAATCAGTTTTCTTAATCTCCGATTTTATCGTCTATCTTCTATTAATTCTAAATTTAGCGCGTTATTAAAATAAGCTCTCTTTAGATATCTATTTCTAATCTTATCTCTTAAAAAAAGACTGCTCGTTCTCTTACTTTCTATCTAATTCCGTTACTCTATTATCTTTTCTCTTTCTCTAGCTTCTCTTTTTCCCTTTTCTCTCTCTTCTTATATTATATATTTCTATAGATATTCTCTAGATCTACGCTATGATCGTCGACGACTTCTTTCTAGTCTTTATTCTTATTAACTTTCTACTTGTTATAGACTACAGTGAATAAAGAATAGAAAGCATATAGATCTATAATGAGATTCATAAGATATAAGATCTCATAAATAACAAAGAAATGCTACAAACATCGATGTAGAAGCAAACTACGACATGCAGTCGACATGCAGTCGATATGCAGTCGACATGTATGAAAGAACGCTAGAACATGTATAAAATGACCTAGACACAGTCCGACACTCCCCCTGACTAGTCAAGTCATATCTGAGGTTATTCAAGTCTAGCTTGCATCGTTCTCATTGGTCCATTTCCTATAGTCTCAAGTCACTGAGTCTCAGCATTGCAATGAACTCAGCGAACTTTCCTGGAGTCAGAGGCTTCGTTAGATCGTCTGTCATCATTTCCTTCGTTGAAATGTAGTTGTATTTGAGTGTTTCATTGACAATCAACTCCCTGGCGAAGTGATAGCTGACGTTGATGTGTCTGGTACGTCGATGATTAACAGGGTTCTTGGCCAGGGCTATGACGCCCTGGTTATCATCGTGTATCATCGTAGGACCGCCTAGATCCTGATTCAATTCAGTCATAAGAAAACGAATCCAGACGGCCTCCTGGGCAGTGTCCGCTGAGGTCATATATTCCGCCTCAGTGATACTCTTTGTCACTGATTTCTGCTTGATAAATCGTCAGCTGATTGCTCCCTTATTCAGCGTGAACACATGACCCGCTGTAGATCTAGCATAGTCTTGGTCGCCGACTCAATCAACATCCGTGTATTCACACAGTGAGGTTTCGGCTTCCCCATAAATGATGCCGCGATTTCGCGTACCGGTCAGGTATCGAAGAACTCGCTTGAGGGCCTTTTAGTGAATCGCTGTTGAGTTGATGTTGAATATACTGAGTTTGCATACAGCATAGACGATGTTCGAACGCGTCTTGATCATAAGATATATTAGCTGGTCAACACCTGACTTGTAGACGGTGACGTTAGCTGGATTAGTCTGGTACTCCTTTGTAGCCTTCAAGAGGGTCGTATTTGCGTTGACCTCCATTAAGGTACTTTGTGAATTTGCGTCAGTCATTTGATGGACTTTTAGCATATTCTCAATATGGTCTGACTGACTGATTTTGATCGTTCGCTGAGCACGGTTTCGTTTCATTCTTATGTTTAGATAATAGATGTATGAGTCTAGATTCGTGATCTTAAATCGTTCGTACAAGTTTCTTTTGACTCAGTCAACAAGGGGACGCAGTTCAATGATCTGAATGTTATTTACATAGACAGTCACGAAGACTATTTCTTGATCAGTCTTGTACAGAAAGAGATATGCGTCGAATTGAGATCGAACGAAATTCAGACTAAGCAAGAACTCAGAAAGAGTCTCGTATCACTCACGAGGTGATTGCTTGAGATTATACAGAGTCTTCAGAAGCAAGCACATCTTGTTAGAGTTCTCAATAAAGTCAGTGAGCTGTTTCATATAGATTCTTTCTTTGACATCGACATATAGAAAAGTCGTTACAATGTTCACTAGGTTCACTTCTCAGTCGTACTTGGCTGCGAGTGTTAGAAGAATGTTGAAGGTCGTTGACTTGATCACCTTAGAATAGGTCTCGTTGTAGTCAATTTCTTCTCGTTGAAGAAATTCTTTGACTACTCAGCGAGTCTTAAATCTGACGATCTTGTCGTCAACTTCGAGCTTCTTCTTGAAGACTCAGCGGCCTCTGAGTATCGAGCGATTGTTGGATGGTGAAAAGACTAGGTTTCAGATCTGATTGCTCTTCAGCGAATCTCATTCGGCCTGCATTGCTTTCAGTCATTGTTCTCTCTCGAGGTCATTGACAGCTTTCTTGTAGGTCAGCGACTCGTTATAGTCACTCATGAGGGCGTGAGCGATGATCACCTTGGCGAATCCTTTGATGTGAAGCTTTTGATAGTCTTTTCGATTATGTCTTGTTGAGTGACGAAGTCTCTCGCCCCGCAAATTTGAATTCTCGTTGTTAATTTGTTTCTAAATTGCCTCCGCAGACGAAAGTTTAGTGATCGGGTCAACTTCGGGATCTTGTAGATTCTTATTTTCTGAGATTTCTTCTATAAAACCCTGAGATGCTTCAAGAACGTCTTCGAAATAGAGATTAAGATTTCTAGAAAGTGAAATGGTGATCACGTTCTCATTCTCCTTGTTCGACACGTCGTCTCAGTTCTCAATAGACACGTCTAAAGGCGAGGCGAAAGGCTCAAGTTGCCCCCAAATGACGTCACGTCGCCGAAGCAATTTGTGATTTTTGACGTTCCACAGTCGATATTAATTAATTTTCTTATAGTCAAGAAAGACATATCTGAATTCTTTAGACGACATCTTTTCTCGTTGCTTAGCCTTATAATCGTGTGCGTAGCACATCAGGCCAAAAGGGTGCATGCGAAAGAGGTTTGATTTGACTTTGTATAGAGTCTCATGGAGGGTCTTATTCAGTGCTGAGGTGGGCGATCTGTTTATCACATATATGGTCGTTCGGAAGACCTCAGCCCACAGCGCCGCTGATAGTCCTGCTGCAATTAGTTGGGCACTGGCCCTTATCAGCAGTATGTTATTGATACGCTTATTCAGCCCGTTTTGCTCTGAACAGTCTGACATAGTCAACTCCTGAATGATTCTTATGGACTTCAGTCAGTTCCTTACCTCCTCTGAGTTATACTTCTCATCATTATCTGATCGAATAATGCGAGGGGTGATGTTGAATTGAGTCTGAACGTACTTCACGAAGTTCTTTAGTTCGGGAAGTGCTTGATCCTTTGTCTTCAGAAAGTCCACTCAGCGGTATCGAGTGTTCTGGTCAGTCAATGTTGAGGCGTATTTGAGGCCTTCAATGGTCAATGAAAGACTGTCTTTGCCGCCAAGAAGGTTAGTATAAATTCGATGAAATGAGTCGTTCACTGCTGACATGGGTTCTTTACTAGACGTCTTATGTTGCTTAGCGAGAGCACATGGCTCACAGAACTTCTTCTTGATTGATCTCACGACTTTCATTCCTGTTATCATTGCTGGAAGTCTGACGACGTCGATGTAATTTAGATGACCGAGCGTCTCATATTAGAATTTGACTGAGGCCTTCTTGTGGGAACGTTTTGCCGTCATTGTCACATGTCTCGTCACATCCTTGGCCTTCACATTCTCAGCATCGCTGAGACGGAGTTTGAATAGTGTGTTGATGAGTGTACCTTTCATAATGATGTCATCATCGTCGTTAATTACGATCAGTCGTTTCTTGACTGCATCGAAGGAGAGTTCATTGCGAATTAGGGTATCAAGAGATAGCAAATTGATGTTCATCTCTGAACAGAAATGAACATTCTTAATGAACAAACGACATTCTTCGTCGTTGTCATCGTCATTAATAATTAGAGTATTTAGTTGAATGGTTTCCCTGTGTGTTGCATACACTATTTCTTCGTCACAGATCTTCACCTCAATTGATTCGTTCAATAGGGTTGAATCTTCGCGGTATCAGATCATGAAGTATGTGTAATGTAAGGAGGCTGCGGAGTCAAAGTAGAAGTCAGGGTCCTTGATGCTGACGTTTATAACACAGTAGGCCTTTTCCTTCCCTTTGTTCTTGTTCTTCTTTTTAGACTTCTTCTTCTGAAATTCGGTCAGCCTGTCTTTGTTTTTATCACGCCAGACCTGGTTAGTCTTTTCTGAGTGGGTCATCCAGCAGTCTCCTTTATGAAATCAGTTACATTCGTCACACTTAATTCTCTTGCCTTCGCCTTTCCCTTGAGACTTCGACTTGAAATTGAAGTTGGCGTTGAAGTTAGCCGAATTTGTCTTTTCAGCGGCCTTTAAGACCTTGAAATTGAATTGATCAATGGTCAAAACCTTCTGCCTCCGCTCCTTGTTCAAAACCCTCTCGCACATGTCGTCAAAGTCAGGTTTCAGAGGCCTTTCGTTGGCGTCTTTGTCACGGAAGTTGATAACGATTTCGACAAACGAGTCATAGGATGATGGGAGGCCATGCAAGAATGTTGTCGTTACGATCCATTGTGAAATGGTCGAATCCAGTTCCATGAGCGAGACTTTGATCTTCTTAATGGTTTCCACCCAATCCGTCATATTCTTGCAGTTGTCCAGGGTCGTACGACTCATGATACGCCACAGGATCTCCCTTGAGGTATATCCTTTGAATTTGTATTGATTTCTGAGTCGTTGAATCATCTGATAGACACCTGACACATCAGCGATATGGGTCAGTTCTCCTGATTTCAGCGAGAAACGAATGCTGTCGATAATGTACTTATTGACTGTCTTTCAATAGACGATTCTTTCGCTAAATGCCTTGTCTGTTTCCTTGTTCATTTGAATAGATATCGTGTCGTGTTCGATTAAAACATCATCGATGTCAGTTATTTCACACATGTCAAGAATGGAGTTGTATCAGTGATCTCAATTCTTGGTCTCATTCAGCATTGAGATGATGTAGCTTGTGCTTGATGATGTAAATGCAGAAGACCTGTTCTTATGTAGAAAGATCTTTTCGATTGCAGTCAAGACTTTCTCTGATTGCTGCTTCGGAGGGGGCGTCAGTCCACCAATGTCCTGTTGTTCGGTTTGTCCAGACATCGTCTAGATCAGCAGGGTACAGGGTGGGCTGGGTGGGTTGGATATGCTTGAAAAGAGTGCTTTGGATGTTAGTCCTAGGGCAAAGATTCAAATTTTATCTTTTATGTCAATCGGGCTCATAATCTGTTATAGGCTACAGTGGATGAAGGATAGAAAGCATGTAGATCTATGGTGGGATCCATGAGGTATAAGACCTCATGGATAACAAAGAAATGCTACAAACATCGGTGTAGAAGCAAACTACGACATGCAGTCGACATGCAGTCGACATGTATGGAAGAACGCTAGAACATGTATGGAATGGCCTAGGCACAGTCCGACAACTGAATCCGCCGCGGAAATGAAATATGGATTTGTAAATTGGTAGACATGCGACTATGACCGCGATGGCAGGTTCCAGGACGTTGTAAACCGAGTCTAGCTTTCAACTCCTCCGGGATCGCCCGTGCCAAGTCGAAGAGCTTCGATCACGACAATAAGCATACCCACGGAGAACACACATGCCACGGCAATCTTCTTGCCTAGTCGCATTTGCAGGTCTCGTAGGAAGTAGACCGGGAGGATCATGACTAGCATTTGTTAGTTTACAAGACACTTCTCGAGAGCCGAGACACTTGCTGGCGAGATCGGAAGATACGTTCAGAGAAAAGGCTGCCTCTGCATAATTGTTTACAATATGAGATGTATGTGGAGCTATACACTTCTCTGGCAGTCTATTAGCAGTGACTGTGACAAGCATAGAGTCTGTATGCTTACCCAGAACAAACAGATTCGATGGATCACCACAGACCCAGAGAGCGGTGAGAGGCGAGGCAATGAGAGCGAGCCAGGTATAAACAAAGAGAGCCCACCACCATTTCATAAAGACTCGGTTGACACCGAAAATTTGGCGAAAGAAAATCAGAAACGTGAACTTGACCGCATACAAAATGACCCAGAACAGGATTTGACCAGCCAACTCAAGACGAAAGAGTTTCTCGAATGTTGCGATCGAGTCTACTGACGTCTGCGCTCCGTATGCTTCCAATTTTATACTCAACGGGTATATCATCGTCCCGATACTTTGGAACGGGATCAGGACAATCACTGCAACGGCATGAGTCAGATCATCCATGCGAAGGCCTTCGAGGACGCGCTTGCGAATTATGAAGCGTCCGACGGACAAGAGGATGGCGAGACCCGTGAAGCTCCATGAAAGACCCTGTCGTCAAAAGAGTCGGTTAGTAGGTATGGTATGTTTGTCACGGCATATCCAATTAGATCTGCTGCGGAGAGAGTCCTTACAAGGTATTCACTTCGAGAAGGCTGCCCCGTGATTCTAGGACTGCAGTGCAATCTAGTCATGCAAATAAGGGAGAAAGATTATTAGATTGATGGGCTGGATATATTTACTAGGATCGGCCCTAAACATCATGGTGTAGCATGCGGATCATGATTAACAACAATGGCTTGCAACCACTAGAGTACGTGGCAGCAGCGGGAGGGCTGAGCGTCAAAAAAAAGGTAAGTACAGAAATCATTGATCATATGAGAGAGTAAAGATCAGCGACTCGATTGATATTTTTGGAAACGCTACGGCAAGACAACGGTGAGATAAGAATTTATTTATCTTGATTTATCACACTAGGAACCATTTCGGAGCACGATGAAACGCTTATGCGTAACCACGCGCTTTTTCCTCATTGGTTTTTCTTGTCTCCTTTCTCGGCGTGGTGGCCCGAAATCCTCGGTCCGAAAATTTGTGTCATATGTACATTCGCTCCTGCATGAATAAGGCGCTGACTGTGCCTTTGCTGATTTCCTCACTATCGAACGAATAATAATAAAGGAGTGGCTGGAACGAACGCGTACGCATCTTACGAGCATTTTTGTTGGGTAGCCTTGCATCTTAACTTCACGTGTTGCTGGCTTCAGAGCGGTAGACCGCTCCGTGATATTCCCGCTAAGACTCCTTTCTTGTAATCGTCAGGTGCTCAGAAAAAAATTTAGATAATTAATTGTTAATTATTACGCGTTTCGCGTCTCGCGTTACGTTCTTTATATTCTCTTTTCTTCTCTCTTCTCTTATTATTATTATATCTTCTCTCTTTACTATATTTACTACTATTTTATATTTTATAATAATTAATTAATTAATATTAAAGTCTTAATACTAGTAATGTAATCGATTTAAAAATGTTTTATAATTAAATATTTATTAATATATAAATATAGATTTACGAATTAAATTTATAATATGATATTAAAATTAATCTAAATTAACTTAAGACTTAAGTCGTAAAAAAAGTAAAAGACTATTTTAGAAAATATTTAAATTTGATTAATATTTAAATTAGATCTTTTTTCGATTTTTTTTTTCGATCTCGTCTTAGCGTCGATTAATTTAAAACTATTTTAATATCTCGTTAAGTCTATTAATTAGATTAACTAAAATTCGATTAAATTAATTCGAGATTGTTATCTTCATAACGACTCTTTAAATATTATCTCGCGTGTCTTTTTTATTTTTTTAATTATCTTTTTTAATTATTATATTTCGTATTTTATTTTATATTTTATTTTAATACGTAATATCGAAATTTAAGAAACTCGCTTAAAGATATTTAAAGTTTATTAAAATATCGAAATATCGAAATTATCTCGTTATCTCGTTAAGAAAAAATCGTCTTACTTCTTTTCCTTCTAATTAAACTTCGTCTTAGCGTCGAGACGAGATACGTTATTTTAAACTTCGTCTTACTTCGTTTTATTACGTAGCGTATAAGAAAGAAAGTATATTATTAAGAGACTAATAGTAAAATATACTTAAGAGCGAAATTTAAAGTATAATTAAAAGCGAGTTTTAAAGTATACGTAAAGAAAAAAGATAACTTTTTAGAAATTAATATAGTACGTAAACGTGAAATTATAAAGATTAAGCTCGTATTATTATTTCTATTACTACTAGTAATATATTTCTTCTTCGTAATACTCTTCGTAATATTCTTTATAATCTTTATTATAATCTTCTTCTTTTAAGTCTTATTAATAAACTTATTAATAATATTTATTAATTAAAAAGATATAAGATAATATAAGATATTGATCTCTTATATTAAATTATAATATAATATAATATAAGATATTTAGATCTTATAATATTATAAATTAATATAAGATTATATTAATATTATATTATAAGACGATATAAATCTAAGATATCTTATAGAATATTTTAGATGAGATTTCTTATATAACGAATAAGATAAGAATTTAAAATTCTACTAAGAGCACTATTAACTAGAATAATAATTAAAATGATAGTGCTAAGAGTATTACTAACTAGAATAATAACTAGAATAGTATAAAAGTAATAAGATACGCGAGACGAAAGAACAATAATTCGATAATTAAGTACTCTTAGCATTATTATTCTAGTTACTATTCTAATTAATAATACTTTTCTAATTATTATTTCTAATTAGTAAAAATAGTAATAGTAATCTTAGTAGTAATTTTAGTAGTAATAGTAATAGTAATAATAATAATAATAGTAATAGTAAAAGTGATCTAAGTTCGTAATAATCTTAATATCATTATTCTAATTATTATTCTAATTAGTAATACTCTTAGCATTGATATTTTAGTTATTATTTTAATTAGTAATACTCTTAATATTACTATTCTAGTTATTATTCTAATTAGTAATACTCTTAGTATTATTATTTAATTATTATTCTAGTTAGTAATGCTTTTAGCCCCTAATCGAAAAGATATAATATATCTCACGAGATATCTTATATTAACTGATCTTATATTATAATATAAAATAAGATCGAGAGAGATTAGATATTATATCTTTATTAAAATACAAGTATAGACTCACGAATTGAATTCGTGATACGATATTAAAATTAATCTAAATTAACTTAAGACTTAAGTCGTGAAAAAAAGAAAAAACTCTTTAAGAAAATATTAAATTTGATTAATATTTTAAATAGCTTTTTTTTCTTTTAAGATTATTATAATACGATTTGCGATTTAATTTAAAAAAAATTTTTAACTTTTTTATTAAATTTTTTTTTTTTGACGCAGCTCGGATTCGAATTCTATAATTTACAGATTTATAAATTTAATCGTTTTATCATTTTCTCACTACATGAAAAAATTTCACTACTAAAATATATATCAAACATCTAGTTCGTCAACGCTAAAAATCTTCAACTTATAATCTATTAATAATTATAAGACCGATTTCAAAAATTCTTGATTCTCTGAATAGCGCAAATAAGTCTTCACAATTCAAAAAAAAATTTCAAAAAAGTAATAGAAAAGTAAAAAGTTATTCAAAATATAAGACTTGTACGCACAAATTTTTTCGAGGCCGCGCATTCGTCAAGAAGTAAGCGATCGGGCAGCGATATTTGAATTCTACTTTACTTTATCAATAATAGACCAAATTTGATAATTTTTGCAGCGTTGAAATGCGCAAGTTGAGTTCTATAACTAATGAAAGTTTGAAGAAATTATATGCACAGGGCATAAAATAATTGAAGTTGCGAAAAGGTCTCATCAAATTTTTTGATGAGGGCGCTCGGGAGGTCTAGCGAGCTGACAAAGCGGGTCTAATCAAAAAGCGTAGATCTGTCGAGGTTTACATTGGCTACAGCCCGCTGCACATACAAATATAAGATTTTTTAGCTCAGCCCTATCTTATTCTTTTATATATACTGATTAGTTCAATAGTTAAAAACTACGAGTTAATAATAATAATAATATAAGAGAATAAGTTAAAGATTTTATTTAAAAGATTTTTTTTAATTAATAAAGTAGTTTTATTAAGTAAACGTTGAAATTATAATATATTTAAAAGAAAGAAATTTTTAAATAGATTTAATAATTATAAAAACTAAGTTTTTCGTAATTTTTAAATATAGAAAGATATATTTATCGTCTTCTTTAACGAATTCTTATATACTTCAAATATTTCTTTATACTTAGCTCGATTATAATTAGTAGCTATTATTAATCGGTTAAATTTTCTTTCGCTGCATTCCTGTAATCTTAATACATCGTTCCAAGTCAAACGCTTTGTTCTTTCTTCAAGTACTAAAACTTCTAATATTATTTCGAAGCATATCGTCTTCTACTGCATGCCGCGTAGATTTCTACCGTGATTTTATGCTATTAATGCTTAGTCTGTTCTGCGGCCGACTCTGTTCAACTCTTCACTCATCGTCGGCAGATCTCACTGGCAAGACTGTAATTGTGACAGGCGTCAACAGTGACCTTGGTTTTCAGATCGCCCTTGAACTTGTAAGACAAAACGCGACTTTATATCTAGCATGTCGCAATGCTTTCAAGGCAGAGGAAGCTATCTCTTAAATTACCTCTGCAATTCCTGACTCTGTAGACCGCGTCAAAGCCTTATTACTCGACACATCATCTTCATCCTTCGTACGAGAATGCGCTGAAGGGTGGAAGAATTTCAAATTCAAAATTGATGTTCTGGTCCATAATGCGGGCATTCTCTCTTCTCCTGAACAGCCCTTTACAGTCGACGACTTCTCAATTACTTACGTCATAAACTTTCTCGACTTCTTTCTGTTGACACAACTCTTTGAGCCATGTCTCTCAAATGAGACTCGCATCATTTTCACTTCGAGCACTGGCCACTATATCAGCGATTTTACACCTTCGTTCAGGTAAGAAATCGCCTGGAGCCTGGCTTCCACGCACCAAAAGCAGCTGTCAAAGGTAATGGAAGTGCAGCCGATAGCACTGTCTATGGAAACACCAAAGCCATGCAGATCGCTTTTGCAAAGCTTCTACAAAGCCGATGGGACGCCGCGGCTAAAGCAAGTGGAAGAACAAATGGACGTGTTGCGCATGCCTTCTCTCCAGGCTTTACCAGGACTCCCGGCCTCCCGAAAATGACACCACTCCCGATATGGAAAATGACACCGCTCCAAGTATGGGAAGACCAAGGATTCTGGCTTTTGGGTGCAACCACGGTTTTAGTCACGGATGTTTCGCAGGGCGCTACCACTGGTATATGGCTTGCGACTACGAAAGATGAGGCCGTTGCGGGACAAGGAATGGGCGGAGGATATTGGGAGCGGATGACAAAACGGGCGGCTACCGTTCATCTTATGAATACGGAGATGTTGGAGCGATTTTGGATTAGATGGGAGGCTGATGCTGGGATTACGTGGAAGTAAGGAACAGTGTTATGTCCAACAGTCTCTGCGTCAGCGATTCCTGCTGCTCTCCAAATCAGCCTTGCGAAGAGTCAACGTAGGGCGATTAGCCTTTTAGTGCGAAACAACAACATGTCGCCGTGACACAAGCTCGCTGCAGTGTGGCATGGTTGTATGTGATTGCTAGTTTTTAGTATGTGCCGCGAGATGAGTGGAAGCCACAAGAGTGTAGAATAGGAGCGAGGCAAACGAGCAGATGTCATGGTTCCCGCTGGGGTCTCACAGCATAGCGATTTAGCGTGCAAGGCCTTGAGGGCTTCACACAGCATGTATCTTCTAGAGCAGAACACCATCGATGGATCGATCATTTTCATACACTACGTTTTCGCGCCGTTATACTTTACAATTGAAAATTTATATAAGGTAGTTAACATTCTAGTAATTATTCTAATAACTACGTAGTAATTTAGATGTAGTAATAATTATATATATTCTACTACGGAGTATAGTAATTATAATGGGTACTTTAAATATAGTAGTAATTGGGGCATGGCAAGTCGATCTGCTCGGGCCCTTTTACTGACCGACTGAAGCTCAACTTTATCGTCATGCAGCCCCCAAGGCACTGTACCACCTCAGCCTCACGTCTGGATGTCTGCATGCAACCCTCTTCATCCTGAATCGAATGCGCGCAATGCGCCATCGCTGTCTAGCCGGCAGGGTTAGTTTAGATTGGGGACCTCGTGAGGGTGAAAGAAGATGTAGATTTATTCTATGGAAGGATCTGTCTATGAACCCCATCAGCTAATTAATTCTAATTGAAAAGCACGTCATTGGTCAACAAGGAAGTCAGGCTTATAAACTACTTTCTCGCAAACATACGAGCTCCGCAAGCACTGTAATTTCTCTAACAAAACCTTTACTTCTATAAGACATGTCGAGCTAACAAATGTAACAATCAAGCAACAATATTATAAACCCATATCGATCTGAATCTACTTTCATAAATACTATAATAATAACATAGCATAATCACCTCTTAAGTTAACGATCTTGATAAACGTAAAAGCAATCGAGCACGAGAAAGATAAACACGTAAGCGTCTAATGATTTGCTGTTATGATAACAGTTAGAGATCAAACGAGTCTATTAAATATTTTACACGTGAGACAAATTATTTAAGATCATTATTATGAAATTTTTCTTTAATACGTCGTTTATTGAGTTGATGAAGATAATAAAACAACTCTCGATTAAAATTATATTATCGTATAACAAAGAAATCTCGTCATCGTAACTTTAGCTTATCGATATTCTTTTGATATAATATTACAAAGAATTCAGCATTATGAAATGTCTGCTTGATATTCTTATTATATCTTAAGATTATAGACTCTTTCTGCTTTCTCTTAAATTTATAAATAACATTTTATAGCTTCGCTCTATATCTCAGATAAATACGAATCTTTATCACATATTATAATGAATTCGATAAGATCTTAATTCAAGTCTTGATATTACGATTAGATAGTACTAATAGTGTAACAGAGATAGACGTGACGAATCGAACTCGTTCGAGAGTATATCATATAACGAAAGATCTAAATATTCGATAACTCTCTTATTGATATATAAAGTATCTCTTAATATACGAATATTTTAATCTCTATCGTTATTCTTGCGAAGAATCTATTTAAGTAATCTATTATAAATCTTTATTATTTTAGTAGATTTCGAAGACTTAAAAGAAGAGTAATCGTATATAACACTCTCTCGCTCGAAGAAGTTTTATAACTTTTCATTATCAAAGTATTAATTTAAATTAAGATAGAAAGACTGAGACTTACGATATATAACAAAGAATAGCGAAAGATATTATAAGATATTTTTTATATTAGAGATTTTGATAATAAAAGAAATAATGAAGTTCGTAACGTAATAGATTATGTTGAGAATAAGCGAAATTTATATTTAATTTACGACAACGAGTTTATAAAGTTTATTCTCATTAATTAAAAAAAAATAGATAATATAAATAATATTTAATAATTATAATTTGATAATCGAGTTATGCTTAACACATTTTAAGCATTTAATAATATAGCGATTCACGTTTTATGCTTACTTAAATTAGTAACAAAAATCTTTTAATTTAATAAGAATATCTGCTTTAACTTAATAGTCTGCGATATCGTATACTTTCGTAAGAATAATAAGAATCTTTGCTTCGAAAATATAAGATAAATGTTCTTCATATTTATAAATTCATAACACGTTATTCTTAACAATTTTATAGTCGTATATCTTTCGAACAAGTTTAAAAGACGATAAATCTTAATATCAATCTAAGAGAAGCTTATAAATGTTATCAAATCACTTACTTATCTCGTAGATCTCTAATTATAAAGTTATAAAAGCAAGAATTATAATAAGAATAAACACTAAAATGTTATTTATCGTATAATGATTTATTACTTTATTTTTTTTAATAGAATCGAGAGCTATTAAAAGAATCTTAAAATCGTTCTTTTCGTTCTTTTAAATTCATTACTTATCTTATTTAATTAACTTTTATTATACTTACGTAACGAATTTATTCTAAGAGCAGTCGCTTATATTAAAGAGTGTTTATAATAAGCTATCAGCGATCTTGTTTCTATAATCTAAAATATATTTAATAATCAAATTAAGCCGTCTTAGTTAATTCGCTCAATGATCATAAATATCTTCGTAAAGATTAGACTTCAGAAAGTATATAAGCGACTTATAATTTATATATATAATTACTAATAGATAAGAATACTTAACAAAATAGTTGTACTTCTTAACGAACCTTACGACAGCACACAGCTCGCGTTTATATATAAAGTACTTTCTTTAAGTAATGATAAATAAGAAAAAATTAAAAATAATCGAAACTTTTATAAAAACTTTCGAAGCTAATACGTCTGCTTCGATAACAGATAACAGTTAAATAATAATAAGATCGACGACGTAAATTAAAGTATTCGTATAAAAGTGAACTGCTTTAATAAGATCGATGTTATACATTACGAATCTCGTATAGTATTTGATTTTTAAGATTTCGAAAAATAGCTGTTTGAAAGAAAATTAATAAAAAGAGACTTTATCTGTTAGTTTAATAAGCGATTTTGTAATTTCTATAAAGTTCTTGATTTATCGTTTAATAATTTCAATTATCTTAAGAAACGCTCTTATCTTAGATTAATCTAAGAGTGTCGATTATATAACTATCTTCTTAATGTGATCTTTTAATATGCGAATAAGATCTTTTACTAAATATGTTATATTAAGAGTCTTGATAGACTTTATAAAGAGTTTGAGTTTCTTAAAGAAGAGTCGAAAGCGAGCTTACTTAATACGTGATAAAAAGTGTACTCGTAGAAATTTATATTACTTATCGAAATTTCGAAAGTTATTAAAGAAGTCGTTTATATAAAAAGTTAGTATATAATAAGAATAACTTATTTATTAACGTAGACAAGACGTCGAAAGCATAATAGACGCTCTTTATTATTATAAATTCGACTGACTATAATTCTTATTATATGCGTATAAGTTAAACTTGTTTAATATTTGATATAATAAAGGCAAAGAAATAACGATTCTCAGAATATCAGTATATATAATATCATAAGATAGGGCTGAGCTAAAATACCTTAAATTTGTATATACAGTCAATGATAAATTCTATCTGAGTTCCTCCTTCGGTTAGCGCCCGTATAGCGTCTTTTAGGTCTTCGGAGCGCCCTCATCAAAAAAATGAATGTCATCTTTTTGCAACTTCGGACACTCTATTCTCTTCACGTATGATATCTTCAAACTTTCATTAATTATAGAACTCAACTTGCGCATTCCATCGCTGCAAAAATTATTAAATTTGATCTATTATTGATAAAGTAAAGTAGAATTCAAATATCGCTACCCGATCGCTTACTTCTTGACGAATGCGCGGCCTCGAAAAAATTTGTGCGTACAAGTCTTATATTTTGAATAACTTTTTACTTTTCTATTACTTTTTTGAGATTTTTTTTTTAAATTGTAAAGACTTATTTGCGCTATTCAGAGAATTAAAAGTTTTTGAAATCGGTCTTATAGTTATTAATAAATTGTAAGTTGAAGGTTTTTAGCGTTGACGAACTCGATATTCGATATATATTTTAGTAGCGAAATTTTTCCATGTAACGTGCTTGACCGGTCAAAACGATTAAATTTGTAAATTTGTAAATTGTAGAATTCGAATCCGAGCTGCGTCAAAAAAAATAAAATAAAATAAAATAAAAAATAAAAAATAATTAATTAATTAATTAATTAAATTAAATCGTAAATCGTAAATCGTATTATAATAATCTTAAAAAAAAAAAAGATAGAAAAAAAGCTATTTAAAATATTAATCAAATTTAATATTTTCTTAAAGAGTTTTTTCTTTTTTTTACGACTTAAGTCTTAAGTTAATTTAAACAATTTTAATATCGTATCACGAATTTAATTCGTGGGCCTATACTTGTAACGAAATAATAAGATAAGCATATTTCAAATCTATAACAAATAAGCACTTATATTTAAAATCTAATAGATTGTTATATATCGTCGAGAATAACTTTATAAACGTGCTAAATAGATTCTTCGTAACTCGTAAGTAGTTAAATATAATATAAGACTTATTCCTAGATCTTAAATCTTTAATCTTATCGATAATAATTGCTCTAATATTTTATCGTAACAAGCGATTATTTATCGATTCGATAAATTCATATACTTTGTTAACAATCTTATTTTAAATAATTTTTCGTAATTATTACTTCGAATAAACTAATCATCGCTTTTATATATTGTTGTTAATAGACTTTATATTAGACTTAATTCTCACTCGATAAGTGATAATATTAGTATTAAAAAGATCTATAAGATTAATGTTATTAAGATGACGATAGTAATATATCAAGTATAGAATCTTATAACGATCTGCTTCGATAGATAACAAGGGATTTAAAATTAGTCTTATTGAGTTCGCTTAATCTTTTAGAGTAATAAGAGATATATTATATATTATACTTAGACGTAAGATCGATCTGCTTGAATAAGAATTAACCTTTTTAGAAAATAATAATAATATTTTTATATCGATCTAAGAGACGAGTGTATCTAATATATTAAATACGCTTATGAATTAATTTAATTTATTAATAGTTATCGCAGCAGACTTGATAGACTCGAAGACGATTAATTTAATAGACTCGAAAGAGATATATTATTTTAGTAGTTTAACGTCGTGTTATAGACGAAGTAAATAACTTAAAAACTTTTCTTGTTAAGATTAAACAGACTGTTACGAGAAGATAACTCTTCGATATTCGAGAGCTCGTTCTCAGAGTTAAAAGATTTCGAAGATTTCGAAGATAATTCTTCGTTTTCTGTAATAGAATATAATATTATAACGAACTTCGAATACATTAATAGATTATAATTCTTATAAAAGATTATTTGAGAATCTCGAATTACGCGTGACGTCTCTTCGATCTTAGAGTCTTTAATCGTAATAAAAGAATTACGAATCGAAATGTATATATTCATCGAATATAATTATAAAATATCTAGAATTAAACTTAGCTACTTAATCTTATTAAAATATATAATATTAATCAGCTTAAAAAAAACAAAACACTTAACACTTCTAATAATGTTTTTCGCTTCGTACTCGAAATTAGTTTAATAATATAATAAAATATGTTAATAATTAATAGCCTTTATAAATAGATCTTAAAAGCTCATCTTCGTCAGAGACTTCTAAGATAATCTAAGTTATCTTAACAAATCATATAAAATTATATTCATATTCGATTCTTGATTGACTTAAACGTACTTAATAAAAAGAGTCGTCTTACGTTCGTTATTGATAACGATATTAAAAAAAAATTAAGTCTTATTAACACTTATTAAAGCGAATAAAAAACGCGTATATCTCTTCGCTTAAATAAAGTCGAATTATAATAAACTAACTTATTCTCTCGCTTAAGTAATGAACTATAAAACTTGTTTTATAATCACTAATTAAAATGAATTAAACGATATAGAAATAGTCTGTATAGACTGAGACTATTAAACGAGATAAAATTGAATTATTAATTAAATTAATTAACTTGTTACTTCTTGCTGATGCGTCTCTTAATAATCTTTATATAAAGACGCTTTAATTTCTTATAAGCAGAGAGTGATCAAGCAACGAAGTTCATTATCGAGATATCTATCTTGATATTCTTAAGAATAACACGAACGAATAGTAATTAATTATATTCGCTTATTTGTTTATTAAATAATTTATTAAGAGATTATAATTCGATCTTCTTATCTACTCGCTTACGTTCTTTTCGCTTGAGTTTATTTTTTATTATAATATTTTATTATATAAGCTATTAAAATACTTATTTCATATCGATCTAAGACTGTGATTGATATTAAAACTATTATAATAACAGAGAAGATGTTATCTATAATAATAATGCTTATAAGACTAAAATTTATTATTAAGATATCTGAGTAGACTGTTACTGCGAATCTTGAAATATCTCTTAAGAGCTTTATAAAGGGTCTTGATTGTTAGACTATTAAGAGAGTTCAGTTGATATTTGTTTTAATAAAGACTAAGAACTCTCTACTTTCACATAAGAATGCTTATTTAAGTCTAAGTCTTTATTATAATAAATTCTTATTAATCTAGAATCAAAAGAGCTACGAAGATTAGTTATATTATAACTAAAAAATCTAATAGAGAAAGTTGATAAGATATCGCTTATAATAACAGATGACTGTGATATATATAAGAATTATTCTAAAGTGATATTATTATACATTGAACTAATTCGACTGTTATAAGAACGTGCTTAATTATTAAATTCGTTATAGTCTGCTGCTGTAAAGCTAATCTATAATAAGTTATTAAATATAATCTCACGCAAATACGATTGCTCTCACGCTGACAGTAAGACATTAAAGCATTTTCGAGATATATAATTAATATGTTCACACTTTACGTATAAGACTTCGTCTTACTTAATATAAGTTCGAATATTATTAATTCAAGTATTATTAAAAGTCTTATAATTCGAAAGATCTATTAAGATAGACTGATATCTATCGCGAGATCGTTAAATTAATTCGACGTTAGCTTTGCTTAAGTTGAATATTTGATACGCAGAGAGCTTCGATTTAAATCAATATAAGAGAGACTACTGCTATTGTTACACTTCTTGACGCTAAAATAAATAAGAGTCTTCATATATTAATCATTAATAACGATAAGTTAAGAATTAATAACGATCTGCTCTCGTAACATAATAAGTTCTTAACATAAACGAGATTTATTAATTAGATAAGTTCTTTTCTATTAGTTCTTTATAAAAGAATAGCTTATTCTCGCGATTCTCCTTATCAAAGAGTCTTTAAATTTTTATATTAATAAGTCTTACTTGCTTAGCTAGATCGTACACAATTCTTAAAGATCGATTCGAATTATTTATATCTTTAGCTATCTTATACTTGATAATCAAATTCAAAAGACTCTTGATTTATATACGTAAAAATATGTTCAGCAGAGATAACTCGATCAATAATAGAATTAGAGTCGATAATTTATTCTTAATATCGTACTTTTATATTAGATTAAGAATACGATTATAATATAATAATAGAGACTCGTTCTACTTCTATCGTAACTCGAATAACTCGATATCGAAAAACAAGAATATTACTTTAACGATCTTAAACGAGAATCTCTCTTATAATAACGAGACGAATTAATTAACTATCTCTTCGATAGAGTCTCGAATAATTACAAGTCTTATAATTTTCGAATTAAAGTTAACTTACTTCGCTGCTTTCTTTAATAATAGAAGATTAATATACTTTATATAAATGATAAGAAATATTTTGTTATCGTCGTAAAAACCAGAGAGCTCGTGCTCGAAGATTATAAGTTATCTAATAATAAACGTTTCTTTCTTAGAGTATCTTTTATAGAAATTAAAGCTAAGTGCTTTAATAGTTATAACTGTAACTATTAAAATAACTACTTTAATAAAAGATATAGATATATAAAGAAAGACTTAATTTAACGTAGTTATAACTGAAAGAGAAGAGATAAAAAAGTAATCTTTTAAAGAGTGATCTTCGTTAAACTCGTTTAAAGAATTAATATAAAAATTGTCGTAAAACGTAATAATCTTCTCAAAGAAAGATAATAAAGTTAAAACGAACGATAACGAGACTCGTATAAAGATGTCTTTTAAATAAGAAAAGAGTTTTAAAGAAGTATAAGTAGAATTAAGCAAAAGTGAAAAAAAAAAAAAAAAAACGTGATTAAAGTGACACGAACAGTCTTTGAGTTTTAAGATAAACGACTCAGCAAAAAGACTAAAGATGCTTTATAATTAATAAAATAAAACAGTACAATCTCTTCGAGATCTTAATGAGTCTCTCTGATGTCGTTAGTTTAGATTAAGAATCTCGTGAGGGTGAAAGAAGATGTAGATTTATTCTATGAAAGAATCTATTTATGAACCTCACCAGCTGACTAATTCTAATTGAAAAGCACGTCATTGGTCAGCAAGGAAGCCACGCCCATAAACTGGGTTTGCCTTTCGAAGAATACTCGTTGTTACCTAGTAATGCAACACACCTACCTTAGTAATGCAACACTCTAAAATCTCGGGGCGTGTACCGCCCCTAAAAGCCTCCCTAAACAACCCACGTCGGGCCCCTCGAAGATCTGCGTTCATTAATATAACTTCGATTCAAAAAGATTCCTGTGCCTGAAGATTCAAAATCTAGATTGTACGTTCTATGATTTCTCTTTTTACTTCTTTTTAATTACTGTTATGGAACGACGAATCATGAAATGTTCGAATTTGAGGGTGTTGCATTACTAGGTGACAACGAGTACCTAGGGTCAGGGCTGATACTAGCGCTGTCCGGGACTTTTTTGTGCGTACCTCCCTTGTATTCGGATTCCACATCCATACTATTTCTTGTAACGCACGACGCGAGCCGGCTTCCCTCGTGCCTCGTTGTTCAATCCTTTGTAAATCTTGGCACATGAATAACGTGCTGAGCTGACTCTCGGTGCGAGGTTTTTCGGTCCGAAAAACTTATCGCTTACGAGCAGGATGGGGCCGATTGGAAAATCAGTGCAGCAGATGTTTTTGGGTTTTTCTGGTCTGTTGACCCAGTCGTTCCTCTCGTTTACATATTCTACCCTCAAAGCACTATCTGAGTGTGGGCGTTCACATTACCCTGTAAAAAGTGTTTTGAATTCATTTTCAGAGTTTGCCAATCGACATCTAGCATGGCTGATGGAACAGAAACTCTGATGAACGGCGATAGCCATCAATCTATTAATGGTACCTCTAGTAGTCACAACCACACCTATCTCAACGGCTGTCGCCATCCCAGTGATAGCGATTTCAAGCCTGGTAGTGTCCATTCTAACCACGAGGCTCCACCGAGCATTGACCCCATTGTCATTTGCGGTCTAGGTCTTCGTCTACCTGGAGGTGTTCGCAATGCTGAAGACTTCTGGGACTTATTAGTCAACGGGAAAGACGCACAGGGCCCAGTTCGCTCTGATCGGTACAACCTCGATAGTTTCAATGATGCCTTGGGGAAAAAAGGCGCCATCAAGATTCAAAAGGGATATTTTCTGGACGACGACCTAACATCCCTCGATACATCGTTCTTCAGCATGAGTAAAGATGAGTTGGAAAAGTCTGACCCACAACAACGACAACTTCTGGAGGTAACAAAGGAGTGTCTCGAAAGTGCCGGTGAGATCGACTATAGGGGTAAGTTGGTGGGATGCTATGTAGGGACATTTGGCGAAGACTGGCTAGAAATGAGTGCGAGAGAAACTCAACACTGTGGAGGCTATATCTTGACCGGCCACAGCGACCTTATAATATCGAATCGTGTCTCCTATGAATATGATTTTCGAGGTCCTAGGTGTGTTGATGGGATCGATATCTCATTTCATCGGCCTCACTGAAGTCTTATTAGCATGGTCATCAAGACAGGCTGCTCCGCTTCGCTTGTTGCTCTCCACGAGGCATGTCGAGCATTGCATAGCGGTGATTGCAGTGGAGCGATTGTTGCTGGTACAAGCCTGATTATGGGGCCGAGAACAACGGCGGCAATGACTCAGGAAGGAATCCTGTCCCCGGACGGCTCATGTAAAACCTTCGATGCAGCCGCAGATGGCTTTGCGCGGGCAGAAGCAATCAATGCGATTTACATAAAAAAGCTGAGCGATGCTCTTAGGGACGGCAATCCGATTAGGGCTATTATTCGGAATACTGGAACGAACAGCGACGGCAGGAGCCAAGGTTTAATGACCCCTAGCAGTGAGGCCCACGAAGCTCTGATCCGGAAAGTCTATTCCAATTCTGATCTAATACCCTCGGAGACTGGCTACGTCGAGGTAAGAAGTCCAGCCAAATCCAATCCCTAATGACGTTCAAGCATTCCTAATAAGCATTCCAAGTTTCATGGAACAGGTACACCCGTGGGAGATCCGTTGGAGGCTGCGGCTATCGGCAGAGTATTCGGAGAGAAAGATGTTTATATTGGGTCGGTAAGTGACCGATTGACGAAGCATGCTACGTTGGTTGACATAATATAGATAAAGCTCAACGTAGGCCACTCGGAGGGTGCATCTGGTTTAACAAGCTTAATCAAAGTCATACTCTCTCTGCAACACGGGACGATCCCTCCGAATATAAAGTTCAAGACTCCGAACCCTAGAAGTAAGCCGCTGGATGCTTTCAGATGACCCTGTCTAATTCCGCTAGTCAATTTCAGAAAACATCGTCTTGTCGTTTCGATCAAAGCTACACCTTGGCCGCAAGATCGCAGTAAGCGTGCGAGTGTAAATTCATTTGAAATAGGAGGAACCAATGCACATGTAGATATCTTGTGATTGACATAATCATATCAACGCAAGCCAATAAGCTCTTTGACACCAGATTAGGTAATTCTAGAATCGCCCGATGCGCATGTTTCTGTTCCACGCAAGGCATTTGGAAAAGAAGTGTCAAGCAAACTTCCCCTTCTACTTGTCTTTTCCGCGAATACTCAGAAGTCCCTGCGTCAGCATGTCGTCAATAACACGAAGTATCTCGAGTCGTATTCTGATAGGGTATTGGATATAGCATACACCTTGAATCAACGCCGAGAGCATCGCGTGTATAGAACCTTCTGCACTTTCGACGATGATAAGGTCATTGGAAAAGCTGCGACGATAGCAAAGATTTCAACAACTGTGCCAGGCCTTGTAATGATTTTCAGCGGGCAAGGCGCTCAGTGGCCCACGATGGGGAGAGAACTTATCGTTATAAACTCGGAATTTCGAAATGATATCGGATCGATGGATAGCATACTACAGAGTTTACGATATCCACCAGCTTGGCGCATCGAAGGTTAGAGATTTCCCCCTACATACGTAGCACAATTAAGTTCGGTTATTGTCCTCATTGTCACGCCTCTCGTGCTCTCATCCACGTGTCGGATACTCGCTAATTGCTGTAGACGAGCTCTTCAAAAACCAAACGAGCGGAATTCATCGTGCGAAACTGGCACAGCCCCTATGTATCGCGATTCAGATAGCTCTTGTCAACGTATTTCGCAGATCTCGAATTCAGTCAATGTCTGTTGTCGGCCATTCCAGCGGTGAAATAGCTGCGGCCTACGCAGCTCGTGCTATCTCGTTCCGCGAAGCTATAATTCTATCTTATTACCGAGGTTATATTGCTAAGCAATCATCATCAGCTGGAGATATGGCAGCTGTCGGCCTTGGTGCGGGTGCAGCGGCAAGATTTCTAAAAGAAGACGTTGTAATCGCCTGCGAGAATAGTCCTGAAAGCGTAACCCTGTCCGGGGACAAGGAAAAACTTGATCAGGTAGTAAGAACAATCAAGGAAAGCAATTCTGATGTGCTGGCTCGGACACTGAAGGTGGACATTGCATACCATTCTCGTACGTGACCGGCCATCCTCTATATAAAATTACTGAAACTAGCTTCACAGATCACATGGCGTCTCTAGCCAAAGAATATCGCTCTCTCGTGGAACGTGAATTGGCCGATAGCTGTGATTCATCAATTCCTATCGAAGAGTGTCCCACAGGCCGACATCTTGACATCCTATTTTCCTCAAGCACAACGGGTGAAATCTTTGAAGATCCCGTGACAATAAACCCCGAGTATTGACAGACGAATCTTACCTCTCCAGTCCAATTCAATTCCGCAGTACGTAGATTGCTGCAGCGTCAGCGCAATAACGTGTTCCTTGAGATTGGCCCTCACTCAACTCTTGCTGGTCCACTCCGGCAGATATGCTCCGAAGTAGAGTTAGATTGTCTCTATATTTCGACAATGATTCGGAACAAGGACTGTGCGGAAACTTTGCTATCAGCATGGGGTCAGCTTTATCAGCAAGAAATCAGTTTCAGCTTTGAGTCTTTGACGCGAGGCGGGAGTGTGCTCCCTGATCTTCCGCCCTACTCATGAAACCATAGCGCATTATACTGGTATGAAAGCCGGCTTTCCAAGGACTGGAGATTTCGAAAGTACGGATATCACAGTCTTCTTGGCTTGCGTGTGGGAGAAAGTACACCCTTTGAACCTTCATGAAGAAACGTTCTGTCACTGGAAGACGAGCCGTGGCTTTGCGATCATAAGATCCGAGAAGACGTGGTTTTCCCGTTTGCCGGTTATGCTGTCATGGCTGGTGAGTGTATGAGACAATTGTCTGGGGTTACTGACGGCTACAGCCTGAGGCACGTAATCGTTCACTCGGCCCTAGTGCTTACAGATTCTAAGCCAGTGAAGATGATCACAGCCCTTCGATCTCACAGACTGACCGATTTATTGGACTCCGATTGGTTCGACTTCACGATTTCATCGACTTTCGGCTCTATATGGATGAGAAACTGCAAGGGTCAAGTCAAGCCTCGACAAACGGATCTTCCGCGGTGCGAAGAGTTCCACGTTCATTCACGTGAAGTGAATCCTTCTAGGTGGTATGCAGCCTTGGCGCAGATTGGGTTTAACTATGGGCCTGAATTCTCCAAGCTCAAGAACATCGTATCTTCGACAACCGAGAGCTCGAGCAGTGACGAGATTGAAAATCCATATCAAGAAGCACCCTACGTATTCCACCCAACTGCAATAGACGCTTGCTTGCAACTAATCCTAGTCGCGATGTCAAAGGGCATTGGTCGCAATTTTGGTCATGTGGCCGTGCCTACCAAAATCGAAGAGATGGAGGTAGCTCGGAGCGCATTCACGATGATTGCCAAAGCAGGGAGTTTAACCCCATCAGAAGCACCAGGAATAGATTGTGTGTCAGAGGGTCGAACTTGTCTGCAAGTTCGAGGCGTGCATTTGACTTCGATGGACGATGAGGAAGAACTTGACTCGACATGGGATCGACACGCTGCTGCTCGTTTGGAATGGGCCTCCGATTTTGACTTCTTTGACGTAGCGTCTCTTTTCAAGCCTTCGAAGTCGAACATCGAAGAGACGAAGCTTCAAGAAGAAATAATTTTGCTCTGCATAATAGAATCAGCAGACCGCCTTCAAGGGCTAGAGCCACATCAATGGCACTATCAAAAGTACCGAGACTGGCTCCGAAATCAAGTAAGCCGCGCCCAGAACGGTTCATACCCAGTCGTCAGAGACTGCAAGCAGCTCTTCAGTTTGAGTTCTCCAGTGCGGCGAAAGCTCATAGATGATCGTCTGAAGCAATTGTCTTTTACAGGCTCTAAGACGCCCGTCGTCGCAGATATAAAGTGCATCCTCGACAATGCTGAAGCGCTCTTCACTGAGAAAGCAGATGCGCTCGACGTTCTTATGCAAGATAATGTCCTAACTAAGATCTATAACGCCGTCAGTTTCGGACACGGCGAGTTGGTTCGAATGCTTTCACACACTAAGCCAAATCTTCGAGTGCTAGAAGTCGGCGCTGGAACTGGTGCGATCACCGAATCCATTCTTCAGGATCTTGTGAACAAAAACGGATACCCTCTGTACTCACTCTATTCATTCACAGACGTCTCGGCTGGATTCTTTCCGTAGGCAAAAGAGAGATTTCCTCATGCGTCAAACATGGAGTACAGCGTCTTCGACATATTACGAGATCCCATTAAGCAGGGTTTTGAAATTGCGTCTTACGACCTCATTCTAGCAGCCAACGTCGTTCATGCAACGCCATGTCTACACGAGACCTTATGCAATCTCAGACCTCTCTTACGGCCACATGGACATTTAGTGCTTACAGAGCTTTGTGCTGTGATTCAAGCTCCAAATTATATATTCGGCAATCTCTTCGACTGGTGGCTAGGCGAGGCGGATGATCGGTCAGACGAGCCATATGTCCCGGTAGATCGTTGGGACCTAGAGCTGAAGGCCGCAGGTTTTACTGACGTCGACACGACTGTCTTCGATGCTAAACAACCCTACCAGTTCTCTGCTGCTATCGTTTCTCAGGCGCTCCCTAATCTTAATGGTGGCTCTAAAAGAATGGCGATCACAATTCTTTGTGATCAAGAATCCAACGAGATCACTACGAACCTCGTTGCAGAGATTCAATCACTAGAAATTGATTACTCGCTTTGTAAATTCGGTGATCAACCTTCACAAGGCGAATGCATCATTATCACAATTGACTTAGAGTCGTACTTCTTCAACAATGATTCAGAGAAGAGTTTCAGAGCCTTTTAAGACTTCCTAGCTGAACAGAATCATCGAATAATTCTTTGACTAACTAGACCCTCTCAGATACTTTGCAACGACCCTCGCTCAGCGCAAACAATCGATGTCGCGCGGACCGTTCGTTCAGAGCTAACTACGTCTTTCGTGACGCTTGAGATTGACCCAAGAGAAAAGAACTTTGAAAAACTGGTCATGCAGATTTTTGGGAAAATCACGATAGGAGACGATAATAGTACCCTCGCACCGGACATGGAGTATGCAGTCGATAATGACGTCATTAAGATTGGAAGATATCATTCTTTCTCTCTTCAGACAGAGTTGGGCCACAAAAATAGCCTCCCGACTACACATTCTGCGATGACCCTTGAAATCATGAAGCCCGATCTAATGCAGACTTTTCAATGGTTTAGAAAAGCGGTATCGAGGGAACTAGGAGAAGATGAAGTTGAGATCCAAACTACGACTATTGAATTGAACTTTAGAGTGAGATGAACGTTCCTTTGCTGCTATGGGTCACTGAGTAATGCTTCAGAACTTGCTACTCGCCATAAGTATTCTGAGATACGACCCTGCCAGTGAGGGTGTTCCTCTTGGTATCGATACTACGGGCGTCATTCGAAGGGTCGAACCCAATGTTAGCAACGTTGCAGTAGGTGACAGAATCTTTACACTTGCGCCTCACGGCTGCATCACAGATAGGCTGGTTCTTTCAAGTTCGCTCGCTGTCAAACTACCGTACGACTTGACTTTCGAAGATACCGCAACCATGCCTTGCTGCTTTACAACAGCGATATACTCTCTGCTCAATGTTGATGAGATAATGAAAGGACAGATAAAATTTTCTCTACTCTCACTTCGACCAACTCCAATCTCGAGAGCAACGCATCTCAGCTTTCCCGACTTCTAGTAAGCTCTTACTGACGAGGCTTATTAGACTGTTTTGATTCATTTAACTGTCGATGAAGTGAGACATGCTGCTATACAGACATGTAGAATAATCGATGCTGAGATATAAGAATCCTTGTATGTATAAGCGGAGACAAACTCACAGAACAAGGTTTACGCAACTATAGACAACGAAGAAAAGGTCAGATATCTGATGAACAAATTTCAGCTTCCCAGAAATCACATTTTCAACTCGCGAGATCAGTCTTTTCTTCCAGATTTAATGCGTGAGACAGAGAGTAAAGAGGTGAACCTCGTTCTTAATTCGCTTTCAGGCGAACTCCTCCATGCGTCATGGAAATGCGTAGCCGAATTTGACAAGCTTATAGAACTTGAGAAACGGGACATTATTGATTTTGACACGCTAGAGATGGACGTTTTCGAGGCAAATCGTTCTTATTGTTGCGTGGACATTGCACATCTCGTCCGATATAGGCCCGAGCAGATGGCAAGGTGAGCCCGTTTCCGTCAAGGCATCCCAACGATATGGTGTCTATATGCTGAAACCTTACTCCAGAGCTTTGAAGAAATGCTTGAAGCTGTACCGATAGGGCCACGTAACTCCGATTAGACCTCTTCTCGCTTACGAAGCTGAAGATCCCACGAAGGCGTTCAAATCTCTGCAAGACGGTGATCGCATTGACAAAGTGATCTTAAAAATGCCACAGAATAATGCCACAATATCCGGCATTCGATCTCTCGATACCTTTTCCCTGAATTCAAAGAGATCGTACCTACTAACAGGAGGTTTGAGAGGACTTGATAGGTCAATTGCGATTTGAATGGTTGAACACGGCGCTCGGAGCCTCATATTTCTTTCTCGTAGTGCAGGTCTCAACGAGAGAGACCAGACTTTCTTTAAGGAGCTCGTGAGCATGAGCTGCGTCGTTTCTGTCGTCGTTGGTATGACTCAAAACATGGGAGACGTGATAAAAGCAATAGCCTCAACCCCCAGTTCTATCAAAGATATCATACAGCTCGCGATGATTCTAAGGGTATGTTACCTGTCTCACAACAGCCGAAGCGTAGTCCCTCCATTAACCGAAACTTAGAACAAGTCTATCATGAAAATGAGCCACGAAGAATGGGCCACAGCAAGCTTGCCCAAAGTAGAAGACATCTGGAACCTCCATAACGCCCTAGCGGATCAACCTCTAGACTTTTTCTTCATGTCCAGCTCCACGGTAACAATCGTCAATCAACCAGGGCAAGGCAACTACAATGCCGTCAATACATTCCTCGAAGCGTTCTGCCAGTACCGACACAGCCTAGGTCTGTCTGCTTCTGTGCTCAACATCTGTCCCATCGATGATGTCGGTTTCGTGGCCGAGAACGCCGCAGCACGCAAGAGCCTGAAAGCTCGCGGTCATTATTTCCTCCAAGAAAAAGACTTTCTCGACTATCTGCAACTCAGTCTCCTCAACTCAAGCCCTCCGGCCAGCGTCGCGCTCGGGACACCATCCGGTCGATTTTCCGCCGCGGCGTCTTCATGGAAGAACACAGGCCAGATAATCATGGGACTCCGCTCGAACCTCCCCCCGAATGACCCGAACAGTCGCACTCACTGACGTCGCGACCGTCGACTAGGTATCTATCAAAACATCAAGAACACGAACACCGTCGGTCACACCACCAGCGACGACCAGCTAAAGCAATACCTGTTGCGCTGCGCTGCCGATCCTGACCTGCTGAATCAAAAGGACAGCGAGTCTCTGCTGGCGCACGAGATCAATGTCAAGGTTTACAGCCTCATGCTCAAAGAAGCGGAGGGTGTGGACATGGAGATGAATCTCAACGCTATGGGTGTGGATTCGCTCATGGCGATTGAGTTGAGGAAATGATGAAAGCGGGCGTTTGGACTGGAGATGAGCATCCTTGAGATAATGGAATTGGATACTATAGGGGAATTAAGCAGAGTGACCGCGCAGAAATTGAAAGCGAAGCTCGGAGAGGCTGAGTGATAGCTAGATGGAGTGCTTGAGTCGGTTTTTCACTTATTGATTTATGGACACGAGCTTAGTAATAAAGTCAGCGGGGCCTTCTCACCTTCCTCCTGCGACGGGGCAAAATTAATACTTGGCAGCAAGGGCCTTGACGTACTCTAGCGATAGACTTAGATTTGACCCGAGACTTTCCTTTCAATTGTACACGTGCACGGCCCCAAGTACCAGAACAACATATTCTGGCCAACAAAGACAGGTCGAGAGAAGAGAATTAACCTTCAGGTGAGCGTTCTGCTGCGACCGGCTTATCTTACATACATATGCTCTGCATGATTGTGACCTAAGGAAATTCCCCGATTTAGAGCTCCAAATCGTATTTGTCACAAGGACGACCCTCATGTATGACTGTATGCGGCGGTATTTCCCCATTCGCCGTAGGTAACATCAACCCGGTCAATTCCTCCTCGCTCATAACGCTCGAGACATGTCCCGTCTTGCTCACGTTCGCTATATCCGCCGCGAGGAGAAAGCCATGTTTACCGCCATGAACAATGACCTCTTGCGGCGAGTTCGGGATCGTGATGCGCAAGGTGCCGGAGAGGAATACGTTGTATCTTTCCTTTTTGTAAGTGTGTAGTCGCCGGCTGGAGAGAAGGGAAAGGGATATAATACATAAGCCAGGTGGGGATTACGAGAGGTAAACGTACAGCACAAACGGAGCAGAATGAGATACGCCCGAATAGCCGCCTGAAAGACTCCCCCAAGTAATATTACCCGTATTACCGAGCTGTTGAACAGCCGCGCCTTGAATGCCTAATGTGAAGGATACGCCAAGAGGGAGGGTGATTTGCCAACATTGCAGAATTGAGGTACCGTTGACGGCGGAGATGACGGCGAGGTTGAAGGCCGTAATTGAGGATTGGGCATTGCCTGTGCTGTTGTCGTTGCTTCGCTGGCTCGAGGCTGCGACAAACAGCGATGACGATAGTACTACGAGCAATGAAACAAGAAGCATAATTGATTAGAAATAAGAGCAATATATATATATAAATCGAGATAGCTTTGTGATAAGGGCTGTTCCTTACATAATGCAAGTTTAGAACGAAGAGAAATGAGAATTTATAGAAAAGTGATTCAGGATCCCAAGCCTCACCAATGACGATCTTTGACCCATAATGACATGCTGCATTCGAAGGTGGTGAGTACGAAAGTGACGCGATAGGATTTGAGCGCTAAATTGATTGTAGGCACTGAACATAATGTCATTTAGATTTGACTTTTTTACCTGCATAGCACGACGTGATTGTATAGTAATTAGAATCACCCTAGTTTCAGGGCCAGCATCATCAAGGGAATCAAAAAAATCTGGTTAAAGTCCTTCATGAATCATACGCCGATCGACATAGTATACGTAAGCTTGATGAGACGCTCCGACGCTCTAATCAAATATACTTTACCCAGACTTTGATCGAACCGCTAATCTGGAACACGTTAGCAGTGCTACTCGAAGAGATCTGCACAGCAAACCTCAAGCCACGTAACAATTGATAGTCGTAGGATGAGCTAACAATTATCCTGGACTCTAGTTGAGCTCCCTAGCTCGATGCATGCGGCTTTAATTGTATATACTCGTGTTCACCGGGATATGCACGTCACTGGGATATGCACGTTAGGGTTAGGGCTTCTCTCAAATTACCTCTGTCACCAAAATGTAGCACAGATCAACTATTACATAAATTTATCATCACCCCTTCGATTCTGGAAATTCTTGAAGTTTTGAAACTCGTAATCTACGATTTATAACTTTTTTTTTCTATTTTTCTATCAAATGGTGGTGGAACGAAGGTGGGAAAAATTCGTGCATATCTCAGTGACGTGCATATCCCGGTGAACACGAGTAACTCCGATAGCACCTCGAGTAGAGTTGTCTGCGTCTCGGGTCAAATTTCGTTCGTCACGAGCTTTATCAGGCTCGTTACGTGTAAGTAAAAAAATAGTTATATATAGCCGAGCTAATACTTATTAATAAAAAGATAATTTATTGCTAATAACAAAACTTATATAATCTTATTAAATGATTTTACTATATTTAATTTCGATTTCGATAAATAACGTTAAATTTACATTACGGAGTATAAATAACATAACTTTTTAATATAATATATATCATAATATATATAGAAGAAAGAGTAAAAGAAGTTGCGATTCTTCTCGGGCGAGTAGTGACGCTGGTCTCGACGACATGACACAGCTGAGACTGGTAGGAAACTCCTAGAAGCAAGAGAAAACGAGATAGCAGCTTGTGGAAAATTGATATGTCGGTGAATTGTGGTTCGAAATGGGGGAAGAAGGATGAACGATGGATCAAAGACAAGGTGATTGACGCGCTGACAAACAGAGCGTCAAGCTAGGGATAAAGGTACCTATACCGAATTAGACCGCTAGCATACTTCATGTGCCTGGAGATGATAAGATTATGATGCAGCAAGGTTACATGAGCCAGATCGTATCACTATCGATAGCTGATCGTTACTTGTTACATCCTTTACTGCATGGTGAATTTGAGGTTTGAATGACGATTCGTGCACATTATGTTGCATTACACTCATGAGTCATGGCTCTGTCACATCTATGGATGAAATGTATTTCCTGATGGTCAGATATGAAACCCGTCTCGAGGGCAAAGAATCTACCGATGGAAAAGACCATCCCGCTAATGTAATGCAACATCCAGTATCGTTCTTTGCCTTGTGTAATCACGTTTCTCGGCCGTGCCAGAAACCCATTTCCAACATTATTGCCTGCGGGCGTCTTACATACTCGTTGGCCTGATATTTCCCTTGTGATACCTGGGTTTTTCCATCGGTTCAAACTGGCTACAGTACGCAATTTCTACCTTTGTGACTTCTCCAAGGTCTCATCATCCTGCCAGGAGTCATATTTGGCTCAACGCATGTCTATCTCTCTGCCGCTCTGCGTCACCTTCGGAGCCTGATCATGTCAGGCTATTGCAAGTTGACGAAAAACAGCGATCAAGAGTATGAATGTCACGATTGACGAATCATTGGAACCATGTTCGAGAAAAGGCGTGAGCCCAAGAGCAGCGGAGCCAGTAGTCCACTCGTCATGACATGCAGATTCCACATTATTTTTCCCGAGCTCGATAGGTGCGCAAAAGGAGGCTGCGCGACATGCCGAGTCTTCCAAAGGGCGCTTTGGTTGCGTCAAATCACGAAGCAAGACGCCGACAGACTTGGGAATCCACATCAACAAGATCGAGACTGGGCTAGATTGCGGTCGACACAAGCTAGAGGCACAACAGATGACTCAGGCCAGACATTTTTGGAGACAGGTGTTGGTGACCATCCTCCTGAAGACCGGAAGACTGCAACGATCTCGTGTACGTTAAAGCAGGGTAAAGGACCTGTCAATCTTGACGCTAGGTGCACGAACGATCCCATTTTTTTTGAGGCTAAGCAATGGTTGAAAGACTGCCATGAAAAACATAACCAGTGCAAGAATCTAAGTTGGTCTCGGCGCAATCCATCCTATCTTGTTAAAATCAAATCTAGGACTAGAGATCTCAGATTGGTCAAGACTTTAAATAATGATTCGAATGAAGAAGATTTGAATGAAGAAGACTTGGTTGAGTCTGCTGCTTTGAGTTACAGTTGGGGAGACCATCTTGCCAAATCAAAAGCCGAAAAGGCCCGAGTCAAATCCCACAAGACGACAGAAGATTTGAAGAATGACGACGGTGAAATCATCGAGAAAGGTGGTGGAAATCTCAAAAAGAGGCGAAAACTATTTTCAGCTGCGCAATTGCCACCCACAATTAGAGATGTGATCAACATCTGGATCGACGCAATGTGCATCCCTCCCAGTGCAAACTGGAACGACGAAGCGTCCAACATGCACAAAGTGTATGGGAATGCGCACGTAACATTGGCCATCTGTTCAACGATTGCTGGAAGGCCCAGATACCTTCGGATGGATGCGGCGTCCACAGGAATTCCTGGTGACCTGCCGGAATCAAGATGTAAGAGGCCTGCAAGAGCAATGGCTCGAATTAGTGAAAGCATATGCAAAACGAGACTTGTTCCAAAGTACAGACAGGTTCCCAGCATTCTCGGGCTTGGCTGTACGATACATCAGTCTGTATGAGGAAACGGGGTTGGTCAAAAGAGAAGAATACCTCGCCGGCTTGTGGCGACAAACGTTTGCCCAAGGCCTAGCTTGGTCAGTTGAAGACGCAAAGCATCCGTCGCACAATTTGTGGTCTATAGCGCCCAGGTGGTCTTGGGCCTCGGTTCCTTTGCGCTCCGACATCATTACTCAACCTATGTTTGAGCCTGCCAGCGAATTCGAGCTACTGGAGAAGCCAAACTTTGGAAAGCAAGGTCAACAAGATAAACCGCTAACGGTTGTCAAGAGAGGCGCCTTGGTGAGGTCCGTCAAGGTTCGCGGTCTGTTTCGGCGCTTACTCCATGAAGGATCGGTGAGGAAAAAATGGGAGATCATTCAGGTCAAGAACGATCAAAAGGACGAATTTGATTTCTCGACTTGTATTGCTGATTTGGTGCACAGTTGGAATCTAAAAACTGGCCGAATAGTAGCGTCTGAGCCTCACAAGCGCGAGGTTGTTGGTCAACTAGACTATCTCTTCTCCGAGAAAGGGGACCATCCATGGCGTACCATTGACATGAAAGACCTGTACTGCCTTCAAATAGGGAAGTCATCTATGATCCCACTTAAAAAATGTTCGGTGGCTGAGAAGATGGAGGCTGATGGTGAACGTGAGGAAGAAAGGGAGGTAATCTAAACATACTGCCGGGTAGAAATCTGCAACACGATTCGGGAATTATTTTACCTCAGCGAAGCTAAAGACGCTCGTTCTTATATGAATAAAAGTATCAACTTTAACTAAAAGAAAGAAAGAATTAACGGCAAATAAGAACTAAATAGATTATCGAGTCACGTCGTTAAAGCTTTTTTTAATAAATAACTTATGCTTGAAAGACAAAGTAAGTAAAAAGACTGAATCTATCGAGTTGATATGTGTTCTTTTTGATGATGAATATATAATCTAGTTCTTATTCGCTTCACGATTCTTAGTGTTCTTAACTCGCACGTGACAATGAATTAACTAGATAATATAAGACTATATAGAACTCGTAGATATAATTAAGTCGTTCAACGTTAAAATTCTAAGTTAATAGAGATTTAAGTAAACGTGTTCTCGTATTTTAATATTAAAAAAACTTTAATACTTATAAAATATAATTTAAAATAAAACGAAGTTATATATTTATAAATTAAATGAAAATATATATAAAATAGACGTAAACGAGCGAGATAGTAAAAGAATACTATACTTTTAAAGAGATTAATTTAAATAAAGAATTAAACGCTAATAAAATATAGCTACTTATATTATTCTTAAATAAGATCTATTCTTAATAAAGAATACGTCTATTAAATTCATAAATAATATTAATTAAACTCGTTATGTAATATGCGATAATTAAGACTTATTAACTCTCTATTAAATAGAATTAATTAGTATTCTTAATTCGTACGTAATAAATAAATTAATTAAGTAATATAAGATGATATAAAACTCGTAAAGATAATTTAGTTATTTAACGCTAAAATTTCAAGTTAATAAAGATCTAAGTAAACGTGTTCTCGTATCTTAATGTTACGGCTATGCGGAAGCCTTCCGTAGAAGACCTTCCTTCCGAAAGCCTCCCGCAGAAGGCTCCTGGCAGGAGAGGCTGGAGAAGCCAAGCCAACTTAGTATTAGCGTCTCCAAGATATTCCTACTTAAGTAGCCATCTCATAGATAGAATAAGACAGTCTTTTACCAACCCAAGTCCTCCGCATAGATGCATCGCATCACTTAACAATAAAAAAAAATTTAAATCTTAAGTAACGATCTCGAAGAGAATAAATATATTAGCGCTAAGAGATAAAGAACGCGATAACGACTAATTAATAATCGATTTATTCTCGCGAAATAAATTAATAACACGCTATTAACGACGCGACGCGAAGAGAATATAAATTAAGTAAGTCTTATTATAAAGACGATAAAGATTCGATTTTTATTTCTTTAATAACTTAATTTCGTCTTTACTTAAATTTATTAATCTTATAATAATATTTATTTCTTATCTAAAGAAATAATTAAAGTAATAATTTAAAGAATTATTAAATCTTAATATTAGACGTAGATTATAAATACTAGTTAAAAAGATATAAAATAATATAAGATATAAACGTCTTATCTCATATTATAATATATTATAATATGAGATCTCTAGATCTCATATCATAATAAAATAGTATAAGATTTTATTAATATTATATTATGAGACGATACAAATCTAAAATATTTTATAAGATAAAATATCTTAATAACGAATAAAATAAGAATTCTACTAAGAGCACTACTAACTAGAATAATAATTAAAATAATAATATCGAAAGCATTACTAATTAGAATAATAACTAGAATAGTAATACTAAACTATTAATTATCTAATTAAAAATAATAATAAGATGCGCGAGACGAAAGAATAATGATTCGATGATTAGTTAATATAGACGCAATTACGCATTATTATTCGTCTTATTATTTGTCTTATTATTCGTCTCAGCGATATTCTCAACAGCGATCTTAATAGATAATATTCTTAGCGATATTCTTAGCGATAATCTCAGCGATAATCTTAAAATTAATCTTAATATTGATTTCAATAATAATCTCAATAATAATCTTAATAATAATCTTAATAAAAATCTTAATATTAATATTTTAATTATTATTCTAGTTATTATTCTAGTTAGTAGTACTTTTAATAATATTTTTAATAGAATTCTTATCTTATTCGTTATTAAGATATCTTATTTAAAATATTTTATAAGATATCTCAGATTTATATTATCTTATAAGATATCTTATATAAATCTTATATTATATCTTTATAAAGATATAATATTTAATCTCTCTTAATCTCATATTATATTATAATATAAGATTAGTTGAGATAAGATATCTCGTGAAATATATAATATCTTTTCGATTAGTAATTATAAGTAATTATTTTTTTAATAAAATCTTCGTCGATCTTGAAGAGAGACGAGAATAGCGATATCGATTACTTACGAAAAAGATATTTTAATATTTATATAATATATACTTTATTATTTATACTTAATATCGATAACGTAACGTGTTTTTTTAAGAAATCTATTTTCAATAATAATAACGTTAATTCGAGATAATTTTTAACTCTATAATTTATAAATTTATAAATTTAATCGTTTTATTATTTTATTATTATATTCTTAAATTTTATTATTAAAATATTTTATATTAAATACCTAATATCTTAAAACAAAAATTTCTTAATATAGAATATATTAATAATTATAAGATCGATTTTAAAAACTCTTAATTTTCTAAATAACTTAAATAAGTCTTTATAATTAAAAAATATATATATAAAAAATTAATAAAAAAGTAAAAAATCATTTAAAATATAAGACTTATACGTATAATTCTTTTCGAGATCGCGTATCTCTCGAGAAGATTTACATCGAGATCTCTTAAAAGTAAAACAAATTTAATTTAAAATTCTTTAATAAGTATAAGATCGATTTTAAAAAAAATTAAAATTCTAAATAACGTAAATAAGTCTTTATAATTAAAAAAATTAAAAATTAAAAAGAAATTCAAAGATTATTTAAAGTATAAGACTTATATATATAAAATTTTAATAGAAGTCTTCGAGAGATTTAAAGACGTTATTCGAGCGTTAATCGAAGAAGTAAATTAAATAGAATTTATTATTAACTATGTATATAAATTTAAGATTATTTAACTTAGTTTTATCTTATTGTTTTATATATATTAATAATATATTAAAGTAAGTAAAGTCGTATAAAGAATAATAAAATAGTATTTATAGATAGCGAAGAAGAAGCGCGCGTCGAAGAAAGAATAAGTTTCGAGTCTTAGTATTAATAATTAATTAGAGTCTTTTATAAATTTCTAGTTTATTACGTAACTCTAATTCGTCTTTTCTTTAAATTATATATTCTTTCGCTTTTTATATCTCTTCTCTTAATTTCTCTCTTATTCTCTTATCTTTATCTCGTTTATTTTCGCTTCGAAGATATATAAATATTATATTTATAAATTTTAAAGAAAATATTTAAAATATTTAAAATAAAAGCTATATTTAAAATAAAAGCTATATTTAATAATTAAATAAAATTTCTTTAAAGTATTAGATTTAATTTCTATTCGTAGTTATACCTTATTTTAAGATATATCTTTATATTTAATATTCTTATAAATCGATTTAACGTTAAAAGCTCGCGATAGCGATACTAGTCTATATAGCGTATTAAAGTATTAAATTCTTAGACTTCTCGTATTAGAGTGCGATTTATAATATTAAACTTATAAATTATTAAAACGACTTTTATCGAACTAGTAAAGTAAATTAATTATTATCTTTCTTAATTAATAAGCTATATAAGAATTTAATATAATAACTCTCGTTATTGTATTTATATAAATCATAAAGAGATTAAATAATAAAGATTTTTGATTTGTTTTGTAATATAATAAAGTTTTATAACGAAACGAAATTATATCATATAGTTATACTCGAGCTATTATAGTGTCAGGACCAGTACAGAGTCAAGTCATGTAGATATATTGAATAAGACAACTAGATACAGAACAACTATGTACTGGGAGAGAGGTCATATATGTATGACGGAGTGAATCTGCCAAGACACGCTAAGTCTAAAAGGAAAGTGTCAAAGGAAGGCGTGTGTCAAAGGAATGCAGGGACGCGAGATACGCTCGTAACATATAGATTACGTCTATAATAGACGCTATATCTTATTATTTTAATAACGTATATTCGTTTAGTTATTTACTTAAAATTCATATCTTAACTTCTTCTTACACTTATTTATTTTATTTATAATTTTTTTTTACGAGTTAAAACTTTTTATAATTCGTATTATAAAGATAATACGTTATTTTATTAACTTAGATTTTATTCTATAGAGACTTTCGAATAAAAAAAAGATTAAGTTTAATTTTATATTAAAGACGATTAATAAAAGCTATATTAATTATTTATAAACGACTTTAACTTTTTTATAATATAGAGAAAATAATAATTAACGTTCTCGAAAGAGAATAAAAGAGTTAAAAATAAGTTATAAATAATAACTTAATTTTCTAATAATTTTAAATATTATTTATAAAATTATTTTATATTAAAAATATATAAAATCGAAGTAACTATTTATTAAAATATATATTATTACTTTTATAATTAATATTTAAACTTAAAATTTAATTAATATAAATTAATATAAACTCTTACTTTATCTTGTCTCTGTTTTAATTAAGCGTCGCTTAGTTTAATATTTATTTATTCGATCTCGAGTTAATTTTAGATCTTATAATATTTAATACACTATAAGTTAAAATATTATTTAAAAGAATACTTGCGATTAGTATTTTTTTAAGTTAATATTTAATTAATATTTAATTATTTTTTATAATTACTCTTTAATAATAAAGTAATAATTAAGTAATTACTTAATAATTACTTTTTAATAGTTATTTAATAATTATTTTTTAATTATTCTTTAATAATTATTCTTTAATAACTATTCTTAAATATTTTTTAATAAATATTTTATAACTAATTTTCAATTATTTAATAATTATTAAAGAACTATTCTTTAATAATTACTCTTTAAAAATCATTTATTATTATTTCGTAATCACTCTTAAATAATATCTTTTAAATATTATTTCATAATATTTCTTTAATAACTATTCTTTAATAATTTTATTGAAAATCTTTAGATTTAATTTACGATAATAATTCGATATTTAAAATTTAATATAGATTTTATATATAACTTACTTCTCGTTCTACTTAGAGCTTTAATTAATCAAGTATTTTTTATTTACTTTTAAGAGATTCTAAGTTATAATATAAAGTATCTTTTTAATATTCTTTAAATTTTTCGTTAACTTATTTAAAATATTTAATTATAATAAAAGTCTTAATACGTTCGTTATTCGATTATAAAGTATATATTTAAAATAAATAGCTTTTTATTATAACGAAAATAATACGTATAAATATTAATAAGTTAAGATTATAATTAAAAGAAACATTCAAGAATAGATTTATTTTTAAAGTTTAATAAAATAATAAAATTATTAATATATATAAAATAATAATATAGAGCTAAGTTAAAAAATCTTACTTTTATATATATAATTAATATAAATCTCGATTGCTTTACGCTTTTTAATTAGACTCGCTTTATTAGCTCGTTAGATCTTTTAAGCGCTCTTATTAAAAAATTTAATATAATCTTTTTATAACTTCAATTATTTTATACTCTTAATAAATAATTTTCTTTTAAACTCTTAAATTATAGAGTTAAATTTGCGTATTTTAATATTATAAAAATTATTAAATCTAATCTATTATTTGTTAAGAAAATTGATACTCGAATATATTAATATTTAAATACGTTCGAGATCGAAAGATATTTCTTTTAATTCTATTTATTTATAATTATTCTTCTATTTGCAATTTTTTTTATTACTCTATTAATCTATTATATATAAACAAGTATAGGCTCATGAATTAAATTCATGATTCTAAGGCAAAAATCAGGTTGCTTGCGACGCATACCCTAACCCTAAGTCAAATCCAGATCGAACTCTGATTTGTCAACTATGCGGCATTCGACTATTTGCCAACTATGCAATATTTGACTATGTCTACTGCTGCAAAACCAAGTGAAAGCTCTAACTCTAAGTTCAACTGAACTCTGATTTGCAACTATACGACATTCGACTGTTTCTACTGCTATCTGCTACTCAGTTACTATCGAAAGAAGAATCTATCGAATCACTCTATTTCTTATACATCTCGTCGATGCACTTGATTGCTTTCTTGATAGATCGTCTGAGATCACAATGAACAGCTCGGCCTTGCTGATGACTCGACTGAGGGTCACATATAGCTGATCATGAGCGAAGATCTCGAGATGTAGACATAGATCGACGTGCTGTAAGAATTGACCTTGCGACTTGTTAATGATTATATTAAAGATCAGACGAATAGAAAATTAAACACGTCGAAATGAAGCATATAGATTGTTCGAATCGAGTGAAGCGAGAGAGATGCGAGATATATAATGTCGTTTATCGTTATGCTCACCTTCTAGAATACGACAATCGAGTGTCTTAGACTCAATACTCTTGACTTGTAGACGTGTTTCATTGCATAGACTCTGAGTAGACTTCAGATTCCTCAGCAGCATAATTACACAGTTCACTTTTAACTTCAAGTGATGCGATGAAAGCGAGACTGATTCGAAGATATTTATTATTTCGATAGATAGAAGAAAGTTATCTTCCTCGTTAACGACTTCATCTCGACTATTGTAGACGATCTTGATCTCAGAAAACTTGACAAGAACTTGACTATTAAATCGAGCGACGTTCTTATTAAGGATGTAAAGAATCGCCCTGAACGTGTAGAACTTAGTCGTTCGATGAGAATCAAGATTATTATAAATAGCATCAATTAGTGTAAAAATGAAGTTATCAAGTAATTAGTTAACAGCTTAATCGACTGTCTCTTATTCTTCGATGCTTGTCGAGACATCGTTGTCTATATTCAGAAGACTCTGAGCAAATGCCTTCATAGACATTTATGAGATTCGAATAGTGACGCTCTCGTTCTTCTGTATAAGGGTGTCGTACAATATAACGTCGAAGTCTTGCTGATGACTGAGAGGGCCTCAAGTAGAGACTGAAAGGTGATAGATCGTCAAGAAGCTCTATATCTTCAAAGAAGTCATTTGATATGTCTTTTAGCGATTCTTCTGTAGAGTCTACATTAAGTACTTCTTTATTGACTTCTTGATTCCCTGAAGAAGAATATAACGCGTCTTAGAAGATTTGAGAAGGAGGCGACGAAAACGCGTCTAAGGCTAAAATGCTGACTTGAGAAGAGAGCATAGATGAACTCGAGAGCTACGAGTTCGTTCAAGATCTTTTGAAAGATCTTTCACGCTTGTTATGGGGTGTGATAACTAATCTTTTATCTCGATTATCGACGATGTTAGATTCGCTTAGAAATCGTTTAAACGCGTCAGTAAAAGCGTTAAAATAGAATAGAAAGCGAAGCATTGTATCTCAACGACTTGATAAAATATGAAGATAGAATATCGACGACGAATAAGTTCATAATGAAGTGATGAAAAAATAATGATAAAAAGAAGAAATGAGCGAATCAACAATGAATTAATGTCAAGACTCGTTAAGACTCTAGATAAGCGACTGAGTAGTGATATTGAAATCCTACTTTACTCTATCGATAGTAGATCGAATTTGATAATTCTTACAGCGTTAAAATGCGCAAGTTGAGCTGTATAATTGACAAAAATTTAAAGATATCATATGTGAAGGGAATAGAGTGTCTGAAGTTGCAAAAATGTGATACTCATTTTTTTGATGAGGGCGCTCGAAAGGCCTAAAAGACGCTATACGGACGCTAACCGAAGGAGGAAATCAGATAGAATTTATTATTGACTGCACATACAAATTTAAGATATTTTAGCTCAGCCCTATCTTATGGTATTATATATACTAATATATTCGTTATTAATAACTCTCACTCTCGTATTATCAAACGTTTTAAACGTCTATATCTCTTTTACTCGTCTTTTATAACTTATATTAACGCGTTTAGACAATCTCTAAGCGAATTTATTATCGTCGATAATCGAAATAAGAGATTAGTTATTACATCTCTTAATAAGAGTGAAAGATAATCATTGCCTACGAAGTAGTTCGTAATTATCTTTCGCAGTTTAGGTAGAAACGAGTATAAAAATCAAATCAAATCAAGAGTGAAAGATCTTTAAAGAGGTTATAAACGAACTCTTAGTTATCGTGTTTATCTCTATTCTCTTCTTAAGTTAATATTTTAATCTTAGACGCGTCGTCGTCGCTCTCTTCTTAAATCTTTTAAGACGCGTTATATTTTTTTATAAAAAATTAAGAAGTTAATAAAGAAGTATTTAATACAAGTATAGACTCACGAATTAAATTCGTAATACGATATTAAAATTAATCTAAATTAACTTAAGACTTAAGTCGTAAAAAAAAGAAAAAACTCTTTGAGAAAATGTTAAATTTAATCAATATTTTAAATAGCTTTTTTTCTGCTTTTTTTTTAAGATTATTATAATACGATTTACAATTTAAATTAATTAATTTTTTTTTTATTTTTTTTATTAATTTTTTTTTGACGCAGCTCGAATTCGAATTCTACAATTTACAAATTTACAAATTTAATCGTTTTATCATTTTATCACTATATGAAAAAATTTCGCTACTAAAATATATATCGAACACCTAGTTCGTCAACGCTAAAAACCTTCAACTTATAATCTATTAATAATCATAAGATCGATTTCAAAAATTCTTAATTCTCTAAATAGCGCAAATAAGTCTTCACAATTTAAAAAAAAATCTCAAAAAAGTAATAGAAAAGTAAAAAGTTATTCAAAATATAAGACTTGTACGCACAAATTTTTTCGAGGCCGCGCATTCGTCAAGAAGTAAGCGATCGGGCAGCGATATTTGAATTCTACTTTACTTTATCAATAATAGATCAAATTTAATAATTTTTGCAGCGTTGAAATGCGCAAGTTAAGCTCTATAATTAATGAAAGTTTAAAGAAATTTTATGCAGAGGGCATAAAATAATTGAAGTTGCGAAAAGGTCTTATCAAATTTTTTGATAAGGGCGCTCGAAAGGTCTAAAAGACGCTATACGAGCGCTAACCGAAGGAGGAAATCAGATAGAATTTATCATTGACTGCACATACAAATTTAAGATATTTTAGCTCAGCCCTATCTTATTCTTTTATATATACTAATAGACTCTAAAAAAGAATCGCTAAAAGATATATTAAATAAATTCTTTAAAGATATAGAGTTTATATCGAATAACTTCTTTAAAGATATAAAGTTTTTAAACGATTTATTACTTTTTAGTTCTTATCTAAGTCTCTCTTAATATAAGACTTCGAGACTATATTATATAATATTTTTATATCAAAGAATTAGAGCGTTATTATTTAAGTTTTATAAATGTTATTTATAATCGTTATAACGTCGCGTTCTTTAAGAATAAGACAAAGAGATAATATTATAATAAGAGAAATATCGAGATCGCTAAATCTAAAATAGTTATTTAAAAAGATTAATTTAAGAAAAACGACTCGATCTTTAAAACGCGTATAAACGACTTAACGAACTTAATAAATTAAAACGAGAATTTTATAAATAAGATTTTATATTCTTTAAAATTAAAAACGATTATTTTTATCGACGACTATAAGAAATTTCGTCGTTATAGCGTTTAATATAATAATATCGTCTTTATAATCTCATAGTAAATCACTATGAATTATATTATTATCTTATATACGTGTAAAGTTTAAAGAGTAATTATTATTTATATGCTCGCTCTAACGTTATCTAAGAATAAAAAATCGATATTTAATTGAATTTATATTATAAATAACACTTAGAAATAGACTATATATCGATATAATCTTCGTTTGATACTTCTTTTAGTGTTAATAGATACGTTTAAATACGACTTTAACGAGAATATTAATTAATCTCTTTATTATAAAATTATCAAATATGTAAGAAGTATTAATTCTTATATTTAATTTCTCAAGTCTATAAGTAATAAATTAATAAACGAGATTAATCTTTAAAATTATAAGCTATTTTACGTAAACTCGAATTATTATAATATACGAATCTATAATCGCTTTACTTTAAATAAGATTATTATTATATAAGAACATAATGTAAATAACTCTTTAAGTATATTTATAATTAAAGACGTGTTAATAGAGACTTAGAGTAATAAGAGATATAGTATTTTATATTAATATTTAGTTTGTATATTATTACGCTATTCTCTTATCTTCTTATTCGACGAATCGTTTTAATATTATAATATTTCGAATATTAGTTATATAATAAAAGAAAGTCTTTTTACTCGACGAATTAATTTTAATAAATAATATATATAAGTAGCGAGCTCTCGAGTTAATAAAGATAACTTTATACGAGTAACTCTCGTCTTATTTTATAAATATAAGATATCTTTCTTTTCTTTTATATGATCACTAATTATATATACGTAGACATCTTATATAATATCGATTCGATAGATTTAATCGACTTCTTCACTGCGAATAACTATTATCATATTTCATTTATAATATTTTATTTATAATATATACGTAACTATAAAAAGTCATCGACTTTAATAAGTTAAAATTAATAAAAAAAGGATACGCTTTAAGTTATATTAAGTAATTCGCGAGACTTAAGAGATTAAGATTATTATTAATAATAAGATTAATAAGTAACGAATTATTCTTTCTTTCAATTATTATAAAGATTCACGATTTATAAAATAGTTATATTAGAATATTATAATTTTATTTACGAAGTTCGATCGATTAAATTTCTTTATTACGTTTATTTATAATTTTAATTAAAAGAAGATTAAAAAGAATCTTTTATTTAATAAACGATTTATTAATCGTTCGAATTTAATCGTTAGAGTGTTAATTTGAAATTAAGAGTTTTATAATATAATATTCGAAAGAAGAAGATTCTTAATGAGTTTTATTATTCTTTTATAGTCGTTATAAATCTTCTTTTATCTTTTATCTTCTTAACTTAATAAATAATTAATAATATGTTAATTAGACGATCAATATAGATTTTAAATCGTTTCTAAGAGTCTTTTTAACACGATTTAAGACTCTTATACGTAATAAATCTTATTAATTAGCTCTACGATATTATTAAAAAGATTTCTTTTATTTTAAGACCTCGATTTACGATCGATTTAAATTTAATATAAATTTAATTCTAGTTAATTTTTACTTTATTAGATCGAGTCTTAACGTATATTTATATTATAAAGTTTTAAAAAAGAGATCTTTCGTATACTTATAATCTTATTATATTATATCTCGAAGATTAATTTCTTAGCGTAGCTAAGATAGACGCGACTATTAATGTTAAGATATCGAATATACTTCTATATTCGAAACTCTATATTATCGTAATTAGATATATATCTTACGACAATTATAATTATTATATTAATATCAAAATAGATACGATCTCGATCTATTAAGACTCAAATAAGAATAAATATAATAAATGATTTTCGAAGATCTTTTACCACGAGATTATCTTTTAATTAGACTTTAAATATTTTATATATTATCGACGTAGATCTATTATATTCTTAGAGAATAAATTTAAGTAAAATTATTAAATAATGCTTTATAATCTTTATTTATCGATTAAATATAACGCTTATATTAACGTTAAGATCTATATTAACGTTAAGACGTATAAATATATCTTTAAGTATATTTATAAGAATAGCGATCGAGTTAGTCTTTAAAATAATACGCGAGTACGATAATAAAGATTAAAACGTTATAGATTTAAACTCGATAAACGAAATTTAAGAATATCGAGACGCGCGATAAATAGACTCTACGAAAATCTATTTAAAAATATTTAATTTTAAATTACACGCTTAAGGTTCTATAATAAAACGATTAAATCTTTATCTTTTTAATATTTAAAATATTTAATTTAAATTATATTAATTTAAACGCGAGCGAACTCTTCTATCTTCGTTATCTTTTATTAAACGAATCGAATTTTATATTCTTTAAGAATCTGCGAACGATAAATAATAATAATATTTTTAGTTTTTATAATATTTATACGATAAGAGACTTATTATATAACGACGCGAAATAAGAATAGATTTAAAAGAAAGTAAATATCTAATAAAGTAAAGAATATTTACGAAGTCTGTTTATAATAATTTTACTTAATTATAAACTTAGTAATTTTTTAAATTTATAAAATAAATATAAAGAGAGATATATTAATTAGTTTTTTTATTATTTAAACGCACTTTAAGTCTTAATATAAGAAAATAATCGCGTTATTGAGAAAATCTCGCAGAAAATCAATTTGTCTTAAGTGTGATATTTTCGTATTTTTATATAATTATTCTTTTAAAAATCTTTACGTTAGACGTTTTTTTAATTTTTAACTCGTAGAATATATATCTCTCTCTTTTTACTCTATCTTTATTTTATTTATTAAAGTTTTTTAAGATCGATTAAAGAGTTTTATCGCTATTTACTATATTAAAATATTATAAACTTTTTATTAATAATATTTTCATAATTTTTCTTTAAAGTCTTTCGCGCTAGATAAATTTATTATTTTTTATCTTATAAATATATATCTCTTCTCTTTTATCTTATTATATTTTAAATTAATTAATATATATTCTTCTTCTTTTAATTTATTTAACAACTATCTTTATATTCTTTAGAGCGATTATTAAGATCTTATTATATCGAACGATACGAACGATAAAAAAGACGTTATTTACGACTTTTATCTTTATTTAATTCAAATTCATTTAAAGAAAAACAATATTAGCTTTACTCGAAATATTAATATAATCGATTTTAACTTATTAGAAGTATAATAAGACTCTAAAAAGTATTATAATAACGATCGTAATAGACTTTTTCGCGAGAAATAAAGTTATTAAATTAATACTTAAAATTAGATATAAACGAGTCTTAATATCAATTAAGTCGTTGTTATAAAAATTATTTAAAACGTCGTTTTTAATAGAAATAATTAATTCTTCTTTTTAAATAACTATAATAATATTAATAAGATTATACTTTAAAATATTATATTATATAAAGTTCGAGACGAGTTTAAAATAACTATTATTGTAATCTCTTTTAATATTGTCGTTATTTTTCTTTAAAGTAAACGTATCGCTTATTCTCGCTTTAAGATATTTTTAAATATTATTACTTAATTTTTTTACGCGATATTAAAGACGTTCGATCTCGTTAAATTATTTTTAATTATCGAGTTAATCTTTTAAACCGAAAATTTTATATAAAATCGCTTCGATATTAAAATCGTTAATTATATACTTTAAGACGTTTGAAGTAATATTACTTTTTTTAATAAAATAATTATATACTTTTATGATAACTTTCGTTAAATTCTTTTAAATTATTAAAAGTATTAAATTAGATTGTCTCGCTCGATCTACGCTAAGAGCGTTTTATCTTTAAAGCTATATTAAAATTCTTAGATTAATTAAAAATATAAGACTTCGAAATCTTAATTTATTTAATTAAGATCGTATTAATATAAAGATATTTACTTAAAGTCTTTTAAATATAAATAATAATATCTCGATAAGTATCGAAGAACGAGAAATAATCAATTAAGTTATTAATTAATTATCGAGTAACTCTATTATTATATTAATTAATATTATTTATAATAATCTTAATTCTTATTAAATGATTAAGTTTTATAGAATTAAAGTAATTCTTTATATTCTTAATAAAAACGTCACTCGATTTAATAATTAAATCCTTATTAAGTTTTTTAAGATTAAGATCGTTTATAATAATCGAAATAAAGTTATTAATAAGAAAGATAGTTTTCTTTTATCTATCAAAATAATAAACATCTTTAAATTAGTCTCGCTTTTATCGTATTATTTAAAGTTAAAAGAGAATTATATAATTATATTATTAAGAAATCTAAAATCTACTTAAGATTTATATAATAAATTACGTTTATAAGTTAAGAGTATTAATTTTAAGACACTCGATTATAACATTTTAAGAGATAAGTATAAAAATAAATATTATTATATATTTTATATCTCTTTCGATTTATTTGATTCAAATAATCTATATATTTTATTTCGACGTATTGAATTCTCTATTCGTCTAATCTTTAATATAATTATTAATAAGTTATAAGATTAATTCTTAAAGCATGTCGATTTATGTCTATGTTTCGAGATCTTCGTTTATAATTAATTATATATAATTCTTAATCGAGTTATTAATAAGATCGAGCTATTTATTATAATCTTAGACGATCTATTAAGAAAGTAATTAAGTGTATCGACAAGATATATAAGAAATAAAGTAATTTAATAGATTCTTCTTTCGATAATAATTAATTAATAATAGAAATAGTCGAATGTTGTATAATTATAAATTAGAATTTAGTTAAACTTAGAATTAGAGCTTTTACTTGATTTTATAGTAACAAATATAATTAAATATTTTATAATTAATAAATAGTCGAATATCGCATAATTAATAAATCAAAGTTCGATTTAAATTTGACTTAGAATTAGAGTATATTTCGCAAATAATTAAATTTTTATCTTAGAATTATAAATTTAATTTATAAGTCTATACTTATAAAATATATTACTTTAATAATATTCGAAATAAGTAGCGCGCTAAGATTAATTAAGAGTATTATTACGTATATATTCTCTTTTATTATATATAATTTCTTCTCTTAACTATACGCTACGTAATAAGACGAGACGTCTCGACGAGATTTCGTATTAAATCGAGATCGAAATAAGATATCGAGACGAGTTTTCGAATTTTTTAAAAATCTTACTTTATTTTATCTTAGAATAGATTTACTCGAGATTACTTCGATATCTTAATAAACTTTAAATATTATTAAGCCATCTCTTTAAAATTTTAGTATTACGTATCGAAGTAAAATAAAATAAAATATAAAGTTAAATACTTTAATTAAAATTAAGATATAACGTATAATTAGTTAAAAAGATAATTAAAAAGATACGCGAAATAATATTTAAAGAGTCGTTATAAGAATAAAAATCTCGAGTTAATCTAATTAATAGACTTAGCGAGATATCGAAATAATCTCGTTATCTCGTTAAAATAAATCGTCTTATCTCGTCTTATCTTAATTAAACTTCGATTTAGCGTCGAAGCGAGATACGATATCTTAAATCTCGTCTTACTTCGTCTTATTACGTAGCGTATATAACTAGATAAATATAAACTAATAATATAAGTATATATTTTAATTTTAAATAACTTGATCTAATAAATTTACTCGCAAATTAAAGACTTAATACGAAGTCTTATAAAAACTTTAAGAGTCTTAATAAATTTTCTTCTCTCGCAAGACGTCGTAATACGTCGTATTTTTTATTATTAAATCTATTAAAGATGAAAGTATCTTTCTATCGTTATAAATCTATTATCGTTATTATTAAATCTAATTACGTTTACTAATACTCGTCTTATCGTATTAATTTAAGAGCACGCTCTTAAAGAAGATAACGTCGTCGTTAAGAGACGCTCGCTAAGAAATAAAAGAAGAAAAACGAGTAAAGTCTAATTACGATATTTTTATAAAGATAAGATTTATAAAATTACTAAATAAAAGAGAAAGTATAAAATCTTATATCTTAATAATTACTCGTTTAACTATATTCTAAAACTCGATAAATAAAAGAATACGTAATATTTAAGAATTAAAAAGAAGTTTTATAATTACGATTTTAATAAATAAGTAACTTATATAGTTTATTAAAATATTATCTTAATTAATTAAATAAAAGAGTTAATTATTAAAGAGTTAGCTTAACGTATTAAGTTATATTATATTTTATATAATTTTAATAAGAATTAAAAGAAGAATTCGATTTAAAAGATTTAAGATATCTATAACACGAAGTTAAAGATTCGTCGTCGAATATTAAATCCTTCTTATATTAATATAAGCTTTACTTAACTAACTATATATATTAGACGAATAATATATTCGTTTTTTTAAAGATATAAAGAATCGAATTATATATTTATTCTTTTTACGAACGTTCTATTATAAGATATTAAAAGAGAATTAAGAAATAACTATTATTAACGTTATATATAAGATAAATAGATATAGACTATCTCTATTTATTATTTTAAATATTAACGCGTTAAAGAGTTCTTTTTATATAATTTTTTATCTTTTAATTACGAAGAAAGACGAGAACTATTTATAAGCGTTATAATAATATCGAAGTATATATATTAAATTAAGTATTCGAGACTCTATTATTAATATTACTAATATTTTGAATTAATACTTATTACGAAATCTTTTTAAACTTTACTTGTATATATTAATCGAAAAGATATAATATATCTTACGAAATATCTTATCTTAAGTAATTTTATATTATAATATGATATAAGATCGAGAGAGATTAGATATTATATCTTTATAAAGATATAATGTAATATTTAAATTAGATATTTTATAAAACGATATAAATCTAAGATATCTTATAAGATATTTTAAATAAGATATTCTAATAATAAATAAGATAAGAATTCTATTAAAAGCACTGCTGAAAGCACTATTAACTAGAATAATAGTTAGAATAATAATGCTAAGAGTATTGTTAATTAGAATAATAATATCGAAAGTGCTACTAACTAGAATAATATCTAGAATAGTAATATCAAGAAATAATAATAAAATACGCGAGACTAAAGAACAATAATTCGATAATTAGTTAATATTATTAATTGAAAAGATATGATATATCTTACGAGATATCTTATTTTAATTAATCTTATATTATAAAATAATATGAAATTAAAAGAGATTAAATATTATATCTTTATAAAGATATAATATGAGATTTATATAAGATATTTTATAAGACGATATAAATCTAAGATATCTTATAGAATATTTTAAATAAGATATCTTAGTAACGAATAAGACAAGAATTCTATTAAAAGCACTATTAAAAGTATTATTAACTAGAATAATAACTAAAATAATAATTAGAGTAATATCATTAAGAGTACTACTAATTAGAATATTAATGTTAAGATTAATGCTAAGATTAATATTAATATTAATATTAATACTAAGATTAATGTTAAAATTATCGTTAAGATCATCGTTAAGAATATCGCTAAGAATACTATCTACTAAGATCGTTATCAAGAATATCGTTAAGACGAATAATAAGACGAACAATAATACGCAACAATAAGACGAATAATGATACGCAATTACGTCTATATTAACTAATCACTAAATCATTATTCTTTCGTCTCGCGTATTTCATTATTATTTCTAATTAGATAATCAATAGTTTAGTATTACTATTCTAGTTATTATTCTAGTTTAGTAGTACTTTCGATATTATTATTTTAATTATTATTTTAATTAGTAATACTCTTAATAGCATTCTTATCTTATTTATTATTAAGATATTTTATTTTATAAGATATCTTAGATTTATATCGTCTTATAATATAATATTAATAGAATCTCATATCATTTTATTATAATATAAGATCTAGAGATCTCATATTATATTATATTATAATATGAGATAAGACGTTAATATCTTATATTATCTTATATCTTTTCGATTAATACTTTTATTCTTTATATCTAATATATTAATCGAAATATAATCGTTAATTATAAGTCGTTTTTCTATACTAAGAAGAATTAAAAGAAGTTTTATATTTATTAATTTCGAGTTATATACGTAATTATTATAATTACTTTTTAAACTAAGTAAAAGTTATTTAAAAGATTTATAATTATAATAATATCGTAACTCTATAAATTCAATTCGTTAGATATTAACGAATTTATAAAAATTAATTTTCAAATAAGATTTAATATATCGAGTTAAAGAATACTTTAGAGTTAAGTATACATATTATACGTCGAATCATTAAAGAATAAAATTGCACGCCTAGATGTGTTTAGTTTCTATGCGGTCAATCCAGATTGACTCTTTAAAGTTCATTTAAAGGAATACATTGATCATGAAGCTGCATATTGTCTCTTCGTAATCCTGTCACGTTGATCAGATCGTGTCACTAGACAGATACGTCGTGAATTGACACTCTTATCATTAAAAAGTTTACGAAGCAATGAACGCTTTTGCTTACTCAGATAGTTTCATATACAGTGATCTCGCTCCATGCCAGATTCCCCAAAGTCCTCAGTCCCGTAACAATGCCCTCTCTCCACATATTGTCTCTTCCTTTCTTATATCCGCCCCGACTCCCCCGCAATATCCTTCAGCCCCAATCACAATCACAGCTTCGACCTCCCCTCCACGTCCCCAACCACGATCCAAAGCGCCTCGCACCCCGCAAGCACGGACCCGTGTTGATCCTCAATCCTTGCATCGATCCAACACTTCCTCCCCTCGCACCCCTTCATCGTCGCGCGGACGAGCACGACCTGCGGCGTCCTCACGGGCCGCGAGTACCGCGTCTTCAACTGCCCCGTCGCCATCGCGTTCCATGAACCCCGGGGATCGAAATGTTGGTTCGCCATCAGCAGCTGGCCCATGGCCTCGTCCATGATGACGCAGAGCAGGCCCCCGTGCACCATGTCTTTGTATCCATTGAGGCCGTATTCGAGAGCGAGGAAGGCGAGCGCGGAGGTTACGGGGGCGTGGCCGGGCGGGCGGGCGGTGGCGGTGGCGGTGGCGGTGGCGGGCGGGGAGTGCAGGGTGAGCCAGAAGGGGATGGTGGATTTGTCGTGGAGGGTTTGGCCGATGAGGGCGTCTTCGGTTGTGGGTTTGATGGTGCGGGAGCTGGTGGGGAATTTGTGGAGGGAGGGGTTGGCGAGGTGGGTGGAGACCCAGGGGATCGCTTGGAAGTAGGCCAGGTCGTCGTCTTCTGCCATTAGGGGTTAAGGGGGAAGATATGGGCGTTGTTCGGTCGATGGTATTATTGGGGGATGGGGATGTTGCACCTTCAGATTGGAGATTTAGCGTATTCAAAATCGTATATCCGTATCTTGGCACACAAGAACACAGCCATAGGATCAAGATGTTAACTTTTTATTTAAAAGTCGAATGATAAAACAGCCTATATACTTGCGCTATATGCTCGTGCGAATTTAATTCCGCTGGAAAAAAAAATTCTTCTAGATTATAGATACAAAGTTGATATTTTGATCCTCTTTGATGTACGAAGGTTGACACGCAAAGTCCTGGACATGCGCTAAAACCCTTGGCATTCTTGGCATTCTTGGCAATATCAAAAAAAAACATCAATGCTTTGCCTAGTAGCGACATCTACGCTTTGCATAATAACGACATATATATATACGAGATGTATATGCATTGTAGCGACGTTATAGCTATATATAAAAAGTATATATGCATTGTAGCGACGTTATAGCTATATATAAAAAGTATATATATATTGTAGCGACGTTACAGCTATATATATTTAATAATAAAATTATTATTTAATGCATTAACTCTGGGAAACAAGAGGAGAATCTAATAAATTTTTAATATAAATAGAATCATAGTACAATATACATGAGACAATGCTCTCTAGACTCTCTATATTAATATATCTAATGCTTAGAGCATTAATCATAACGACGATATTAGACTTTAGACACTTGCTTTAACTGAAGTCGAGATTACAGTCAAAATTGTTATTACAATTATTAAAATATCTCGTCAAATAATTAGTCGTCTTTAGAAACAAGTTCGTGTTAGAGAATATGATTCGAGTGAGTTCAAAAAGTTATTATTGTCTCACGTCATAGACGTCTCTAGATTCGATCGTTTTATAGTTATTATATCTAAACTTGAGAGTATTATTTTAAACGCTATACGAAAGAATCGTTACGATCGTGAAAAAACGTCTTTTATATTAGCTGCAGAGTAAGAAATATACTTTGTTATAGTGCTTAAAATTCTTAAAAAAAACAACTTTCGATTAATAAAAATTATCAAAAAATCGTCTCTTACGAAGATTATAATAAAAGCTCGATATTAATTCGCTTTACGATATTAAGACTAAACGATAAAGAACTAAAACCGCGTAATCTAAAATAACGAAACGAGTATAATCTTGAATTCTTGACGTAAGAAGATACGACTTTAACGTTAACTCAACGAGATATTTATATAGTTCGCTATACGTCGTCGTTTCGTGAGAACTATAAAATTCATATTTTAAGAGTATTTTTCTTATAACAAAAAGAGTTCGTATTATATTTAAAGAGTTAAAATCGCGAAGAAGAAAGTAAAATATATTAAGACTCTTCGCAAAGTCAACGAGATTCTAAAGTCGAAGATTAAATTAACTTAAGAACTCGAGATCGAGATTCGACGTCTGAATCTTCGAAATCTTTCTAATAAAAAGTCTAAGTGAAATTTTATTACAAAGACTAAGAAAATTATTATTAAGAGAAAAAAAGAAAGAATCAATTAATATCGATATTAAAAAAAGATATATATACTCGAATTTCTTATATTTCTCTCACTTATTAGATATAGATTCCTATTTCAAAGCTTCTAATATTTGTTTAAGAGTGTAAACGAGATTAATTTAACATAGAGATTATAAAGAATAAGATTTTGATACACGCGTTTAAATATCAAAAACCTATTTATATGAAGTTCGAAATAATACGAATACTCTAATACGATGACTTCTCGAATCTTAATATAATTAAGTCGTGTTGATTTTAAATAAAGCGTTAAACGACTCGAAACGATATCTCGAGAATTTAAAAGAAGGTCGAAAAACGATAAAAGCATTATTAAGAAGAAGATCTCTCTCAAAAGAGAATTTAGAAGTGAATCGAGCGTATATCGAGACATATTACTAAGATAATACGTCTTAATGACGATAATAAGTATAGAAAGGGTCGAAAGAGTAATAATATACGATTATATGACATATAATCTCTATTATAAAATAGTCTATCTATTCTTTTAAAGAGTTTTATTTATTGATTCTCTATAACGAAAGTAATTTAACGTAAAATCTCACCCGACGTAAGACGTCACTGCGATTAAGTCTTCGATAGACATAACGAATATGAGAATTAACTATCAGAAATTCAAGTTAATACGCGCGCTCGACTAACCGTTTACACTAAGATAATTATTCATAACTCCAGCTTTAAGAAGTCAGCGCCATTCGTTATCTAATCGTCAAATTCATAAGTAGAGTGCCCGCGGCCCTTTCTACCTTAAAATCCACAGACATTAACCCGGCCCGCTCTCGAGACACCTCAACATCTTTTTCGACCTTCTCTTAGTACTCTAAGGCGCCACGAGTTCTCAAAGCCGTTCTCAGACACCGTGCTCGTTCGTCTCGCTCGCTCGGTCGCAGCTGATATTCGCATTTTCAGCGCGTCGCACCGACAGCGAAACAAAGATGTCTCTCACACGCCGAAAAAATATCCTTTTTTTCTACTCTACGGACTCGAGTAACAGAGTCTCACAGCACGCGATCGTCTCCCGAGAGCCCTTCTATGATATATATGGTCATGATTAGGAACAGATAGTATGTATATAGTCCTCGACTGACGCGCGAAGCCATGAAATCAACCAGTTAGGCGCTTTCGCCGAAATTACCTACTAAAAGCCGTGCGCCCTAGAGAGTACACTAGAGTAGTCGATATCGCGATCCCCGCTACTTCTCTCTACGTAAAAGATAACCGATACTTCCTAAATAAGAATATGTACGTCGAGCTGCGAGAGATCCCCTGCCTGTAGGCGTCACCGCCCGAGCTCGTATAGGAATTTGGTGATATACTAGTCGACATGCGCAGAGGTCATACTCTAGAGTAGCTGAGGACTGAAATCTTGACATGATAATGCGTAAATTTCTGTCCGCATCTGAACTTCGTCCGTAATCTTCTTCTGAAGAGTCAATATTCTCAATTGCTCACGAACTTTTCTCTTGCAAGGCTTTTGATTCACTGCAAGTAAAGATGCAAGTACAACTCCCTGACTAACCACCTGACCCTTTTCCAAGTTCTTTTAAATCCCCCTCACAGGCAACAGATGACGATGTTGTCCGACTCTTAAATGATATAAAGTATAAAGTACAATGCATCATTTTCTCTCGAGAGAGAGTGGAAACAAGACCACCAGGACATTTTCTATCGGCCCACTCGCGATCGATTCAACAAATCAAAAGCCAAAACACTTACGCCGTCGCAATCCCGGTGCCGGTAGAAGAAGAACCAAGCACTCTCGACGTATTACCACCCGGCCCTTCCAAATGAGGCCTCGGGAACTCCCACCATGTGTGCTGGTCCGTATCATCCATGCGCGACACCGCTTCTCCAATGTATTCTGCCCGCCAGTCGAAATCCTCCCTCTCAGGACTATCCGGCGGCGTCTGCTTCGTGGCCTCTTCTACCGCTTTGAAGACCTTTTCTCCCACCTGTCTTTCGTAATTGCCCGGATTCCATCCGTCGTCCAAGCCGCCCGACGTGCTCCAGATGTGTAGACTGTAGAAATTCGTGGATGTTGCTAGGGTTTTTCATAATCTCAGCGAAAAGCTGAGGTTAGTAACGCATATATACGTGATACCTTGATGATGGGGGGATGAAAAAAGGAATAAGGGGCTGGCTAGGACGGTACCACTCACGGATATCATCGTGTTGAAAATCGATATTCGGATCGACGAGCCAACCGATGGAATTCTGCAGGCCCTTGGTGATGTACCCGCCCCGCCGGGCAGACACGCAGCGCGAGAGGATCCAACCAGCCATGTCCCGCACTTGATTGGGCACGATATACGTTGGGTCGTCGCTCCAGTTGTCCGATTCCGGGCCGGAGATGTGCAGGAGAATCTGACACGTGCCTGATTTACAACCTCTCAGTCATTGTTATTACTTCGCGCTGGGGGGTATTTTGGGAAGCTACGGACCGTGCTCCGCATCGATCGGAAGGACATTCTCCCTCCCTGGGGCCGGATGGTTGTACCACGGGACGGGCTCAGTGCCCTGGGGTAGTTGACCGAAGGCGACACGGCAATCGGCAGCTGTAGGCGGGGTGGGATACGAGTAGTAACCTCTGCACTCGTACAAGTCTGGAGAGACTGGCGCGGGGATGACTCCTACCGGGACTGGCGAAGCGTTTAGAGCCGAGGCGTTCAGGGTCGGTTGAAAGAGGGTGAGGCCCATGTTTGGATGAAGGGAGAATTGGTAACTTACCGCGCAGGTCAGGTACTGCAGCTATACTGTACTTATAGGATTGTGACAACCGCTCTTTGCGCTTCTGTCGGCTGAAGCGCATTGTCACGTTTCAGGAGCATGGCGGGTCGAAGCGGATGAATGGCACCTTTTGCCATTAAGAATGGCTTTGGGAGTAAGCATGTATTTTTCTTCGCAATCCTGAGGATACTGCCGGAGACTCTATTAAAGTCGGGGTTTTAATCAGAGGATGAAATTAGTTGTTACAGGTAGAATATCGACTTTGATACCTTTTGCCGCCGGAACTGGTTCCATCAATGCTCTCTTAGTCGCAAGTTTCTCTTTGTCGCGCTGGACCTCTAAGAATAGAGTAATGCCCGGCGTTCATCCTTCATACTGGCGCCCAAATCCCGCGCAAAACGATCAATCCCGGATATTCGACTGATCGAGTCACGTGATGCAGATTAGCAGGATACGCTCGACTTTTGCTAGGTCTGCAGCATCATCGGTCTGATACACTGCGCGTCCACCAGTTGACGTATCTTACCACGCAGCTTGAAGATATTTTTCATTTCCTCAATAGAACGCGAGGCAACTAGGCTCCTTAACAAGCGACTAGCGCCCCCCACCAGAACAGATGTTCATTTTCTAACAACGGAATCTGCTACTTGACGTGATACGCTATACCCCCTTGGGCTAGACCCTTGGTGCTTTTCCAAGGATAGCAATTGCTACCCTCCCTCACAGCACTTACAACTTTCTTCTTACCCTACCCTCAAACCCTCTCTCATCTTCTCACTTCAGACACGCAAAATGTACTTCCTTTCATCTCATATCCGCTGGTCGAGATGATGTACGTTGAATTGTATAAATTTCTTAATAATTATTAATCTACGTCTAAGTGATCTGCGTCTCTTCTATTCACTAAGTATCGTACTCGCCTTCAATTGAAAATGCATTGCGCCTCAACATGAATTTTTCTCTTCTTTTAATACGATGTTATAAGATAAAAATTTGCATTATCTACGAGTAGTAGACTATACTTCTTAGTTAGCGTAACGCTTTTCTATAAGAAAGCTAATTCGCTATATTAGCTAACTGGCGATCTAATCAGCTAGTCTTTCTAGACGACGAAAGTCGACGAAGTATAAGCGAACTAGTTAGCATCTCGTTGATCTTATTGATTAGACACTGAAGTCTTTAGACGATAGAAAGTACGAATAAGTATTTCAGATTCTTAATTCTGAATGTATAAGATCGTGACTCAGCGAGAAGTCTAAATAATTAAAGAGATAAATTCTATTATTAGTGCTTATTATATAAGAATATCTATTCTAAATTATTTTTTAAAGTTCGATCACTCTCGAAATCTTTATTAACTTCGTTCGAGATCACGTTCTTTCTTATTATAAAAGCTTTTACGAGAATAAATCTCTATTAATGATTATATATAATAACGCGTTAGATTATTATAATAATGAACTTATTCGTATATGTTACGACGCAGAAGTATTGCTGAATATCTCTCTTTATATTCGTCTGATCTAAATTTAATCGAGATCTTATTTTCGATAATAAATACTACGAAAGTTAAGAAGAAATAGACGCTACTAAGATTTTAAAAGAATAACTTTTATATTTTATAGAGAATTAGCTATGAAAATAGCTAGCTATACATTATTATTATCGCTCTTAAATGTAGTCTTATTTAAATTAAATTATTCGCTCTTAATATTTTCGTTCTTCTCTTATATTTACTATTAATAACGCTATCTATAATCGCAACTCTTATTCTCGATAGAGTCTAGAATCGACTTAAAAAATCGAGATATAAAGATCGTAAAAGAACGCGAAGAATATTTAAATAATAAGACGCGAGCTAATTTCTTGCTACGCTTAAACGCGTCTATGTCGTCAATTAAGTCACGCTCGATATCTAATTTAATCTTTAACTTCTTCTCTTATTCGTGTGCGAAATAATTTCTTTTTTACTTCTAAATCTAATAAGACTTATAGTGCTTGTTTAGTAACTTATTCTTCGCTTTATCTAAGACTATTCGATCGTGTATCGTAACCTTTAGTTTTATATTCTTAATGAAGTCTTTTATATTAATATGCATCGAGTTACTAGCTCTTTCTTCTAATATAGAGATTATCTCACGACTATATACGAGACTATAAATATAACTAACTAAGCGATAAGATTTAAAATGATCACGTATAACGAGCTTAGCTTCAAGTCGCGAGAATAAAATATCTATAAGAGCATTAGTAGAATACGTTGATTGAGAAGAAAGTTGAATAATAATAATTACTAAAGTAGTAGTAGATGGGACGCGATCAAGTATTCGCTAAATATTATTTTCAGAGATCTTTTAACGATAAGATTCAAAGATAGTTTAGATGTGTTAATAACATATATATAATTCAGAAGTATATTAATTTATTCGAAGATCAATAGAGCGAGATGAGTACGACGTATCTTTATTCTAAGTAAAGTGTCGATTTTTAGTGTCTAGACAATAGGCTTGAGACGGAAAAAAAGTATTCGAAAAGAGAGTTTCGTGCATTATGTACGCTTGCACATCATAGAGTAAGCGCTTGCGTAAGTGCGCATGCGTGAAGTTACCGACACCGAGCGCGATTTTAAAAAATGAAAACTCCATGTTGCATCTGCATATTGATAGAGACTGCATAATGAAATCATTACTTCTTCACGCAGATAGTCTTCGATTTCTTGATCTTCGTGATATCATAATTGCATGTTGAAGCGAAAACTTGGTTTAGGACTCGACTTGAATTTGCGTGAATATAAGATCTGTAGATGACCTCGCATCTTTCGTTCAAGATCGGCCTTTAGACACTTGAGCGTGTCTTAGGTCGAAACTTGGATCGATTTGAGGTCTTCCGGAAGCCTGACTTGAGATAAAAGATATATGTCTTAGAATATGCAGCTCTCGTTGCATAGAAAGTGACCTCAAGTCGACTAATTTAGCGCTACGAACTATGCTTCTCAGGGTTACTCGCCGAGGGCGATATTTGAAGCATCTCAAACGGGACGGGGAGCTCGTTCTAGGTAGTTGCTGATAGAAGCGATAATGTGAGAGATTGAGATTCTAGAGACGAATCATGGCTACCTACCAGATGGTAGTTCGCTGAAAGGAGCCGTGCTTTTCCGCCACGTATCCGAAGTAATCTCGATATAGCACGTCCTGGCCATACTGAAGATGTCGAACGGCAGACTCATGGCTCTAAATCATGCTTCAAGACTTTCAGAGGCGTAGGTGATAGCGATCTCCTCCCGGCCGAAGGCCTCCCAGGATTTAGGGCAGAGCCAGCTCGCTCTGCAAAGACCAATTCATTCTCTTTAAGATTCGTCAACAAACTCTTCGATCTTCCAGCAGTAGTAAACAAAATCTTCAGAACCCGACCTGAGCCTTCAGCTGGAGGATTCCTGTATATTCTGTGACCGCGAAGTGTATTAATGAAGGCTGTCATATGTTTTGTGGTGCTCCTGTCATCTAAGACCTCAAGACCATCGATGACGCAGAAAAGCATGGGCGGTGAGAGGTCAAGCAATTCTCCTAGCACTGTGATGGCCTCATCGTAGGAGCCTACGCTTCCGTCAACTTTTGCGAGCTTCTGCTCTCCCAGGATTTCGGTGTAGCTCATGAAGGATGGTAATAATTCTATCAATTGTCGTATGAGTGCATACGTCAAGGCAATGAGTCCTTTCATTTCTGCGGTCATACCACTTGATAACTTCGTACCACGTCGAGGGAGTTCACAGAAGTACGAGATCACTGGAATCTGCGCCTGGATTGCAGACGCCACGTAGTCTGTAGCAACCATGATCGTTGGGGGCGTGTCCACCACCTGATTTGGGCCAGCGATGCAAAGTATCTGAGACCCACTTGTGGTCCATTCTTCCAGAGCGGATACGACTTGCCAATCCATGTAGGTAACAGAAGATGCATCGTGCTCTATCATGAAACGGTCACGATTGATGTGGTTCTCAAGATTACTGGAGAAGAGTAGAATGTCGTCTCTTCCCGGCAATTCTATAGCGCATCAATACCCCTCCGCTGAATTTAGGTGATAGGAGATATCTTACTATTATCACGGAGAAGACTTGATGCGACATCTTCTACCGTGTGTCGGCCTTGGGTTGCTTCTAATTCCCTCGAAGGTTAGCATAGAATCCTTTTCTAGTACATGCATCATCAAAACTTACCCCTATTCTGAGTATGCCCATCATGGAGGAAAGCCGACGCCTGCCCTTGTAATAGAGCTTTAGCTCCCAGCGCCACGAGGTGAAGAAGTCTCGGCTGGTCCGTAAAAAGCATACGTATATTATCCTCCTCTTTGGCCCTTTCTTTAGTAGCTCTCTCCTCTCGTTCTCTTCTCTCGACGGCTTCCCTTTCTAGACCCTGCAGCCCAATACTCAGATTCTGTCCGACTTTTGCGAAATCAGTTCTCATGTATCGAATCTCAGAGTGTGACGCGTGCTGAGCTTCTCGATTGATCGAAGCAGAGATCTGCTTGATGTTGGCTACTTGGTCTTCAAACTTCTCATAGAAATCTTCCTTGAAGCTGGAAAGCAGGCGACTTGAAGATCTCTTTGTATACCATTCGATGGCGTTTCTCAAAAAGCAGAAAATATGTGCATATAAGGTAGCGATACCACCTATCAGTGCCTTGGTGGCATACAAGGCACACTCTTTGGCGCAGACAGCAACAGCCTCTGTAATCTCAAGCAGTGCCCGAGACAACCCAGATGCAATTTTCTCGTAATTGGCTGAAGCCTTCAGCAAATTAGGGCCCGAACTTGCAACTTAAGGAAGCCAGTCTTACCTTTAACAGAGTCTGTAACGTTCCGCAAAAGATCGATGCATACTGACTATCGGATGGTAGGACTTTGAGAAGAGTCGAATGAGAGTTCAATGCGCTGCCGACACGCCGGAGATACTTCTTTGTGATACCCCACGCCCCCTTCTCCCTCTTTTGCTGCCACTCGTCCTCGATTCCTTTCATCACATTCACGACGTCTTCGAAGTCTGCTGGGCGTCTTGCTGACTCGACACGAGCATCAGGGGGAAGGATGTGCCGAAATTGGGTCCATGTATCATTCAGCTTTTGGCGCTCTACGTCCAATTTCCGAATGTCCGGATCGCTGCGGCGGGCATTGTTAGAATGATTCGGTCATTGATCCGCGAATTTGCTGCCTACTCTGCGATTGTCCAAGGCTCAAAGTGCTTGCGCAGCTCGGCTAGTTCCTCATCAATATGGTCCCCTCTCTTCCTGTCTTCCACCACGATCCGGGCGAGTTGATCCGAAGGCGCGTCGGGAGACATCCTAGCCTCGAGCTCGAAGCTGAAACTTCGGTACAATTCCTTTGCTCTGGGATGATAGCTTTTCTCATCTGGGTCGTCGTTCATAATCGCGAGATGAAATCCGGAAGTTTTTTAGAAGGATTGTATCTAATTCAAGCCGGGTGATCATCGCTGATCTTTCAAGTGGTCTTTCAAGTCAGGGTCCTGAATCAATCTTCGAGCTCATAGTTGCAGTTTGCCGATGCGCTGTTAAAAGCAAGTACCCTCTATCGCAGTATCGCAGTGATTTTATGCATGAGATGCGGGGCAGTAGAATGATAAGACTGGGTACCTTCCTCTTTTGACACCTTGCCCCACCGACTGTGCATGAACAACCATTCATAGGTCTAAAACCTGCAGGGTCTCCACCCATCCCTCCACAAAAGTCGAGAATTCTATTCCATCTTTCTGCAATACATATTCTGCACCTACGTAAAAGACATGAAGACCCTAGAGCCTATGGTCTGACTCTGCAGGTCAATTTGCAGCTAAAGCGAGGCTGAATGTCACGACAGCTGATTTATCAGCTCGTCTCTAATATCACTAATCTACCATGCTGGAGGACGGGCGGCGTCTAGATTTCCTGCTTAGTGTTCCTCACCATCAGCCTTACAAAATCTCTCGAGTCAACTTTGGTTGATTTCCTTCTGCCCGCCATCACCTGGCTCAAAGTGTCACTTAGCCTGCGAGACAGCTCGTGATCTAGCGAAACATTGCAAGCACTATCGCAAAGCAAAGGAGCGAGCGAGCGAGCGTATTGTGAGCTTCTCCCAAGGCTGTCGCATTGTGAGCTGAAAAGCTCAGGGATAGTATTCCTCATTGACACTGCACGGTCAATACATGTTTAGCCATGACTGAACCCGAGCCACCAAAATGCGAGATTAATGCTCAACTGTCTCAGATGCCAGCCGAGAGTCTCTCTGGTACCGCCGTGGGGGCTGGAGAGACCAGTGGCTTACCGGAAAGCATCATGACTTCGGGCAAGGAGACTAAGCCGGACGCAAATCCAAAATTTCTGGGACCGGTCCAAGTTGTGAAAGAGAAAGAAAAAGAAAATACGCCAGCTCCGCCCGTTCTCTACAGAGTCCAATACTTGAACACAGATGATGATATCGTATTTAGTAAGGAGAACAAGGAACCCATGGAGACTCAGAATACGCTGTCGGCCCTTGGGAAATCTATTATCGAGGTCGTCACGGACGTGCGAATACTCGGATCGTACACTGCTAGTAATCCCGAGAGGGAAGAGCCCCGAAGCGCAGTCAGTGTTTTAAACACTAAGCTGAAAATCAATTCTCCAGCCATCATTACCGCCCTTCAATCTGTGATCGAGTACTACCCAGATCATAGCTTCTCGGAAGCCTCAAACACAATCATGGAGCCTTACGCGGTCTTGATCCATCACGAAGAGGAGCTGAAGGCTTATAGAGACCAATTTGATCCGAACGCAACCAACTCCGGGGACGAGCTTTGCCATCGTAATGCGAACGCATATGAGCACCTGGGTATACTGCAGAATGTTTTGTTTGAGCGGTCAGGCACAGCAGTGAAGGCCGAACGGGAACGTCATGCTCGAGGAGTTGCCACATTCGAAATGCTTTGGCTACTCCTCAGACCTGGGACTAACGTCTACTCCGATGACAATTATGATGGCAACTACAATGCTTATGTCATCAAATCCGTGGAAGGTGGCGTGTACGGGGGTCGATCTACGTCGTTTCTGATTGATGCGTGGAATATGGACTACGACGGCACTAACATCGGACGGGCCCACTACCCCTTTCTTCAGCGAGCGTACGATGGAGAGAAGGATATCATGTCACTCAAAGTGATTCCGTGTGAGTTCTGGAGGGAAGACTCGAAGGAGGGAGAAGAGACCAAGCCGCTCAAACTGAAACTGGAAGAAAGGGGGAAGATGTTTTTTAAGCTGGCTCAGAGGCAGTGCATGGATTTTGATGGGACTACCTATACATGGCCTAGGAAATATGTGAGCATTCTTTAAAATGAGGTCACGGCTTTTCCGAGTATTTGGCTTATTGAGATGCCAGATCAAAGGACTGACGATGGTGGATAGCGAAGTCTACTACATGGAAGTAGCTTCGGCAAAATCGGCACCAAGGCCTATCCTGGGTGACTGTGGTGATACCACGGAGTTCGGCGTATCGAAATGCCTCTGCCACGTCTGTTTGAACTCCAAACAGCGTGGTATTCAGCCCAAAATCTCCAGGTATTCGAATTACGATGACCTCTTCCCGGAAACAACAAAGTCCCTCACGAACCATCAGTACTTCCTTTGTGCTCCAGAAGTCCACGCATATGTTTTCAAATCACGAGCTTGGGGTAAGGGTCTCCTCGTTGATGAGTTATTTTAATATAGGATCAAATTGTGGGAAGAGGGACGCTGACAGAAGCATTCGCTTGCAGAGCGCCTAGATGTATACTACTTTTCGGATCCCACATTCGATACTGGGATGATAGATACACTAGTTATGGAAGACGAGCGAAGGCGATTGATCAAAGCATTGGCAACAAACTACGAAAATCAACGCAATCCGAGCAGTCAATCGGCCCACAAACCCTGGGCAGCCGATTTTGTAGCTGGGAAAGGAGAAGGCAAAATATTTTTGCTGCACGGCAAGCCCGGTGTCGGCAAAACTTACACAGCAGGTATTCCTTGCAGGAATAACCCAGTACTCTCCTGAGCTGTACTGATAGGAGCAGAGTGCATCGCCGCATACACCAAGCGTCCTCTCCTTTCCCTGACCATAAGTGATATCGGCACTCACCCTGCCGATGCCGAAAATAGCCTCAACAGGTATTTTACGCGCGCGAAGCAGTGGAACGCCATCCTTCTCATAGACGAAGCCGACATCTACATGGAACGGCGCGAAAATCAAGACTTGAATCGGAACAGCCTCGTATCAAGTATTTCCATTCTTTTCTTCCTGCCTTCGTCCTTACGGATGTCAGTCCCAAACACCGTCGTGATACTTACGAAGGTGCTTAGGCTTCCTGCGCGCAATGGAAAATTGTCAAAGCATCCTCTTTCTGACAACTAACCGCATTGGCTCCTTCGACGACGCTTTCGTCTCCCGCATCCATATTTCCCTCTATTACCGCGACTTCAGCGAAGATGACCGACGCAAGATCTGGAACATCTTTTTCGATAAGTTGGCCCGAGATCGTAAGAATATGATGCAAATTCCAGCAGAGACGATACTCTATGCGACTGAACGGGAAGTGACGAGCTTGAAATGGAATGGGAGAGAAATCCGTAATGGTAAGTGGGCTTCATTCTACCCGCATTTTGATCAGGATTCGGGGAGAGGGGATGCAGAGGGCTGATTTCAGGTGCACACATAGCGTTCCAAACAGCAGTTGCCCTAGCCGATTTCGATGGCGCAGATGAGAATGGAAAGACCACCCTGCGCAAGACGCATATCCAACAGATCGTGCATATGTCTCAGGAGTTCAAGGACTATCTCAAAGAGTTGCATCGGGGAGACGAGGCCAAGAGGGCGGACCGGCAGCGAATTCGATATGATGATTTTGATGAAAAAAGCTGAGGGATGTGTAGCGACTTTGAATACTGGACCTGGACAGTCGTCAAGTCAGGTCGGGGTTGAATTTGTAGGGATGTGTGGAAACGATTCTCTATTCAAGGTTGCAAGGTGGCGTCATCAGTTACTATAAAGTGTAGGTCCAATTAGGCACCTGAATGAATTATACACCTCCGGATTCGCCAATATCGATGAAGGTAGTCCCTCATGCAGTAGTAAGTGAAACCCCTCTTTAGACTCCTCGGATAGCGCACCCGGGTGCAAGCTCCGAGGAGGACTCACTTCGGCACGAGGGGATATTAGTGACAATTTAATCACTAATAACAGAACGCATATCCGCCTTTTCAATTTTTACCCACGACTCGTAATCAATTTAACATCGACTTATCAGATCTCGTAAATTCATTTAGTCACATCATGAAGTTCTCCTCTATTAATCATCTCGAAAACTAAGAACTCTCGACGAGTCACGTCCCCGTGTCAAAGTGTTTCTTTACGCACGTCGCATTGTGATCGATAATAACATTAGATATATTCAGTCAGTCACGAAGATTCGATAAAATCTAAATAATTCTAATTAAGTTTAAAAGAACTTTTATGTTCGTGATATCGTCTTGAATTCCCTTATTATTCTTACTTCTTAAGTTATAGTACGTTTAGCGCAGAGAAGAAATTAACACGTATTTTATTAATATCTTTATTAAGTTTCTATAGAGTGCTTCGTCGAAAAGAATATATCTCTTAATTCTAATAATAATTTTAACTCTTTATAAAAGAATTTTATTAAATTTCTATTACTTATTTTATAATTCTTAAATTAATTTCTTATAACTTTTAATCGACGTTTCGATACTCTCGATTAATATACGTTCGTTCGCTTATAAATAATAATCTAATATTGTCTTTTTATAATATTAAAAAATATCTTAAAAACTATTAAGTCTCTCGATTAAATAAATAAGTTATTAATTTCGATATTCGTAGATATTATAGAAGTCGATTAACGACTATATAATTCAAATTCTTAACGAGATTAATCTTATTACGCTTATCGCGACGAAAAGTAAATTAATTATAGAAGTCGATCTCGATCTCGATATTATTTAAGATAACTATTATCTTAAAGAATAGTTAATAAAAATAATAAATGAAAAAGTTATAAGAATAGAAGTTGTCTTCGTCGAGACTATTAATTAGTCGCTATCGTGTTATATATATTAATCTAGTCGTCTTTTAAGACTATAATAAATTAATGTTACGCTACGTAATAAGACGAAGTAAGACGAGATTTTAAGTGTCGTATTTCGCTTCGACGCTAAGACGAGATTTAATTGAGATAAGACTAGATAAGACAATTTATTCTTAACGAGATAACGAGATTATTTTGATATCTTGATAAACTTTAAATATCTTTAAGCGACTTTCTTAAAATTCGATATTACGTATTGAAGTAAAATAAATAAAAACGAAAAGTAAAATACGAAATATAATTACTTAAAAAGATATTTAAAAAGAATAAAAAAGATACGCGAGATAATATTTAAAGAGTTATTATAAAAATAACGATCTCGAGCTAATCTAATTAATAGACTTAACGAGATATCGAGATAATCTCGAACAAATCGACGCTAAGACGAGATAAGATAAGATTTTTAGAAAATTCGAAATCTCGACTCGATATCTTATCATAAATTCGACTTAATACGAGATCTCGTCGAGACGTCTCGTCTTATTACGTAGCGTACTAAGAGTATTATTAATTAAAATAATAATTAGTCTAAATTAGAATAGTAATACTAAGAATATTATTAACTAAAATAGTTATTATTATAATAGATACGCGAGATAAAAGAATAATAATTCGATAATTAATTAAATATTATATTAAGTGTCGCGATTCGTATTAAGTATCGTATTAAGTATTTCGTTAAGTAATTTTAATATTATTATTCTAGTTAATATTCTAACTACTAATCTAATTACTATTCTAGTTAGTAATACTCTTAATATTACTATTCTAATTTTTATTCTACTTAGTAATACTTTTTAATAGTACTTCTAATAGAATTCTTATCTTATTCGTTATATTTTATAAGATATCTCGAATTTATATTATTTCGTAAGATATCTTATTTAAAGATCGTTTTATATCTTTATAAAGATATAGTATCTAGTCTTTTTAATTTTATATTATTAGTATATATGAAAGAATAAGATAAAACTAAGTCAAAAAATCTTAATCTATATATATAGTTAATAATTAAATTAATAGATCTACGCTTTTTAATTAGACTCGCTTTATTAGCTCGTTAGATCTTTCGACGCTCTTATTAAAAAATATAATAATACTTTTTTATAATTTTAATTGTTCTATACTATTTATATATAATTTCTTAAATCTTTCGTTAATTATAGAACTCAACGTTCGCATTTTAACGTTATGAGATTTATCAAATTTAACTTATTATTAATAAAGTAAAATTTTAATATCGATACTCGATCGATTACTTTTTAAGAAATACGCGACTTTGATTTCTTTTACGTATAAGTCTTATATTTTAAATAACTTTTTATCTTTCTATTACTTTTTTAATATTTCTTTTCTAATTATAAAGACTTATTTACTTTATTTAGAAAATCAAGAATTTTTAAAATCGATCTTATAATTGTTAATAAACTCTAAGTTGAAAGTTTTTTAATCTTGAAGAGTTTTCGAAAATACGCGATTTCGAAATCAACTTTTAAAATTCTAAAAATACGTTTCACGAATTTTATTCGTAAGTCTATACTTATATTATAATATAAAACTAGTTAAAATAAGTTATGTATTATATCTTCTTAATTAGTACTTAAATCTTCTTTATTAATATATATAAAAGAATAAGATAGAACTAAGTTAAAAAATCTTATATTTATATATATAGTTAATAATTAATTCGATTACTTTACGCTTTTTAATTAGACTCGCTTTATTAATTTATTAGATCTCTCAAACGCCCTTATCAAAAAAAAATAGATAATATTCTTTAACAACTTTAATTGTTCTATTTTCTCTAAATAAGATTTTCTTAAATTTTCGTTAATTATAGAGTTTAACTTGCGTATTCTAACGAGATAAGAATTATTAAATTCGATCTCTTATTAATAAAGTAAAGTAAAACTTTAATATCGTTACTTAATCGCTTAACTTCGAAGCATTTCTTCTCGAAGATACGCAACTTCGAAATCAATCTTCGAAATTCAAGAACACGTTTTACGAACTTAATTCGTAAGTCTATACTTATATTAATTAAAGTAAGATAACTAAGTTAAAGAAGATATACGCTGCGCAACGAGACGAGACGTCTCGACGAGATTTCGTATTAAGTCGAATTCGAAGTAAGATATCGAAGCGAGTTTTCGAATTTTTTAAAAATCTTATCTCACTTTATCTTAGCGTCGATTTATTCGAGATTATCTCGATATCTCGTTAAGTCTATTAATTAGATTAACTCGAGATTATTACTTTTATAATAACTCTTTAAATATTATTTTACGTATCTTTTTTATTATCTTTTTAAGTAATTATACTTTATATTCTAATTTGTTAATTAATAAAACGACTCTATTATATAACTATATAGAATTTATATAGTAAATTAAGAAGAAGAGAAGAAGAAGAATAGCTAAGAGTCGCCCACTAGCGCCACGCTAAAAAGCACGCTAGTGCGGGCGGAACGGTCTATAATTGACTGATTTTAACATATTCTCGTAAGATATTTTAGCGGAGAATTGTGATTCTGAACTACGATCTATAGACGATTACTTGACTTGTTACGATATTAGAACGATTTCTTAGTTTCGAAATTACATACCGATTTCTTAAATACTACGTTTCAAAAAGACTATCGTATTATTTTTTAAGTAGTATTTAAACAGTTACTTACTTAATACGTTTACTTTTTTTATACGCTCTACAATCTCTATCGTATCAATTATCTCACGTGTCTATAACTATTAAGCTTATCAAGTCAAGTACTCGTGAGTATTAAATAGCGAGAAACATTAACGCTTTTAAATATTTAACTGCAAAAATAAGCAATTTAGACGATTTTCTCGCGAGGATAACTTATTTTAATATATGCGCTCACTGTGATAAGAGACACGAAGTCTATGTATAATGACATGTTGAAAGTGAGATTGCGGAATTCTGCACTTAGATTGTCGAAGTTAGTCTTTCGACGCTAATTGAAAGATATAGCTAACTAATCATGAGACGATTATTATTTAAGAACGTTTCATCGATCGAGAACGTCTATAAATTGTTACGATTATTATTTGTCACTTTCAAATAAAAAGTATATTAGAGTGTAACGTCTCGTTAGTACTACAGTAGCACTACCGTAGATTTACGATATCAAATCCTAACCTTGTGTCGCTAAGATATCTTATAGATACCTACTCGCTTTCACCTACTAATATAACACATCTACTAATACAATACTCTCAAATTCGAAAACTTCATTTTTCGTCGTTTAACAACAGTAATTAAAATTAAGTGAAAAGAGAAATTATAGAATGTAGAATCTAGATTTTTAATATTTAAAATTTTTTTGAATCAAAGTTATATTGATGAACGCAGATAATGATATAACAAAGTCTATTTAATTCTTCGAGGGCCAGCGTGGGTTTAGAGAGGCTTTTAGGGGCGATACACGCCCCGGGATTTTAAAGTGTTGCATTAGTAGATGTGTTGCATTAGTAGGTGACTACGAGTAGCGCGCTTTCGGAGGACTGCTGTCACATTCCAGAACAGTGTGAGAGACTATATAAATTACACCATCCTCCGAACAAAAGGGAACCTATCTGTAATTAGAGTATCATTCAATCATGGCTTCCTCATCAAAGCCGGTCTTTGTTCTTGTTCCTGGCGCCGCACAGACCCCTTCACACTACGGCTATCTGCAACATCTTCTCATGAGTCAAGGCTACGGCGCCTTGTCTGCGCTACTTCCGACCGTCGGTACCAGTGCCCCCGTCACCGCCGAAGACGATGCAGAATATATTCGTTCGCGTATGCTTCTGCCGGTGTTGGATCTTGAGAAGCATAATGTGATTATGATCTCGCATTCGTATAGTGGTATGCCTGCGAGTGCCGCTGCCCGAGGCTTGGGCAAGGCCGATCGTGTCGCAGAGGGCAAGACGACCTCTGTTCTGGGTCGGATCTTTATCGCCTCCATCTTACCGCGAGGAGGAGATGGGAAGGACGTCGTCGCGACGTTTGGTGAGAAACCGCCGCCTCACATCCATGTTGATGTACGTGAAATGAAACCGTCGCTATCTGTTAGTTGTTTGCAGCCTTTGGCGCTGACCAGACTCTTGAAAAAACAGGGAAACCTACTCAAATGCGCTGATCCAAAGCCGCCATTGTATAAAGACGTTACGCCAGTCCTAGCCGATGCCGCCGTAATATCGGCCATCAGTCATGGCTTGACTTCATTTACGAGTCCATGTCCTCCTGCTACTTGGGACGCGGAGGCTTTTAAGGGCCGTTGCGCCTACATCCGAACTCTCAATAATCAAGCCATTCCTTATGAGGTCCAGAATATGATGCTTCAGGGGACTGGTCAGGAATGGATCACTAGGGACATAGAGACTGGACACAGCCCGCAATTCGCGGCACCAGAGAAACTGAGCAGCATTATTCTGGAGCTGGCGAAGCAGTTTGAAGCAATGTGATTAGCGGCTTGATTTGGTTCTATTCATAGCAAAGACAAATATCAAATGTATGAAGACATCAGGGTTTTGTTGTAGCCACTTGAACGCACACGGCAAACATATCGCCAGCACTCCCGTCCTATCTGAGCCTCCTCAATTTAGAGATGCAGTTAAACCATCGCCCCCGGAGATCTTCTTGGGAGCTCGACCTCATCTGTAGTGCTCACATCGGATAATTCCCATTGCGCACGAGGTGTGGCGCTCTTGTCTTGGTGAGGCTCGTGCAAAACTTCCTACGCGTGTTTCCTGTTGCCCGAGATAGAATCAACTTGAGTTGGGCTTGCTGAGAGCGACTTCACCGACAGCTTTGAGAGACGAGAACGAAGAGATCGAAAAAGACTTCGCAGGCCATTGTCGGCTCGGTAGAGCGGGCCAAAGTTTAACAAACAGCCTGTCATAATGAAGACAGGCGGCTCAATACATGCCAGAGAGAGTTATATATGAACGGCACTGCGAACATGAGTATTTCATTTTTGTCAATCATTCGATCATACCTTGGAAAAAACTAGTAGGGGTTTCGGGAACCTTGATATACTGTATAGCGTAGTATAGACGGAAAAGGGAGGCAATAACACAACTAGGGACATCATCAGTACAGTATAGATCGTGCGGAGGCTTTTCTAACTTACACGCTCCCAAAGCTGAACACAGTTGACAGTATGAGCTTACGGTGAGTATCCATTTGCAGGCTTCGGAGAGCTGCTAGCGGCAAACACAGAGTGAATAGATCGAGCAGGGTGTTGACGGCCACAAACGTGATTAGAATAGCCGAAATATTGATGTTGTACGGGGCTTCCGGATTCCATTGGTTATAGACAGGCCATTTGGAAAACATGACCGACTGGGACGAGATCAGTCGCATGCGCTACTTGAGACAAGGTTTGCGTACTAATAAGACGGCGAGAGTAAAGGATGTAACAAGACCGATAAGAATATTGTTACTCCGGAGAAAACCACGCGTGACAAAGATGCGCCTGTAGAATAGCAGTAGAGAAACCTTGACGAAGCCCATGGCGGCTATCTGGGCATTTTCCGCCGCGAAATTTGCCTGAGTCGGATCAACCCTTGCTTGGGCGAAGTAGGAGCATGGAACTAGCCTTCAAAGCAAATACTATTGCATTTATACTAGGAACGTATGACGGGTCGCCAACTCCGGTGGTCGCTGCAGTATAATCGGTCAGAATGCTTATACCCGTGGAAAGAATCTAAGGCATGATCAGCGTATGAAGGGCAATCCGAGAATCTCGATTTGTACCAAGGTTATAATGATGCAATAATCGTCGCCGCCGAATGGAAGCTTTTGTAGCTTTCGACAATAAAGACGCAGAGCGACGACGGCTATAGCCAAAACGTCGAGAACGACGATCACAGTAACGATTATGGTCGCAGCTTCATTCAACATTTTCGATTATCTGTGAAAGCGATGTCGAAAAGCGGATGAAGAACTGCTGATATCGTTCGACACATGTTAAATATTCTGACCCGTCGACGTTCTGCTAACACCCGGTGATTGACGATGCGCTTGAGCCACAGCCCGCCTCGTCAATACGACGCTGGACGCTGAGGAGAAATCGCCCTAGAGCTGCAGAGTTAGAGGCCTCATTCTCAAATCACCAGTCAACTCGATAGATGCTCAGCACTCGAAAGTAGCTCTAGGTCGAAGAATAAATCCTGAGATCATGTAGGATTCAAGGCGTGCGAGGCTGACAGAGTCTGTTAGCCTTTTGATGACTATACAGTGATTTAGCCTTAGATGAGGTGAACGGGACGGGTTTAACGATCCGATTCAGGCGTAGAAATTAGTTGTCGCATTAAATGTCTAATTATTCAACTGGACAGTCGATGATAAGATCTTAATTCGCACGTGACAAATGACTCAACTGGGCAACATGAGGCTATACAGAACTCGTAGATGTGATTGGGCCGTCCAACGCCAGGATTCTGAGCCAACAGAGGCCTGAGCAGGCGTGTTCTCGTACCCCAGCGCTAGAAAAACTCCCATGCTTGTAGAAGCATAGACCTGGAGTGAAAAACGAAGCTATATACATGTAGAAACGCCGTGAATACATGTAAAACCAGGTGTGGGTGGGCGGGACGAAAGAATGCTATTGCTCTGAAAGAGATCAATTCGAATGAAGAGCCAAACGCAGGTGGAATGCAGCTACTTATGCTGCTCCCAAATGAGACCTGTCCCCTGCAAAGGACACGTCTACCAAATCCATAAATAGCATGCAACCAACATGCTATACGCGAGTGCGAGATTAAGGCCCACTAACCCCCTGTCAAGCCGGGTCTAATTATTCAACTGGACAGTCGATGATAAGATCTTATATATATTTTAACCTATCTATTCTAATTTCTTTATCGGATATGTTTTCTGTCTTTCTAATTATAAATAGATATTAAGAAAATTCTGCGAAAGCACGAATTCGACTATTTCAATAATACTCTATATGAAGGAGAAAAGTAACATAACAAAAAACTGTTCGTGAGGGACTATTCGCAGACGAGTTACTGTCTCTCCACCATTCTTGCTATATCCGAACATGCAATGTCACGCTCATATCGCGTGTGACTGTGATTAATGCTTCATTATGTAGGATCATCATTTAGGATCATCATGTAACATCATCACATGCAGTCAATTTTCTGCTCTGCATTACTCTACGGTATCTTTGACAACATGCATCGCTAATTGTTTTCGTAGATGTATACTTCTTCCCGAACTTTTCACTCCTCCGCCTTGGAGAAGGCCCTTTACACGTACTTCAGACGCCTACAAGCTGAAGGTGAAGTGGGCTTCCTAAGTCAATTACAAAATCGAAAGCGCCGAGGCTGATCAAAATGAAATCGAAAAAGGACGCACCTCGCCGGAGACAGAAAAGCCTGCACCCACCACTTCAAGCAATCCTCCTATCTCATTATTTGAAATAATAACTGTTAGCAATACCCCCTTCACATATCATTCGCTGCGGTAAAAGTTGCGATTTCCGCCATTGTCTCTGTATATTGTCGCACGGAGCGAAAGATTCTAGCTTTCAATGGCAAGTTGTGATACTTGATTTTGGGCGTGCAGGCTTTTCTGTCACCCGCGATCGTACCTATTAGGAACATTGAGGTTCCTTGAGGACCTGGCATCTGTGCTAACGGTGGGTTACTGTAGGTAGTCAATCCCGGAAAAGTAGTGTCCACTGGGCGTGTTGAGGACACTTCTTGAATCAAGGCCAACGCTAGCCCTGATGATTTGGCAATGCGGCACCACGACAGGTCTTTCGAAAAGATCCACTTCCCAATTCCTACACGTAAGCTTGCATCTGAACACTGCCAACTACGCCAACACTGGATACTGCACACCATGGGCCGGAAGACGTTCGCAAGAGAACGCACGAGCTTGAGACTGCTTCTAGTAGCTGTAGTACTCTATAAAGTGTTCTTATGCAAGACGATGAATGCCATAGCTGTCACGAACCACATCCATTGCGGCTAGCTTAAGGCTAGTCAGCCGTTCGAGCTGAAAGGGGCGACATCCACATCGTAAGCGCCTGGTCCGACATGAGTTAGCTGCTTGCCACCCTCCTCCACTTGCTAGCTACCACATTACTCCCTGGCGCCGGCCGTCCAAACAATATTCGGTACGGCCCTCGCAAAGAAGGCCCCTCACTAGGTAGCTTCATACGTCGCGAAGCGAGAGTTGATCACAGGTTCCTTCGCGGCATCGTCTCTCTTCTCCTTCGTTCCGTAGGTCGCGAAGCGAGAGTTGATGACGGCTTCTTTCGCGGCATCATCTCTCTTCTCCTCCGTTCCGTAGGTCGCGAAGCGAGAGTTGATGACGGCTTTCTCGGTATCGGCGTCTCTTTTCTCAGCCTCGTAGTTCGCATAGCGTGAATTGATCACTGCGTTCTTCTCATCGGCGGCATCTCGTGGCTTGATCTCGTATGTCGCGAAGCGAGAGTTGATCACAGCTTTTCTTTGGACGTCTTGTGAGACAGGAGCAGCGACCGTGGCGCCCACAAGGGAGGCCATGAGAAGCAGAGTATTGAATTGCATGATGGCTCAAGGAGATTCTCAAGGAATCGATCGGAATTTGGAGAGATTGTTTGGGCTGGATTTGAAAGGGGTTCTGGGTTGAACGTGGAGATGGAATTGCTATGAGAGGAAAGTCTGTTGAGGAAACAGGCAGCCCTTAATACTTTATCAGTCAAACTCGAGCGTAGTAAAGTTCGAACTACATTCTTTCTGATTGGGGGAGGAGGAGTGGTGGAGGCTTTTTCACGGTGCATACAACAGCTTACCTGCATCATCTCCACGTAAGACACATACGAAAAGAGGAACATTATGCCCCACTGATTTCGTAATTTACCCTGCATCTGATCGTCTTCTTTAGGACTATGCCGTGAGAGATTTTTCGCGATTGGATGTCAGAAAATGACAGCGCACCATCCTGAGCAGACCTTGACTTGATGCACCTCCACTGCTGATCAGAGTCCCCTTTCGGCTGCCATGCCGATGCACCTCAAGCTGCGCCGATTCCCACAGGTCCGTACCCCACTGACCATTCCTCCATGGGCAGGTGCTTCACACATGGGGGAGTGAGATCATACGTATATCATTTTGTCAAAGCGGCCGATGAAACTGAAATCTCCATCTCGTCCTCCGACTACTCCCCACCCTTCACATGTTTCTGCCCAAGCTCCAAGCTTTTCCTCTCCGTAACATGTATTCAAGGGACAGGCTTTCTAAAGAGAAGCTTCTCGGGGAAGAGACGACGGTGTATGATAACGACATTCTAGGCGATAGCTCGAAACGCCGCTGGAAACATCATACATACCTCTGGGGCTTCCAGTTGACCTTATTGCTGATCTCATTATCCACCCTTCTAACTACCTTCTTCTACCGGAACTCTACGCAGCGATGCAATTGCGAGGATCACATGCCAATGTACTCGCCCGCTCTGGAAGCCGTTCGAAACACCGGCCGCATGCAGCGCTTCGACGGTAGCTTCGCGACGCCCAATGCATTCAAAGGCACGCCGAGCCCAGACATCGATGCTGCGTGGGCCAATATCACCTATAAAAATGGTATCCATTGTTCCACGGTCGCATTTGGCCTTTCCGCTAACTACGGTAGGAGGCGTCATCAATATATCCGAGGAGACGCTGCACGCCGTCAATGCTTCAGACGAATTCTCGGTCAAGCTGGCACCAGAGATCGGCGGCGGCTACATGGCTTCCGTGGAGGCACTGCATCAGCTACACTGCCTGAATATGCTACGGCAGGCAACTTACGAGGACTACTACCGGGACAAGGCGGAGCCATGGCAGGATAGCCAGCAGACGCTGCGCTATCATCTTGGTGAGGCTTCACAAGTGGCCCGAGTTGGTAACGATACTGATAAAGAAGCAGATCATTGTATCGACAATCTGCGCCAGAAGGTAGGCTTTTCCCAAAGACGAGGCTGAGAAGGGGAGGGTTTCTAACGAGGTGCAGTTGATGTGCGATGCGGATGCGGGAATTCTGACTTATGTCTGGGTCAAAGGCTATCCGATGCCTTTCCCAGACTTCAGCGTGTGAGTCTTTGTGGCTGTCGTGCAACAAGCCTGGAAGTTAGGTCTTAGCTAATACCTTTCATTCCTTGCAGGCAACACAAGTGTCGGCGATTCGACGCATTGAAGGACTGGGTGATCGAGCATCAGACGTATACTTCCGAGACGCATGGGATCATGCGAGTGCCGGGGGCCCAAGAGCTTGACGTTCCGCCCTAGATGTACCTGGGTTCTTGGCTAAGCAGCCGGCCTTTTTATATAGAGACCAAATGTATGACCAGCTTTCATCAACACTGTCCTTCAGCCAGTTGTAAATGTTGTGATTTGTGTCATCAATTAGACTTTGAGCTGGGTTTTGAGGACCTGAATCTTGGTTTCATGCTCCAATGCTACTCGGCTCATCTACGATGACCTCTGCCACAACTAGTCTGACCGCATCATCACAAAGATAGGAAGATAGATGTGCCCAGGTTCCCGCCGCAGTAGACAAGTATTCAACAAGACTCTTGTGTGAAGATACTTTACAGTTGGTCCTACAGAGGCGTTGACTTCTGCGCAATCATTTGCGGGAAGACACCGCCCATCTTGATTTTGTCGGACATGCGGGCTTTGTCGATAAAATCCATCAGCCTCTGTATTTCGGTCAAATCGCTTTGGTCCGTGCCACCCTCTGTATCCCGTGGCTCTTCGGGTGCCTGTGACTTCTTGCGAATCAGGGAAGCGGCTAAAAGAAGTTTCATTGATTCCAGCACTATTTCGGAGAAGCGTTCGTTCAAGGAGGCATCTTGAAACGGCGAAGAGTTGCTGATTCCCCCAGGAAGTAGATTGAAATTGATAATTGTCATGGCGTCTCCACTAGTACAAGCCTGAGAGACATCCGCCCCTGCATTTGGGAATAGAAGTTGTCGGAGCATGAAATGCGGAAGGCTAAGCCGGTATCAGCTCGGAGCTACTCTATGATAAGCTAGACGCGAGAAGATAAGACTCACTATGAAACGAGATCACGCTCCTGCCGCTCAGTATTGATGGTGTCTAGTGCTTCTGAGATCTCCGTCGAGTCCGGATACGCTCTGAAAAGCCGGGCCTCTGTCTCAAGCCACTGCAGATATCCAGCGGGCTCTACGGCAGGTTAGCCAAACGTTCTTCCACCGGCAAAACTTCCGTCTGACTTAAAAGATGGATTGCATTTTCGACCAAGCGAGAGAAGGCTTTTCTAGGCAACGCGTACGCAAGCCCGCGAATGTTGACAAGATCAAATTTGCCGATGTACCTGGCGTCGAAAGGTTTGGTGCAGTCGTGCTTGACCAGCTGTACACCCGGAGCTGGATTTGGGTTAAAAGCGTGAGCGTTCATGTCGAAGCCAACAAGTAAGGCAGAATCATCCCTGCTTGCATGCCCACCAGCAAGAAATGTGTTTGCTACATCGTCTAGCCAGACACCAGTACCGCAGCCCAAGTCAGCAATGGCACTTCCTGAATTCAAAGTATGAATGGATGGGTGAATCAGTAAACCATTCAGAATCGCATGCTTGATCACTTCGTGTTGCGAATTAAGACGACGGTCTTCTTCAACATCGTCTCGGCGATACGAAAGAAGATAGGGTTGTTGGTCATGGCTGGAGGTCATCTTGATCGGATGGCTGTCGTTTTAATTTTGGACTCAGGGTTCGGTTGTTTACCAGACATTCTTTCCGTAGGCTAGATATATGCAAGCGGCACACGCAAACTCTAGTATCTGTCTGCAGGCAGCGCCGCAATACACAGAATCAGCGCTCCTCGGTTGAATGACTGCAATAACGATTGAAAAAAAGAAGAGGGTAGGAAGGATGGCGTCAGTGTCTAGTGCTGTCAGGACCGATACAAAGTTGTAATTATGTAGGTGTATTGATACTGTAAGACAACTAGCTAGAGAGCAACTGTGTATAGATGGGGAGGCAATGTGAGAACTAAAACTTAAATAGGAGTGTCTACTGCTACTAAGCATAGATATCCTCGAAGCCAGCTTTTTTAGCTGCGTTACTAATACCTAGAACCTCCTTCGAAAAAGCGCTAACCCTTAGTTAGTGTCCTTAATTCGCACGTAATAAATAAAACAAATCGATAAAATAATAAGACTATAATATAGAACTCGTAGATATAAATTAAATCGTTTATCGTTAAGATTCTAAGTTAATAGAGATCTAATTAAACGTATTTTATATTATAGCGTTAGAAAACTCTTATACTTATAGAGATATAGATTTAAAGTAAAAAGTAAAGTTATATATAAATATAATAGAGATAAACGAGCGAGATAAAAGAATACTATTATTTTAAAAAAGATTAATTCGAGTAAATAGTTAAACGTAATATATTATAATAGAGTTAGAATATAAGTAGAAAAATAATAATATAAGAAGATAGTCTATCTATATACGACGGTGTATCTACTAAAGATATACTCGTTCGACGTTTCTTTCTAATCTCGAATCGAGTTCTTTCTAATTAAGAATCGAGAGATTTAACTATTCGTCGATTATCGACTAGTGTTATAATATAATAAAATAAAATAATTTATATTGCTTTTAAATAGTATCTATTCTTTATAAAGATTAAATTTATTAAATTTATAAATAATTTTAAAAACTCGTTATATAATATACGATATTAGGATTTATTAATTCTCTATTAAGTAGATTTAATCAATAATCTTAATTTATATTTAATAAATAAATAAAATTAATAAAATATAAGATTATATAAAACTCGTAAATATTAAATAAGTCGTAGAGTAAAGTAAGATTTTAATATCGTTATTTGATCGATTACTTCTTAAGAGATACACGATCTTAGAAAAATGTGCGTACAAGTCTTATATTTTTAATAACTTTTTACTTTTCTATTACTTTTTTGAGATTTTTTTTTCAATTATAAAGACTTATCTGCGTTATTTAAAAAATTAAGAATTTTTAAAATCGATTTTATAATTATTAATAAATTAGAAGTTAAAGATTTTTAGCTTAAAGAAACGAAGTATTTAATATATATTTTAATAGTAAATTTCTTTTATATAGTAATAAAATAATATTAAGTCTCTCTTAATCTTTAATACGACTTCGATATTATATTATACAACACTCTTATAGAAAAGAATTAGAGCGTTACTATTTAAATTGTATAAATGTTAATTATAATCGTTACGACGTCGCGTTTTAAAAGAATAAGACTAAGAGATAATACTATAATAAGAAAAACACTTAAATCGCTAAGTCTAAAACAATTATTAAGAAAGATTAGTCTAAGAAGAATTCGAATATTAAATACGATTCGATCTTTAAAACGAGTATAAACGACTTAACGAACTTAATAAATTAGAATAAGAATATTATAAATAAGATTTTATACTCTTTAAAATTAAAAATAATTATTCTTATCGACGACTATAAGGAATTTCGTCGTTATAGCGTTTACTATAATAATATCGTCTTTATAATCTTATAATAGATTACTAGAAATTATACTATTACTTTATATAAGTGCAAAGTTCAAAAATTAATTATCACTTATATGTTCGTTCTAACGTCGTCTAAGAATAAAAAGTCGATATCTAATTAAATCGATATTATGAATAATACTTAGAAATAAATTATATATCGATATGATCTTTACTCGATACTTCTTTTAGTGCTAATAAACACGTTTAGATACGACTTTAACGAGAATATTAATTAATCTCTTTATTATAAAATTATTAAATATCTAAGAAGCAATAATTCTTATATTTAATCTCTTAAGTCTATAAGTAATAAATTAATAAAAGAGATTTATTTTTAAAATTATAAACTACTTTACGAAAATTCGAATTATTATAATATATAAATCTATAATCGCTTTGATTTAAATAAGATTATTATTATATAAGAAGATAATATAAATAATTCTCTAAGTATATTTATAATTAAAGACGTGTTAATAAAGACTTAAAAAAATAAGAGATATAGTATTTTATATTATTATTTAGTCTATATATTATTACGCTATTCTCTTATCTTCTTATTCAACGAATTATTTTAATATTATAATATCTCAAATATTAATTATATAATAAGAGAAAGTCTTTATACTTAACGAATTAATTCTAACGAATCTTATATATAAGTAACGAGTTCTCGAGTTAATAGAGATAACTTTACACGCGTTATTAACGTCTTATTTTATAAAAATAAGATGTCTTTCTTTCGTCTTATATAATTATTATTTATATATATATAAATATCTTACATAATATGAACTCGATAGATTTAATCGACTTCTTCACTGCGAACGACTATTATAATATTTCGTTTATAATATATACGTAACTATAAAAAGCAATCGACTTTAATAAGTTAAGATCAATTAAAAAACAATACACTCTAAGTTATATTATATTAAATTATTCGCGAAACTTAAGAGGTTGAGATTATTATTAATAACGAGATTAATAGGCAACGAATCGTTCTATCTTTTAATTAATATAAAGATTTATAATTTATAAAATAATTATATTAGAACGTTATTATCTTATTTACGAAGTTCGATCGATTAGACTTCTTTATTACGTTTATTTATAATTTTAATTAAAAAAAGATTAAGAAAAATCTTTTATTTAACAAATAACTTATTAATCGCTCGAATCTAATCGTTAGAATATTTAATTAAAAGTTAAAAACTCTATAATACGATATCAAAAAGAAAAAGATTCTTAATAAGTTTTATTATTCTTTTATAATCCTTATAAATCTTCTTTTATCTTTCGTTTTTTTAGCTTAATAAATAATTAATAAAATATTAATTAAACTGTTAATATAGATTTTAAATTATCTCTAAGAATCTTTTTAATACGATTTAAAGTTCTTATACGTAGAAAACTTTATTAATTAATTCTACGATATAATTAAAAAAAAATCTTTTATTTTAAGATCTCGATCTACGATCGATTAGATTTTTATATAATTCTAATTTTAACTTATTTTTGCTTTATTAGATCGAATTTTAATATATATTTATATTATAGAGTGTTAAAAAAGAGATCTTTTATATATTTATATTCTTATTATATTATACTTTTAAAATCGAATTCTTAACGTAGTTAAGATATTTATAAATTTAAAAAGTTTTTATAAAATTTGAAATTATTAACTCTGCGAATCTGACGAAAATCGTGCTTTTCGTATAGTTAGCAACTTATATCAAATTTCAACACAATTTTCGTCAGATTCGCAACTTTAAAAATTTTCAACAGAATTTAGTTTTATAAATAATTTTCAGTCCTATAGATCTTGATTTTTAATAATCGACGTCGACGACGAAAAGATGTTATGACGACGAGTATTCACATTATATTAAAATAGATTTCAGATTCATATAATTTAGACAATTTTCTCGCGAGAGTGTCATCGATAGCTCGAGACACATATTACGTATATCTTATTGCGTATATCTTATTACGTATATCTTATATATATCTTACACATGTCTTTTATTTACTAAAAAAAATTTAATTTGTTAATCGTACGAATTCGACGAAAAGAGTTAAATATAGATAAAGTCTATTAAATAGACTAAATCGTGCTGATCGTGCGAATTCGGCGAAAATCGTACGAAAATAAACTTTTTAGATTTGACGATGAATAGACGCGACTATTAATATTAAAATATCGAATATACGTCTATATTCGAATCTCTATATTATTGTAATTAGATATATACTTTACGACAATTATAATTATTATATTATTATTAAAATAGATACGATCTCGCTCTACTAAGACTCGAATAATAACGAATATAATAAACGATTTTCGAAGCGTAATCTTTTATAATCAAATCGTCTTTTAGTCGAACTTCGAATATTCACGTATTGTTAATATAAATCTATTATAGTCTTAAAGAATAAATTTAAATAAAATTATCAAGTGATACTTTATAGTCTCTATTTATCGATTAAATATAATACTTATATTAACGTTAAGATTTATATTAACGTCAAGACGTGTAAATATATCTTTAAATATATTTATAAGAATAGCGATCGAGTTAGTCTTCGAACAATACGCGAGAACGATAATAGAAATTAAAACGCTATAGATCTAAACGTAATAAACGAGATTTAAGAATATCGAAACGTAAGATAAATAGACTCTACGAAGATCTATTAAAGAATATTTAATTTTAAATCATATAATTAAGATTTTAAAATCGAACGATTAAATCTTTATCTTTTTAATAATTAAAATATTTAATTCGATAACGATACTAATCTCGCGAGAATAATTTAAAAAAAGTAACGAGCGTTAAATCAAATTATTAATCTTCTTTAAATTCAATTTATAGCGTTAATAGCGACGAGATATAAAAAATCTCTTTTATATTAATTTATCGAATCGATACGTCTAAAAAAAAGAGTTAAAATTCACGTTAGAGAGATACGAATACAATTATTCGTATATATTATATTAGTTCGAACGCGAGCGAACTCTTTTATTCTCGTTATCTTTTATTTAATATATCGAATTTAATATTCTTTAAGAATCTACGAACGATAAATAATAATATTATTTTTAGTTTTTATAATATTTATATAATAAGAGATTTATTATATAATAACGTCGAATGAGATTAAAGCTTAAAAAAAGTAGATATTTAATAAAATAAAAAATATTTATAAAGTCTCTTTATAATAATTCTTCTTAATTATAAACTTAGTAATTTTTTAAATTTATAAAATAAGTGTAAAAAGAGATATATTAATTAATTTCTTTATTATTCGAAAGCACTTTAAGTTTTTTTATAATTTTTCTTTTAAAAATCTTTACGTTAGACGTTTTTTTAATTTTCGATTCATAAAATATATATTTCTCTCTTTTCGCTCTATTCTAATTTTTTTAACTAAAGTTTTTCGGGATCGATTAAAGAGTTTTATCGCGTTATTTACTATATTAAAATATTATAAACTTTTTATTAATAATATTTTCGTGATTTTTCTTTAAAGTCTTTCGCGTTAAAAAAATTTACTATTTTTTATTTTATAAATATATATCTCTTCTCTTTTATCTTATTATATTTCAAGTTAATTAATATATACTCTTCTTCTTTTAGTCTATTTAACAACTATCTTTATATTCTTTAAAGCGACTATTAAAATCTTATTATATCGAAGAATACGAATAATAAAAAATACGTCGTTTACGATTTTTATCTTTATTTAATTCAAGTTCGTCTAAAGAAAAATAATATTAGCTTTATAAGAGATATTAGTCTAATCGATTTCAATTTATTAAAAATATAATAAGACTACGAAAAGTATTATAAAAACGATTATAATAGACTTCTTCGCGAGAAATAAAGCTATTAAATTAATACTCAAGATTATGTTACGTAACGAGACGAGACGTCTCGACGAGATTTCGCGTCAAGTCGAATTCGAGATAAGATATCGAGACGAGTTTTCGAATTTTTTAAAAATCTTATTTTATTTTATCTTAACGTCGATTTATTCGAGATTACTTCGTTATCTCGTTAATTTTCTTTATTAAATTAACTCGAGATTATTACTTTTATAATAATCTTATAAATATAATCTTACGTGACTTTTTAATTTTTTTTTTAAGTAATTATACGTTATACTTTAATTTTAATAAGAGTATTATATTTTATATTATATTTTATTTTATTTTAATACGCAATATCAAAATTTTAAAAAAAATCGTTTAAAGATATTTAAGATTTATTAAGATATCGAGATAATTTCGTTATCTCGATATAAATAAATCGTCTTATCTCGTCTCATCTTAATCAAATCTCGTCTTAACGTCGAGACGAAGTGCGACACTTAAAATCTCGCTCTATCTCGTCTCATTGCGCAGCGTAGTTTGAAGTGTTATATCTCGCTTCGACGCTAAGACGAGATTTAGTTAAAGTAATACGAGATAAGACGATTTATTTTTATTAAAATAACGAGATTACTTTAATATCTTATTAAGTTTATTAATTAGATTAATTCGAGATCGTTATTTTCGTAACGATCTTTTAAATTTTATATCGTCTAAATTTTTAATTATCTTTTGAAGTAATTATACGTCGTATTTTAATTTTAATTAAAGTATTATACTCTACGTCTTATATTATTTTATTTCGATATATAATATTAAAATTTTAAAGAGATCGCTTGAAAATATTTAAGATTTATCGAGATAACGAAATAACTTCGAATAAATCGACGCTAAGATGAGATAAGATAAGATTTTTAGAAAATTCAAAAATTCGCTTCGATATTTCGTTTCGAACTCGACTTAACGCGAAATCTCGTCGAAACGTCTCGTCTTATTACGAAGTATAAGATTAAGTTATTAATAAAAAAGATAACTTTCTTTTATTTTATAAAGAGAGAATACTTAAGTAAAGAAGATTAAAAAATATAATTTAATAGCTATTATAACACTTACTATTATAAACTTATAAAAGTAAAAACTATTAAAATTATAATAAACTTAAGATAATTAAAACATTTAATTAAAATAGTTATTAAGTAAAATCGAACTTATAATCTATTAGTTTATATAATAGAATATTTAATAATTTAATAATAAAGTATGATAAGAGTAAAGAATAATTATAAGAATACGTCTTATTATACTACGTAATTATATTACGTAACTTCATTTTTAATAATAACTTTTTAATAATAAATAATAATTACTTCTTAATAGTTATTTCTTAATAACTAATCTTTTATAATTCTTTAATAATTACTCTTTAATAGTTACTCTTTAATAGTTATTCTTTAATATTTTTTTTTAATAAGTATAGATTTACGAATTAAATTCGTAAAACTTATTCTTAAATTTCGAGAAGTAATTTCGAACGACGTATTTTCGAAAAGAATTTGCTTCGAAGAACTCTTTAAGATAAAAAACTTTAACTTAGAACTTGTTAATAATTATAAAATCGATTTTAATTTTATTTAATTCTCTAAATAAAGTAATTAAGTCTTATTTAAAAAAAATCTTAAAAGAGTAATAAAGAGTAAAGAGTTATTTAAAGTATAAGACTTATATAAATAAATTTTTAATAAGAACGCTCGAGAGATCTAACGAGCTAATAAAGCGAGTCTATTTAAAAAACGTCGATCTATTAAATTAATTATTAATCAAATATATAAATTTAAAATCTTTTAAATTAGTTCTATTTTAGTCTTTTATATATAGTAATAATTACTCTTTAATACTTCTTTAATAATTAAATAATAATTACTCTTTAATAATTATTCTTTAATAATTATTCTTTATTAATTACTCTTTAATAATTATTCTTTAATAATTATTCTTTAATAATTATTCTTTAATAAGTAATCTTTTATAATCTTTTAATAATTACTATTTAATAGTTACTCTTTAATAACTACTCTTTAATAATTCTTTAATTTTTTTTTTAATAATAATTCTTTAATAATTCTTTAATAATAATTTTTTAATAGTTATATTATAAATCTTTAAATTTATTTTACGATAATAAATTAAATATATTATTACGTATATATTGTTTTTATATATATATATATCTCTTTTTATTATATATATATCTCTCTCTATTTTATAAAAGATTTATTAAACTACTTCTCTTTATAAAGCTCTTCGCTAATATTCTATCTCGTAAACTTTTATTAAAATTATTATTAAATATAAGTAAAAAATATTTTCGTATTATATAAATATAGAATATATATAATTAAGTAATTATTATTATATTTACTTAAGTAATTACTAGTCGTTATAATTTAATATTTAATAATTAAGTAAATTTTAAATTCTAAGATTAAATAAGAAAAATTAATATTATCGTTAATAATATTATAATTAATAATGCTCTATAACTATACTCTCTATATCGAGCGATCTAGACAACTAAACTATGTTAGAAATACGTTATCGATCGACTAACTAATAGATCTTAGCTACTCTTAGCGCGCGAGACTTAGTTAAAATAATATAATAAGACAAGTATAGACTTATCAATTAAATTCGTGAAACGTGTTTTTAGAATTTTAAGAGTTGTTTCGAAGTCGCGTATTCTCGACTATTTAAGAAGATTTGCTTCGAAAACTCTTTAAGATAAAAAACCTTTTAACTTAGAATTTGTTAATAATTATAAGATCGATTATAAAAAAATTTGATTCTCTAAATAACGTAAATTAGTTTTTATAATTAAAATAAAAAATCTTAAAAAAGAAATGAAAAAGTAAAAAGTTATTTAAACTATAAGACTTATACACACAAACTTTTGATAAGAGCGCTCGAGAGATCTAACGAACTAATAAAGCGAATCTAATTAAAAAGTGTAATATAGTAGAATTAATTATTAACTACATAAGGTATATAAAAGTAAGATTTTTTCGCTTAGTTCTATACTATTCTTTTATGTATACTAATTTTGCTCGATATTCGTAACTTAGCTTACTCTTATTAACTTATACTATCGAGATATTTAAAGGAGAAAAATAAGAAGAACGAAGAGAATAAAAAGAACGAGAAGAAAGATAAGATAGATATATAATAAAGAATTGCTAACGATAAGATGGATATATAATAAAGAGTATTAGAATTAGTATAGAGTTAAGTCATATAAATATATTAAATAAGACAACTAGATATAGAATAACTATGTACTAAGAGAGAAAATCATATATATATAACTAAGTGAATCTATTAAGACACGTTAAGTTTAAAAGAGATAGTATATCAACAAAGAAGTGCTAACATAAATAGATATTATTAAGAAATACGAGATACGCTCGTAACAAAGAGTTACTAAGAGATAAAAGAAGAACGTCTAAACTTAAAAGACTTAAAAGACTTAAAAATACTATATTCGAGAATTAGTCGAATTAGATATTAATTCTTTAGATTTATAACGATAAAAAGAAAGAAAGCTATTTTATTTTTAATAAATTTGATTAAAAAAATTGCGACGCATTGCGACGTCTTGCGAGAGAAGAGAACTTACTAAGATTCTTAAAGTTTCTATAGATCTTCGTATTAAGTTTCTAATTTGCGAGTAAATTTGTCGAGTCGAATTAATATTAAAAGATATACTTATATTACTAGTCTATAGCTATCTAGTTAAGAGAGAGATATATATAAAATAAAAGAGAGTATATATATAATAAAAGACGATATACACGTAGTAATATTCTAAATTAATGTTTAAAACTTAATATATATTTTATATATAATTTATTTCTCGTTTTATTTAAAACTTTAATTAATCAAATATTAAATATTTATTTTTAAGAGATTATAAGCTTAAATATAAAGTTTTTTTAATACTATTTTTTTTTAAATCACTTACTAAATTACTTAAAATATTTTACTTAGATTAGAAGTCTTAATACGTTTATTATTTAATTATTATTTTTTATCGCGAAGTTATAGAAATTCTATTAATTTAATATCTTCTTTTTTATTCGTCGAGTAATTATAATAAATTAATCTCTTAAAATAAATAAAGTCTTTTATTTAAAAGAGAGTCTAATTAATATATTATTATCGTTAATTATCAACGTAATAAATAATAGTTTAATATTTCTTTTTTAATTAATCGAAAAGATAAGAAAAGACTTAACGTTTTTTATAAAGTCGTAAAAATTTTATATAAAATAAATTATTAAGCGAGACGTAACTCTATAATATTACTATTTTTAAATTATATAAACGCGCTTATAAATACGTAGATTGTTTAATATAATATATCTATTTTATAAATAGATATTATACTATTAATATGTTATTATAGTTACGTTCTACGACGCGTAGAGAGAGAGATATTTCTAGAGTCTCGCGTTCATAATTATAATTATTATCGTATTATTATTATACTTTCTTTCGTACGTGTCGTTCAAGATTGCGATATAAGTATAACGATTTAAGATATACTTCTTATATTATTTTATCGTGAGATGTCTTAGCTTTAATAAAATAAGTTAATAAGTTCGTAGTTAGTATCGTATATAAACAAATCTCGTCGCTAATCTATTTATATATTGATATATTAAAAAGCTTTTAAATTAGAGTATTATAAGAACTAGAGTACGAGATTTAAAATCTAAGTATAATTAATTTTATATATTTAGAATCGAGATCGAGATCGAGATATTTAGAATTTACGAGATTATTATTCTTCTTTATAATATATTATCTCTAAAGACTTTTATTTAGTTTCTTAAAATTTCGTCTATCTTATATAGTAATAATTAAAATATTATTATTAAGTTATATATATCTAAATCTCTTTATAAGTATAATTAAGCTTTTAAAGCTTGATATAAAATATATCTTTTCTTAGAGCTAAATACACGATTGAAATATTTCTTATATTTCTTTCTTCTTATTGTCTAGAGACGTGATTAGATAGAGTGATACTTGAGTAAGATAGGCTGAGAATGAAAAAAATAAGCCTAGAGTACTTATGCTTGCTCGTCTTCGTCTTTATCGAGACTCGATCGAAATTGTTAGTCCGTAAGAACGTTAAGCAAGGAAAAGAATAAGCACTCGAGATAGGCCGTTCGCGACTTTGACTGATATGTCGATATGTAGACGTGTTAACGAATTGTGACTTTGTGAGATGCAAGCAAGATGTTCTCTCACATCTTGCTGAGCGAAAGAAAGTCTGTAGTCTGTCGGATGTTAGCTCACCGTTCACAAATAACATAGGGATCAGACGGATGTTCGAATCATAGGTTTCGTTGAGTGATACCGATCTGTTATTGTCGTGTTTAATGTGACTCTTCTCGTAGTTATGAATGTACTAAATTAATCTCGCGACGGATCATGTAGCTTTTGTTTTCAGATGCATGTGTGTACTTTCTCCTCCTAATAGCCTTACTGATCGCTCTTGATGAGATCAGCTGCCTTCTCAGCGATTGCGTACACAAGAGCTGCAATATTACCAGATACATGCAAAGGAATAATGCTTGCATCAACAACCCTAAGACTCCGAACACCGAATACCTTTAGCTGCTCATCAACCACCTGTCCCAGAGCAGCCGTGCCACATGGATGATACTCTGTACCGGTGTGGGCACGAAGATATTGTTCCCGCTGGCCCGGGTCTTGCATGTCCATGTCTGCTTTGGGAAAGACCCTCGAGAGGATTTTGTTTGCTAAAGGTTTGCTTCGAAACATTGCATCCGCAACACGAAGACCAACTGAAAGGATCTCGACATCCACTCTGCTCTGTAAGTACCGCGGATCGATTTTGGGCTGCATTGTGGGGTCTTTGTTCTGAATATGGATCGATCCCTTCGAAAATGGATGCGAGGACGCGACGATGACGGAGCACCGACTATTTCCCACGCCTGGCGCTAGGAGCTTCGTCTGATCATCAAACCGACTAGGGTCTGTGGTTGCTGGAAGTATCGCCAATTGTAGGCTAGCAGTTTGTGGATCGTTGATCCTCTCGGCAAGGATCTTGCGCTCCGCTTTGGTCCATCGGTCTGGCGCAGACTCTAATTCAAGCTTTACCGCGTGGTTGATCCTAGCCATTTCTTCCGGTGTCGCTATCTGTGCAACTGCAAGGAATGCATTCCCGTTGATTCCGTTTGCCAACGGACCCCCTTCACCCAGCCCATATTTCTGCATGGCTTCTCCTATGACGGCCTCTTGGGTCATATGATCCAGAGACATTTCCTCATCGACCAAATCGTACGACAAGATAGTCACCGGGTGGTCCACGAATTGCTCACCCACCCTTTGGTTTTCGACTATGCATTCCAATCCTGCGGATTGGAGAACGTCGTGTCTCCCGATGCCAGAAAGCTCCAGTATTTGCGGTGTCTGCACCACTCCAGCGGCGAGAATGATCTCTCGTTGAGCATAGACGGCAAACTCTTTTCCGTTGCTCTGGAAAGCCACGCCTTTTGAGGTCGCGATCCCAGCATTCTGATCTAATAAGACTTGTGTCACAGTTGCTTCGGTCAACACTTTCAGATTGTGCCTCGCAGAGTTAGGTGTCAAGTACCCAGTCACAGCGTAGCTCCTCGTCCCGGGGCCCTGGCTCCTGTCGATCGTGCTAAGATTGGAATACCCTCCTAGATGAGACCCACTCCAAGCGTCCTTGGGTGGTGTCCACTGCAATCCCATCTTTTTCCCAGTCTGATGCCAGGCTTCTTCTACAGGGGCAGACCAATTTCCAAAGCTCGTCTTGATAGGGCCAGAGGAACCGTGGAATTCATTCTCAAATACTGTTGTTCTCGACTCCGTATCCATTGGATCTTGTGCTGGCACTGTCATCGCCTCATGTTTTAGGAAGAAGGGCTGGAGACCAGACCAAGCCCAGCTCTGGTATCCAGTAATTCGGGCCCAGTCGTCATATTCTGTAGCTTGTCCGCGCACATACATCATGTAATTGATGGCACTGGAGCCGCCGAGTACTTTACCGCGAGGAAAGGCATGGACAAGATTATTGGTGCCAGGCTATTTGCTCGTCAGAAATTCCTTATCACCATGGCGTTGAAACTTGAGATGGTCTTACCTGCTGTACAGTTTTCAACAGCCAATCGTAATTCTCATGCCCAACTAGACTGGGAAATGCAGCCGGAGTAAGGATCGAAGGATCATTCAGCCTTGCAGCGCCAGCTTCAAGAACGCCAACAGTAATATCAGATTTCTCGGAGAGGCGAGCGGCGACAGCGAGGCCGGCAGTGCCACCTCCGATAATCAGATAGTCGAATGAGTTATGAATGAAGTCCTCAGGGTCATTCGTGACAGACATTGCTGAGTACGAGAAACCGAAGAGTCAGACAGTGTAGTGCTTGAGTGAGAATAGTTTTTAGATATTTTTTCAGTGTTGACAGTTGCACTTGCTAATTGAGATTGTAGTGTTCGAGCTGTGATAAGATGGCGGGAAAAGATGTATAAGTGGAAGTGAATACTGGGCTGTTACCCCGTACTCTAACATTCGGTACTGTATTTGTGTAAATTACCACTTACTCTAATCAATTATACACCGACGTTGTAATTTTGAGTCCCCAGTGTGCTACAAAGGATGAAAGGAGGGTGTCTGACCGTGCCGTGGGTGCAGAAGGATTCCAAATTCCAATCCTGTCGTTCCCAAGCCCATGCATTTTAATGCCTCACTTTCCGCCCTGGATTTCCCAATTCAACTCTTCTCCGTCACCGAGTGGTGGTTAAATATGCACTCGCTCACCGCCTACTGGTTCTACGCCCTTACCCCGCAGCACTCCCATATTACAGAAATTCTCCGGACATAGTACCCCAAGCCAGACAGGACAGGAGATCTTGGTGTGATGAGCCTGTTACATAATCAAACCAGAACACCACGTTCCTACGACGCCAACCTTCTACGAAAGCCTGGCTTGACGCCATGGCCGACGAAATCTCATACCAACTCGCCCACATCAATCAATCCCGGGTGCCATCACTCATCACTTCAGGCGCCATATGTCTCTCCGCAGCTTATATCGCTGTCGTTCTGCGACTCATTTCCAGACGACTTGTCCACGCCCGATTCGAAGCCGACGATTGGTGCATAGTCTTAGGGCTGGTATGCTGCCACCATGATACTGGAATTGAGTGTTTGGATATAGCTAATCATAGCCACAAATTGTTAGATATTCACCAGTGTGTTCACCATCAATATTTTTGTGCTCATTCACTTTGGTCTTGGTCGCCATGCAGTCCTTATAGAGCGGCCTATCGTATTTACAAAGGTGTATATTCAATCGGATCTCTCTACTCTCTCCATCTACAACAAAGTCTGACTGTCTTGGCCCGCTCTAAGTTAGTTGTTGCGGACCAAATAGTCTACAACCCAGCGGTGGTGGCAATTAAAAGCTCCATTCTCCTCCTCTATCGACGCCTTTTCCCTGGGCGGCATTTTCACATCGTCCTATGGTGTATCGGCGGCTTCGTCCTGTCATACAGCTTTGCGCAGTCGGTGGTGGAAGTTTTTGAGTGTTCTCCAGTCAACTCGCTCTGGAATCCCCAAGTCAAGGGGAAGTGCATCAATCTAAGCGCTGAGCTTGTCGCCTCTTCCGTCCTCAACGTTGTCACTGACGTCTTTATCCTGGTCCTACCGCTGCCCATTCTGTGGCGCTTACAGATATCAATGGAGCGGAAACTTCAACTTATCGGCATCTTCTCGCTTGGAGGATTGTAAGTTGTTACTGTCACCAGCAATTCGTGGCACATAGCGTGGCTGATAGCGAGGTGTGGTAGCGTCTGTGTTGTCAGCATCATTCGAGCGCCTCAAGTACGGGCTGTTTCGCTCACTGACCCGTCGTGGTCTGACGTGAATGGCGTTGTGTGGTCTATAGTCGAACTCAACATCGGCATTGTCAGCGCGTGCCTACCTACACTTCGTCCAATCTTCAGCTACATGTTCCAAGGGCATCGTCAAATGATCCCAAAAATGAAGAACAGCGAGACTTCTCGCGAAAGCCCTGGCATCAGACTTCGAGGTTTCAACAAGTCCTCAACAGGAGAAGGTTATGGGGAGCTTAGGGCGTCACCGGATCTAAGAGGACTTGCTCATCCAGATACGTCCAGGAATCACGAAAGCGATTGGGATGTCTATTCCCCTCGAGAGGCGTATGATCGAAGCAAGAGTGGCGGGACGTCCAAATCTGGGCTGGATGAGACCCTCAAATCAACTCCTCGCGCGATCAGGATAACTACAGAGTTCGATGTGCGCAATGTCACAAACAAGGATTTTATACAACCTTAGTTAGCTCTCCTTAGCCAGTTCGATTCTGATTCATCAAGGGCTTCGACGGGCTTCCCTCCTTTCCCCTGCTTCATTCTCGCCTATTCGACACATGAGGATAAGCATACTGTTGTAATTCATTCAGCCATCCCCTTATCTTGTCAAATATAGAGAGCCTCTTTAGAGATCGACCTGAATCGATCTGTCTGATCTATTTCGATACTTTAAGAAAAGCATACAGAGAGCCTCGTTACCACCAAAATCCAGGGTACTGATTCTGTGACAAATCCAATTCCAGCAAGTCCGTGTTCGAGCCCGTTTTCTTTGCGGGAGCTGACTTGCGTCCGTTATTAACAGATCCGTCGCTAGCCGATCCGCCATAAGCAAACGAGGGTTGCGGTGGGCGTGCATGCATACCTTAGTGATTAATCATCTAGCCTATCGCAACTGACGCAGCGTCGATAAAGTGCGCTTTTCAGACTCCCTGCAGACGCACCGTAAATATACAGATGGGTCGAGATACATACCGACCGCATAAAAAATATTTGGGGCACTTGCTCCTTTCAGTACAGCTTGCGAGCCAGGTGACCCACTGGGTTAATCCGTCACATCTTTCGATAACCTTAGTGCCCGTACATTTCGACAATCAGCACTAAGGTAGCAGCTCAATGTATGCATCTCGCCATTCTTATGCGGATCGGTTCCTCCGCAATCCGCATTTAACAATTTCCCGTCAATCGTCCTTAAGTAAAGAGAGAATCTAGGTGCAGGAGGCTTGACGTTGAGAATAGCATCAAATGCTTTAATGGATACCGTACAGACACACACACACAGACACACAGAGGCGGTAAGGAAAAGTTGAATTCCTTGGCAAAAACCAAATTTCCCCGCCTCGCCCGCACTCACCTGCCTAACGAATACTTCAAGGCTTGATTCAGCACTGATCGACAACCTGCCCTTAGACGTATCGACTATCGAATGACAGAATATGCACCTTATCTGGTCCCATAACCACTACGCTACCCCTCGGTACTCTACTCTATTCGACTTTGCTCCATGCCTGGCAAGATCCAGCCGCGAGGATTTGCAATGGCAGCCTGAGCCATGGTGGAGATGTCGCATCTACCACATCTTGCTGCGCTATCTCGACTTAGGGCCATCCTTGCCAAAGATAATGATACTCAAAGTATCATAGGGAAAGAATAATCATTATATCTGCTCACTGGGATATGGTCCATCCAATGCCGCTGATATTCGACGTCACAATACAGCCAGCCAGAGTAATGACTCAGCGGTGTGTGACGACCATGACCATCATCAATCAATGCCACACTCCTCTGCCACACGCCTGAAGACGTTGTAGTCTCTGAAAAGTGGAAGAAGATATAAGGACATCATCCACAAGCTCCAGAACTTCCATGTCAACCTGTCCGCTACCGCATCTCTCCACAGAAACAAGCGTGCTATGACTAGACAGCCTAGCATCACAGGTGCGATATAGCCCCAAATATCCAGCATCCAGTACGCAGGGCTCACCACTGACCATATCCCCACCGGTACCGCAATAGTCCACCGAGCCATGGTGTCCCCGAGCATCAGCGGCGCGGTACTCCTCCCTCTTGCACGGTCGCCTTCCTGGTCTTTCAAGTCTTGCACCTGCAATGTTGAGAATATCACAGCACCAATCATGGCCACCCACTTGTAGCCAGCATCATTAAGCGCACACAACGTGTTGCCGCAGGCAACTCTCGTAGCACCGGCGCTGTAGGCTGGATGAGCAAAACCGTTGATCAGATTGCGGATAAGGTAGTTCTCGTCTGCGCCGCCCAAGTCATTGTAGATCCAGGTGAGGGCTATAAGGATCAAGGTTTCTTCCGTCCCCCCCAGATAGATGGTGCCAATCACAACCGCCGGAATGCTGACCATGAGCAGCCGGCGGGTCTGGGTATGCGTGATACGGCCTGAGGGAAGAGGACGTGAGGGTTTGTTGAGACTGTCCTCCACGATTGAATCCGGAAGTCGTTGGTTAGCAAGGGTGAACAAGAGGGTGTTGAGCCACGTCCAGGTTACGGTGTGTGCGATACGGGCGAGTATTGACACCAGTCGAGGATTTGGGTTCGTGGTTGCAGCGGGCCCGGAGAGGGCACTGAAAATTCCAAAAGCTGTCTCTGGAATGACGAAAGTTTTGATGTCACTATGGGTGAAGAGCCAGAGAGTTGTCAGGAAATAGAAGAGTCTTGACTTCCATGTGCATATCGTGCGTGGTGTTTCTTTCTATGAATTTCCAATCAGCCTTGAGCGCTTCGATATAATTGAAAGCCTTTTCTCAGATATGAAAAAAACAGAGGACGACTGCGGAAAAAATGGGCCTTCAGGTACGTGACCCTCAACGATACCTTGCTTGTAGGTGGATGGCTTTTCTGCTCCAGGCTCCGACTTTCTGATGCTAAATCCTGAGAGGCGCCCATAGTAGTCTGGTTGTTCTTAAAATCGGAAACCTTGTGAAGAGGAATTGTTCGGAAAAGATAGCAAATTGAGTCTCCAGCAGAGTCTTCAAGGAGTAAAATAGGCCACACTTGTCTATGGATTCTCTGTCAAGCTAGTATTTGCTGTTCACTTGAAATAAACCGTATCAGCCATGAGGTATTTATGAATCAAAAATGGTTCGTAGGAAATTAACGACGAGGCTATATCGAGATAGCGAACTTTCTCAACGGTCTTTGAACGCAAGTAGAGTACCTCTCTCCCAAATCCAAATGAGTGGTCTGTGGGGATGGAAAAGTGGAGAATGTCGAAGCATATCAGCGAGATCCTTCTCACGGGAGTCTTTTGTACGGTTACGTGCATAACTTTTCTTCAGTCGCAGCATCGCAGCTATTTCCTGTTCGGGCAGTCGGGCTTGCGTGCTTGCGTGCATGCCGGAGGGAATTTAATCCAACGCCTGCCGTAAGGCCGATAGTAGTTCTTTCTGCATCCTTACAGATTGCGTTATCGAACTTTGAGTTGCAGCTTACACTCTGCTTCAAGGTCCGAGCGGTCTCACTGTGTCACTCAGACGCCATCTGCACGCCGAATCCCCAGTGGGCCGTGGGCATAATGCTATCAAAGACGAAAGGGTCACGTGAGATTCATTCACTGATCAAATACAGATGCAGAAAATATATGTGAGACTTTGAAGTTGCTACTCAGCGCACTGCTACGGTTTGCCCATCACCCTAGATGAGCGGATCTCGGAACCCAGTCACACCTTCGACCCCAAATGTGTACCGTCTTTGGTAACCACCACCGGTTCGTCACTTTGGACAGGTGTCATAATCCTGTTCATCGCCTTGACGCGCTTCGCGTTACTCAGAAAAGACGAATCATCGCCATTTCGAAGATAATAGCTCAAATCGCCCCCCGGAAGTACTTCAGTCAGACTGAACCCATTTCCAAGCCATGCAAACCTATTACCGTGGTATCTAATATGCCAATCATCAGCTCGAATTTCTGACATTGCTTCCAGGAAATGCAAGGTACTGCCAGGCCACAGCGCACTGTTTCTACCGCTGGCACTGCCCTTCCTGAACCACGACTGGCTGTCTTGGTCCCATACCGTACGCTTCATGAAGCGGTCTAGGTGAGCACAGAAATCTTCCACGGCTTCGGCTTTTGGATGGAAAGAGGCGATATTTTCAGTCTGCCACCGGTTGCAAAACTTCAACATATAGTCAGCTTGACATTCTGCCTGCAGTATTAGCGAGGTGTGACGCCCAAGGCCAGATTATCAATTTGACACTGACCAATGGCAGGGAAAAGAGACCCATTTGCTACAGGACTATTCGGTCCAGTGAACATCATGTAATTTGGAAATCCCGATGCCGCGATACTCAAGTAGCCTTTTGCTTCCGCGGCCCATTCGTGCTGCAGACTCCTCCCTTGAAGTCCGATTATGGGAAATCGAGGCCTATAGGAAGTATCAAACCCAGTAGCGCATATCAGTATATCCACTGAGACCTCTCTTCCACCGACCACAATCCCCTTTTCCGTAACACTCTCGCAGCCGCCAAACAGAATTTCCACATTGGCGGCGCCTAGAGCCTCGAGATAACCACGGCCTGGCGTGAGTCTACGGGCACCAATGCCATAGCGAGGGATGAGCCTGTCGTCTAAGTGGGGCAAATTCAATCTTTGCTTCATCTGTATGGTTACGGCAGCGCGCATTGCAGCTTGAAGAGGACTGTCCGCGAAGACAAAAGGAAAGAGGCCATTGATACCATTCTCAATGCTCTTCCTTAGCCTCAGCAGATCATTGGGCTCGACCACGGAGTCCTGATTCTGGTCTTTGCTATACGTGTCTTGATCTGGTCCGAAGGGAGGAGAAATCCAGGTCGGGGTGCGTATTACGGTGGCGACCTTTTTGGCAATCAGCTGTACTGCTGGAAGAATCTGTACAGCAGAAGAGCTTGATGTTCTCGTTAGCACTTCTCATACGAAGTCGAAAGACAACCAACGTACCCATTTCCGATCAAGCCAACGCACTTATCAGCCAAATCGACTTGACCATCCCAACTTGCACTATGCAGCAATGGACCTTTGAAGCGAGCCAAATCAGGTATGTCCGGCCAGCGCCACGCGTTGAGATAGCCGCATGCATTTATGAGAATATCACAGGAGTCGCGAATAGCATTGCCAGAAGCTAGGTCCTCAACCTGCACTTCCCATCTCGCCACTTCATCGGCCCACTGCGCACCAACGACCCTGTGTCTCAACCGGCAGTATTTCCCCAATCCATGCTTGGTCCTGAAGGCCTCAAAGTACTCGCGAGTCTCCGCGGCCGTAGCATAGACGCTGGAGAAGTCCCCCTTGGGCTCAAAAGTGTAGGTATAATTCACGCTGGGGAAGTCACATCGACATCCCGGATAGGTGTTCTCGAACCATGTCCCGGACACCTCGGCGTTTTTCTCGTAGATGGTGAGGGAGAAATTGGTGAAAGATCTTTGTAGCTTGTATGCGAAGCACAAGCCAGAAGGACCCGCACCGATACAAATGATGCGCATCTTTCGTTCGGTGTGTATCGCCGCTTGCGGCGGCTCGTGATCTCCGTTCTCCATGCTACCCTTGTCGCTTTGAGGTTGCATTTTGGCAGACCACACGCGAATTGATTCACCAATATATAGTACGGTGGAAAAAGGAAAAGGGTAGTCATTTGATAGTACATTTGGAAATAGCCAAAACATTTTGCTGCGCCCCAGTCCCCCGTCACATGCATGACCGCTCCTACTCAACTCACGCGGAAAGCCTCTAACCCGCAAATGCTCCAGCCAAAGTAACTACCGGTAAGGAAAGGGGGAAGGGGGTTGCTGCTATCCTGCATGATATGTTACATCATGCTGCGTACAGTATGTGCATGATCCTACGTCGGCATCGGTAATGTCTTCACACCCTCGTCTTGACACATGCATGAGAAACTCCGTATTTGCATGATCTCGGTCCAGGACCGAAGATAAGAGTCATGTTCATCGGAGCTTACTGTTTTGAAAAACAAGCACGTATCAAATTACAACACTAACGTGAAATGGCAATGATTGCGATCGGCTACCTATTCCCCACCTACCTTACCTATTAACATGGGGGCTGATCCTGATTTTGACACATACAAATTTCGTCGCTCTAGACCGAAACACTGCTACTTCTCATGATTTCTCTAGCTCATTTAAGCTCCAATGCGATATTTGTGTTGCTATAGATTCGCGAGACCAATAGTCTAATACAAGACGGACCCAAATCTACTTGAGACCAACATATCATGAATGAGTCATTTTTCTCCGAGTGGTGCTGCGGGGCGTTGGCCCAGCCTGTCGCAGTTTTTGTCGTTCTTGTGATTGGAGTATTGCTATACGTATGTCGATCCCTGATCTCGGAGGAATATGGGTATCTAACTCTCGCAAAATCAGTGTTTCCTGGCTGCCCTGTATCGATTGACACTTCATCCTCTTGCAAAATATCCTGGCCCAATCCTAGGTAGAATCACGGACTGGTACTCAGTCTGGCACATATGGAAAGGAGACCAGCATCTCAATCTTTACCGAATCCACCAGATCCACGGTAGGCTCCAATTTTTCGAAACAAAAAGTCAAAAGGTTCGAGACTGATGTGCGGGGCAGGTAATGTGGTCAGATACGGTCCCAACCGAATCTCTGTAAACACTGTTAGCGGGCTGCAGAAAGCCCACGGGCCCAAAGCAAACACACAGAAGTCTCAGGACTTCTACAACGTCTTTCGTCATTTTTTCGGTAGCGACAGCACACTAACAACCATCGACGCAGCATCGCATGGCAGAAAGAGACGCTTTTTATCACAGGCACTATCGGGCAAAATGGTCAAAGCAATGGAGAATCACATCTTGAAGCATGTCAAGACTTTCTGTGGTTGCATGGAAAACAAACCTGAGACTTCGGATCAAAGCCCTACAGGTGGCGATGGGTGGGGCCATGCAGTCGATATCAGTACATGGACCAGTCGGCTTACGTTCGATGTCATGGGGGATGTCGCTTTCGGACGTACTTTCGAAGTGTTAAAGGACAGTACCAATCGGTATATTCTTGATATTCTTCCATACGGTGTTCATGGTCTTTACCTCGTAAGCGGCGCCCTCGTACTACTTCTGAGAAATGGAGCCCACGAGACCTAACGATCCATTTTGGGCATAGGTCGGTCACATGCCAGGGCTGCTCAAGTTGAGTCTTGATAAGGTCTTCTTCCGGTCTCTGGTGGAAGGAACGCATCAGTACGAGGCTTTCAGCAAAGCCCAACTTGATGCACGCATGAAACAAGGTACAGCTTACGAGACAAGAGATATCTTTGCATCGCTTTTAGAAGCCAGGACCGAAACAGGAGAAGCCCTTACACACTCGGAGTTGGTGAGTGAGAGCAGTCTATTGATTATAGCTGGTAAGTTCGATGACCCCTAGGTCACCACTATTTCATCAACCGTGCCTGTTCTCACACGTCTCATAGGCGCGGACAGTATAGCCACGGCCCTCGCTGCCACCTTCTTTTATCTCGTCCATTATCCTGCTACTCTTACCAAACTCAACAACGAGATTCGCACTGCTTTTTCCAGTCTCGAAAACATTTGCTTGGGGCCTTCTCTGTCATCGTGCCGATATCTCACTGCGGTCCTTGACGAAGCAATGCGCCTTTCACCTAGTGTAGGAGGCCTCATGCCACGTGAGGTTCTTCCCGGTGGCCTGGAAATCGAAGGACACAATTTCCCTCCCGGCACAGTGATTGGCACCCCTCACTATGCGATTCATCACAACGACACTTATTACCCTGAGCCTTTTACCTTCAACCCTTCGCGATGGATCGAGGCCAGCGATACGACAGATGCAAGCGTTCAGCTAGCCCAGTCGGCTTTCTGTCCCTTCAGTATAGGTCCCAGGGGCTGCGTGGGGAAGACGATGGCATATGCAGAAATGAAGATACTCTTGGCAAGAATGACATGGTTGTATGATATGCGGCTGAGTGAAGGTTCCACGCTGGGAGAGGGCAATCCAGCGCTGGGTCTTGGTAGGGCTAGGAAGGACGAATTCCAGCTCTACGACTGGTTTGCAGCTAGGGTAAATGGGCCAATGGTAGAGTTTAAACGTCGTCAGGAGTCTTTTTCTTCGGACGAAAACAGCATAAGAGAGAATTCTTAATCAGTCTCAGTTACAAGCAAGCCCGTGCTTGAGATACGCGAGGTGTTTAACGAAATCAAGACCAAGTTCTACGAGTCAGAAGAAAACACCGCGTCATGGGAGAATGACGATAGAGCTCGTATATAAGCGACGTGGGTTATTATGCTGAGAAAGGCGATAGGGTCGATTCGTCAGCAAGGGGTTTAAACTAGTTCTAAAAGATCGCACCAGTCGCGGGGATGTGAGGCCCTCTAGGCCTTATATGATAGCGAGTACGATGATGGCTAGATTAGACAATATGATTACTTCATTAATGAAGTCTTATTCTTCGTGGATATCCCCAGATCTGACGATAACGAGCTTCCTTGTTATTCTGTACGCCGTGCGAAGACGGGAGAAGCCCTTATTATACGAATAGCCTCATCAGGCGACGCGACGACAAGATCTTTTTGGTGAATTTTGCTCTGAGGAGCGGAGAGGTAGCGACAGCGACATCGAGTCTTTACTAGTAACGATTACACTGTAAATCCAGTGTGAAGGCCGCTCAGTCACTCTCAGCTATCTTGCTTCGTGCAATCGTGCTAAAGATAACCTTTTTAGCGCTGGCTAAAGAAACTGTTGTCCATGTCCCATGATAGATGTCAGAGCTCTTCACCAAAGCAACCTGCGCCGTCTAAATGTAATATGTTCGACACTTCTTGTCATGCAAAGCACCCGATGATTCGAATCATTTAATCGAACTTATTAGTTCTAATGATTCAAAGACTAATTAGTTCACTATTTTTTGAACTAGTTCGAGTGTTCGAACGAACTAATATGAATCAATCTAAGCACATAAACGGACGATCTAAACTATTAGTTCGAATGATATATACAATAAAATAGTGATAGTGTATTTAGTAGTATATATCTGAGTATAATAGACGTATTTTTAATATCAAACGAAGAAACTTACTCGTCTCTTCTCACACTTATTATATTATTAATCTTAACTTATTATTATATTATTATAACGTTTAATAACGATAGTCTGAAGATATAAGACGTCTTTAATACTTAAAAGACTTTATTTATAATCGCTATTATAAGATCTACAATCTTATTCTTTATGTTAATTAAGAATATATAAAATATAATCACTCGAAGACTTATAATATTAATAGTCTCTTAAAAACGATTTACTTTTAAACGTTTTACTTCTCGAGTCTTAAACGATTATTTAATACTGTCACGGTTCTAGTCCATGACGACTGACTTACCTGCTTGCTTGCTGTGTTATACTCTAGGCTGGTCGACTAGCCCCAGCCCTACGAGTTATATCCGTTAACTCCGCAGTGAAGCATTACTTTGATACGCACAAAGCACTTCTTGTAATTACTCTACATAGTTAATATTCTATTCATACATGACACCACATCGCTAGTCCAGCTCTATGTTAAGTCTCTGACAAATACTTATCGATATATCTACGCTGCGCAATAAGGCGAGATAAGACGAGATTTTAAATATCGCATCTCGTCTCGACGTTGAGACAAGATTTGATTAAGATGAGACGAAGTGAGATAATTTATTTTTAACGAAATAACGAGATTATCTTAATATCTCGATAAATTTTAAATACTCTAAGCGACTTATTTAAAATTTTAATATTGCGTATGAAAGCAGAGCAAAATAGATCGCAAAATACGATACGTTAATTGAAATTAAAATACGACGTTAAGTTACTTAAAAAGATGATTAGAAAGATACGCGAGATAATGTTTAAAGAGTCGTTACGAAGATAACGACTCTAAATTAATCTAATCGATTTCGAGTTAATTTAATTAAGAGACTTGACGAGATAACGAGATAATCTCGAATAAATCGACGCTAAGACGAGATAAGATAAGATTTTTAGAAAATTCGAAAACTCGCTTCGATATCTCATCTCGAATTCGATTTAACACGAAATCTCGTCGAGACGTCTCGCTTCGTTACGTAGCGTAGATATATCTATCAATATCTTAAAACTCTTCGAAGACTTCGAGTACGAAATAAAAGACGTATTTGAAATATTAGTCTTAAAGTCTAACAAAATATTAGTCTTAGAGTCTAACGTAAGCGTCTTTTAAATAAAGATTAAGAGAGTACGAAAATAAATCTTTTATATCTACGAGTACATTATTAAACGAGACGATTAATACGTCTATAATAAATATTTAAAAGCTTATATTATTAATAATAAAAAAGAGATAATCTCTCGATATTTGGAAATAAATTATAATATTAGTTCTTAGACTAATAATATAGTTATATAAAAATATATATATATTATTATTATTATTAATATAGTTTTACTTCGTAATATTAAAATTAATTTAAAGTCGAAAAAAAGAGACGAGAGAATATTATATATTATAATCTCGATAAGGTTATCTTAAAGTTCTTAAATCTTTAATAAAATATTCTAATAAATATCTTATTTAAATAAGTTAGAGATTCTTATTTTCGAATTCTTATAGAATATATTAATTCTATTATTAATCGTATACTTTTAAACTTCGACAATACTATTAAAATCTATATCGAAGATCTTTTTAAGAAGAGAAAGTAACGACTACGTTATATAATAGTTATAGCTTTATTAGATATTTATATTTTATATAATATTTAAAAAAATAAGATAAAATTAAGTTAAAAAATCTTATATTTATATATATAGTTAATAACTAATTCTCTTATATTACGCTTTTTAATTAGACTCGCTTTATTAGCTCGATAGATCTCTCGAGCGCTCTTATTAAAAATTTATATATATAATTCTTATATTTTAAATAATTTTTTACTTTTCTATTACTTTTTTAAAAAAAAAATTGATTATAAAAACTTATTTACGTTATTTAGAGAATTAATTTTTTTTTAGAATCGATCTTAAACTTATTAACGAATTCTAAGTTAAAGTTTAAGAGACTCGAAGTAAATTTCTTAACGAATATGCGACTTCGAAAAAATTTATGCGTATTAGTCTTATATTTGAAATAACTTTTTACTTTTCTATTACATTTTTGATATATTTTTTTTAATTATAAAGACTTATTTACGCTATTTAGAAAATTAAGAATTCTTAGAATTAATCTTATAGTTATTAATAAATTATAAATTAAAGATTTTTAGCTTTAAGAAACTAAATATTTAATATATAGTTTAATAGTAAATTTCTTTTATATAGTAATAAAATAATAAAACAATTAAATTTATAAATTTATAAATTATAGAATTCGAGTTCGAGCTGGGTCAAAATATATATATATATATATTTAAATTAAATTGTAAATTATAGTAAAAAAAAAAGTAAAAAAAATTCTAGTTGAGTGTTAATAAATTTTAATATTTTTTAAAAGAGTTTTTTACTTTTTTTTATAACTTAAGTCTTAAATTAATTTAGATTAATTTTAATATCGTATTACGAATTTAATTCGTAAGTCTATATTTATAGATATATAACTAAGTAAATCTATTAAGACACGTCCCTCTCCTCCTTAACCTTCCCAGCTCTAACAATCTTCACCTCCCCCACCAGCACCCGCCCCTCCCGCCCCCACCCTCAACCCATACTTCACCCGCATCCGCGCCGGATCGTACGCGGCCAGGAACCTCGTCAGCCCCGCGTGCGTCGTGCGGTAGACGAAAGAAGCGCAGTCGTCGTTTACGAGCTCGATCGTGAACGAGGGCGACGTGCTGAGGGCGTGTATGACGCTATCGATATGTCGCTGTTCTATCGGCGTCGTGGTGGCGGTGTTGATGACGGTGTTGACGATGGTGTTGATGACGGCGGTGGGCATGTCAAACGCGGTGAATGTGTCCGGGCGGGGGGAAGGAGGACATGTCGAGTATGAGTGCTTTCGTTCATTGGTGCGTATTGATGGGGGAGGAGAGAAGGACGGATTGAGTCGTACGAAAATGCCAAGACTGGAAAATAGGGTACGGTGTTTGCGATGGGATGCTCGGAGGTCGGATGATCGGGGGGGTTTTGATGCTGTGTAACCGTAAGCGGGCGGGGTTGTTTCTAAGGAAATAGTAAATGGAAATCCGCGATTCTTTCAGCCATCATGGGGAAGAAAAAAGAAAGAAAGCTGAGAGATTGGGCGGGGTTTGGGCTAGTGATGGGTGTGTTTGTGTTGAAAGAGAGAGTGTTGTAACTGGCGCTTGTCAATCCGACTTATCGTAGGAATTCCAGTACATTACCGACGTTCTCTGCCATCGAGCGTCAGCCGCATGACTTAGTCGGCTTCGTGAGGTGCTCTTTATGATATCGTGATTAAAGGACAGATGCAGGCTCTGAAGGGGGTGAAGGGGATCAAAGCGATGATGATTGAAGTTGAAGAGGCGCTGAGAATGACAGTTTGAAGTTTTAGTCACTGCGAAAGGAGAATGGAGGTAGGGAGAGATGGGATTTGAGATTGAGAATGAGCGTCTAATTCATATGCTGTCCCCGTTTGCTGCTATCCTGCTCGCTGCATCGTCACTAATGGACGCGTTCCAGCCAATATCAACCGAGCATCCGCCGAGGCTGAGGCTCAATCATCGTATACACATAGATGTAGTCTTTGCTCAAACCCCTCACGACGATGATAACTCACGCGCTCGGCTCTGGAGTCGTCCCGGTCTTGGAGCGTGAAGGATATTGTATCGCCTACTTTGATCCCCCAGTTTCTGTCGACCATTGCCTCCTTTTTTTTCGCCTCACCGCCTTTGGTCGACTTGAACGTGATTTCAACCTGTTCACCGTTCTCATGTTTATCAACCCATGTGACTACCCCCTCCGATTGTGGCATACGGTCAGGGTTTTTGTCGGCGTTGGCAGAACCAGCCGTATTGTTACCTCCAGCGGGATCCCCGGCGGCCGATTGTGGCGATCCAACAGTGTCCCCGGTAACGGTTTCTGGTGAACTGGACATGATGGCAGGCGGTAGAGGAGACCTTTGGGTACAGGTCAGTGTCTGAAGGCAGCCATTGTGAAAGGAGGAAGAGAGGTCCACCCACTATTATGGTAGGTAATGCTTGGGTCTTTGAGTAACTGTGGTTCGTGTGGTGTGCTGAGCAGCGCGTTCGGTTGAAATGTTAAGTCCAGTGAGGAGCTTGTCTGTAAGTCTATGAGCACTGAAAGGCTGCAGACGATAAGGCGTGGAGAAGTCTGGAAGGATCCTTACCTGGAAGAGCGTGTCTTGAAAGCTGTGTTGTCTGATCTGAAGAAAAAGAAGAAGAAGAAGAACAGAGCAGATAGACACCCTTTTATACCCAATCTCCGGGGCTAGAGCCGAGCATGGCTACCTGTCTTCTGCTTGCAGTGGTGGCAGTATTTGAGAGGGTGGCGAAACGCCTCACAAATGGCAAGTGAAACATCTTAACACATTTGGGGCGAAGCACCGAGACAAGACCCTCATATCGCTTCACAACGCCCGTGGACTGCAACGTTGATTGGAAGTGGACCATATCCTTACCCCTCTTCTGCAATAACACACAATTTAAACTCCGCGAAAAGACCCTCATCCGGCTTCGAAACACAGGCAAACCTTCCGATTGGTCAAGCGTGTATCTCACATTCTTCACCCGTACGCCATCAATCGAGAGGCTGCGTCCCAAGGAAAGAGTCCCGGCCGGCTCGACCAGTAATTCTTCGCCCCTCCTGCGCAGATCCGTCGAGGCGAAGTCCCCCAAGGAAACGATTGGCCGGGGCTTTAACCAATACTGGCAGACAGAATCACGTTGGTAAGTAGACAAGGTTCTTGGGATTTGCAGAGTGCTGCCCACTTTCTTCGCCCAATGAGACATCGATTGAGCCATCCACCAAGAAGTCCGCCCGCTGCGCTTGGCAGATTTGAAACCCTGTTAGAGGTCCCAATATCGCAAGGATGAGCCAGTACTAATTTCTGCCGATTACGATGTTGTAGCTTCTGGTCGTGAAGCAGCTTCCTCACGCTTGCGATGTCTATTCGAGAAAAAACAACCATGTCCTCCCCAAGGTAGTCTTGATCAAGGCAGAATGTATATAATCATGATTTAGCTCAAGACCGCTACCTCGTGTCGATGGCGTTATTGCAAGTGCCTCAAGGTTACAACGGCAGCGACCGCCTTAACCAGAAAGCTCCCGAAGGCAAAGGCAGTGTTCCAATCTTCAGTGTGTAGCTCCCAGCTTACCATGGTGATCCCAATGAAGAGAACAACGGTTGCTGAGACTAGGCGGTAGCTATTGTTTGTGTGACCTTCAACGTAGAGCCCTGAAAGCTCGAGATCTCCATCGCGTGGTCTGTGGAGATAGCGAAGGCCCTGTCAAAATATCAGGTACTTTATATGAGTGGTGTGTAGGTTGCTTAAATTATTCTGTCTCAGCTTCAATCACATAGAAATCTGGTGATATAGCCGACATGCGCAAAAGTCGCCCTGAAGACTAGATCACGGATGATCTTCCTGGTCTAACTTACTTTAGTATAGCTTGACTGAAACGGGGTTAGTACGGCTTCAACCTTATGTTGCCGGCCCGGTGCTGCAGCCTGCTGGCTCGCGAGGCTGAAGTACTCTAAAGAGAATCGAAAGCTCACTCTATGATTGCCAGGACTCGTTCTTGTCATCCATCTCCATTTGTAATCCTTAGTGATACCTCTACATTACAGTACATCGACTATCTATCCATATATCCGTCGAAGAAGAATCAACATAGTGTTATTCAGCTAAACTTGTGTAACGACTAGGACGCTTGAACTTATATCGAGAAGAAGTCTTATGTCAAGATGAATAAAGCGTACGAGATTTCAATTGAACGCTTGATTATTACTGACGTTAATGAACGTTCTATATCTTATTTTATAACTTATTCTATATCTACTCTCTTAGTGTTAGAATCGAAGTATAAAAAGAGAATTTAAAAATAAAGTATTTAAGAGCGAGAAAGACGAGATAAACGAATTTAAATATAAAGTAGAAAGTTTAAAAATATGTTAATACTCGTCTTTAAAATGTTTCTTCGCTCGTTCTCTATTAAGAAGATTATAAGAATTAATAGAAAAGATAAAAAATAACTTACGTAATAAAAGCAAAAGCGTAATAGTTTATTAAAAGAAAATTAGACTTAATAAAAAAGATAGATTAGTTAGCGCGACTATATCACGTAGACGTTATATTAATTATTCGTAAAAATAGAAGATATTATACTTATCGATCGATTAATTATAAATAATAATTACTTAATATAATTAATATCGTACGTATAAACTCGATATATCGAGATTTAAACTAAGTCGAGTTTAAAAGATTTTATATTCGTTATCTATTAATCTACTATAAAGTCGTTAGTTAGATTATTCGTAAGTGTAAGGACCGTACTGTGGTGATAACCGTAGTGTAGTATGTAACGAAGATAACAAGCTAAGGAGCAACTATGTACTGGGAGGGAAGCCATATATGTATGGCTGAGTGAACCTGCCAAGACACTAGGCTCGATAGGGCTAGCGTAGGTGTCAAGGGTACGAGGTGTCAAGGGACGCAGGGTACGCTCGTAACAGTAAGTTAAGGACCGTACTGTGGTAATATTAATTTTAGAATTTCTTAAATTATTTACGTATTTAAAATTAATTAATTAAAGAACGAAGAGATAACGTAAGTATAACTTTTTAAAATCTCGAATATACTTATTTAACGATAATATCTCTTTATAGATAACTCGAATAGTAATCAACTTTTAAATTTTATTCTTTATTAATAAATCGATCTTATTCTCGATCGCTTTCGTTTAATTCTTATTTATCGAGTTATTATTCGCGATAGTCTTTTTAAAGTTTTTAAACTTATAAGATTCTCGTGCAATTAAGACGAGTAATACGATTAAGTTCGAAAATAGATCGCGATTTTTTAAATATAAGTAATTTTATAATAAGATAAGTATAGACTTACGACTTAAATTCGTAATACGATATTAAAATTAATTTAAATTAACTTAAGACTTGAGTTATAAAAAAAAGTGAAAAGCTCTTTTAGAAAATATTAAATTTAATTAATATTTTAAAAGATTTTTTAGATTTTTTTTTTAAAAAAAGATTTTTTATTATTATAATTTATAATTTAATTTTAATTATTATTATTATTATTATTATTATTATTTTTAACGTCGTCGATTATAATTATTAAAAATCGTTAAGAAGATTATTACGCTACGCAATAAGACGAAGTAAGACGAGATTTAAGATATTATATCTCGCTTCGACGCTAAGACGAGATAAGACGATTTATTTTAAGCGAGATAACGAGATTATCTTAATATCTCGATAAACTTTAAATATCTCTAAGCGACTTATTTAAAATTTTAATATTACGTATTAAAATAAAGTAAAATAAAACGTAAAGCGTAATACTTTAATTAAAATTAAAATACGAAGTATAATTACTTAAAAAGATAATTAAAAAAATACGCGAAATAATATTTAAAGAGTTATTATAAAAATAATAATATCGAGTTAATCTAATTAATAAACTTAACGAGATATCGAAATAATCTCGAATAAATCGACGCTAAGACGAAGTAAGATAAGATTTTTAGAAATTTCGAAAACTCGCTTCGATATCTTATCTCGAATTCGATTTAATACGAAATCTCGGCGAAGCGTCTCGCTTCGTTGCGCAGCGTAAGTTTAAGATAACTATTATTATAACTTCTTTTAATATCGTCTTTATTCTTTTTTAAAGTGAATCTATTACTTATTTTCGCTTTAAGATATTTTTAAATATTATTATTTAGTTCTTCTTCGCGATATTAAAGACGTTTAATCTTATCGAATTATTTTTAATTATCGAGTTAATCTTTTAAAACGAAATCTCTATATAAAATCGCTTCGATATTAAAATCATTAATCGTATATTTTAAGACGTTCGAAGTAATACTATTCTTTTTAACAAAATAGTTATATACTTTTATAATAATTTTCGTTAAATTCTCTTAATCTTTAAGAGCGTTAAATTAGATCGTCTCGTTCGATTTATATTAAGAGCGTTTTATTTCTAAAATAGTATTAAAATTCTTAAATTAATAAAAAATATAAAAATTTTAAAATCTTAATTTAACTAATTAAAATCGTATTAATATAAAGATATTTACTTAGAGTCTTTTAAATAAAAACAACGATATCTTAATAAGTATTCAAGAATAAGAAATAGTCGATAAAGTTATTAATTAGTTATTCGATAACTTTATTATTATATTAATTAATGCTATTTATAATAATCTTAATTCTTATTAAACGACTAAGTTTTACACGTTTAAAACGATTCTTTATATTCTTAATAAGACTATCGCTTAATTTAATAATTAAATTCTTATTAAGTTTTTTAAGATTAAGATCGTTTATAATAATCGAAATAAAGTAATTAACGAGAAAGATAGCTTTCTTTTATTTATCAAAATAGTAAATATTTTTAAACTAGTCTCGCTTTTATCGTATTACTTGAAGTTAAAAGTAAATTATATAATTACATTATTAAGAAATTTAAAGTCTACTTAAGATTTATATAATAAGATACGTTTATAAGTTAAGAGTATTAAATCTAAGATACTCGATTATCGTATTTTAAAAGATAAATAAAATAATAAACGATATTATATATCTTATATCTCTCTCGCTTTATTCGATTCGAATAATTTATATATTTTATTTCGACGTATTTAATTCTTTATTCGTTCAATCTTTAATATAATTATTAATAAATTATAAAACTAATTCTTATAACACGTTAACTTATATTTATATCTCGAGATCTTCGTCTATAATTAATTATATATAATTCTTAGTCGAGTTATTAACAAGATCGAACTATTTATTATAATCTTAGACGATCTATTAAGAAAGTAATTAAGTATATCAACGAAATATATAAGAAATGAAGTAATTTAATAGACTTTTCTTTCGATAGTAATTAAGTAATAAATAAATAGATTATAATAGAAATAGTCGAATATCGTATAATTATAAATTAGAATCTAGTTAAACTTAGAATTAGAACTTTTACTTAATTTTATAATAATAGATATAATTAAAGATTATATAATTAATAAATAGTCGAATATCGTATAGTAAATAAATTAAAATTCGATTTAAATTTAACTTAAGTTAAAACATATATTATAAGTAATTTAATTTTTAATTTAAAATTATAAATTTAATTTATAAATTTATACTTATATATATAGTATTAAATTTTAAAAATAAAATATTTCTATTTTAAAACTATTAAATATATAATAAGAGTATTATTAATTAATATATTAAATTATAATAAAAATAGCTTTATAATAAAATAATTAATCGCTAACTTTAATTCTTTAATAAAATATATAATAATAATTTCTTTATTAAAAACGATATAATTAATAAAATATCTTTATTAATTATCTTTATATTTATTAGTTATAAAAAGATAATTATATTATTATTAATTAATTATAAAATTTATATAAAAATTTAAAAGAATTTTATATTAAAGAGAAAAATAAATAACTTAATTAAGAAATATATATATATATAAATTAAAAAATAACTTCTTTATAATCTTAATAAATATTTACTATTTTAATTATATTAAATATTAAAGAAAATAATAATTCTTATTATAATATAATTTATAATACTCTACGCGAATAGATTTGTTAATATATACTTAAAATATAAAATACTAACTTTATTCTTATTATTATAGTTCTACTCTATAACGACTTATTTATTTACTTGCTTACTTACTTATTATACTTAAGATTAGCTCTATAAGATTAGTTTTATAAGTTAGATTTAATAACTTCGTTATAAAGATCTTACTTCTTCGTATATAAGTACTTTTTATATTTTATATAATTAATATTCTAATTATATTATAATATTATATAATAAATTTAATTTTTAATTAAGTTTTGAATATAATATTAACTATTCTTCTTTTAAAGCGATAAGAATCTATTTAAAAATCGAAAACTTATTTTAATATCTTAATATAATAGTCGCGATTAAAAAACGATTAATAACTAAAAAGAAAATCTTTTAATTTTCGATTTAATTAGATTTAATTATAACGTCGAAGATATAGATTCGATAAACTCTATTATAAAATTACTCTTTAATAAAAGAGCTTTATAGAGATTTATTATTATAATAATTCTCGTAAGCGAAGAAGTCTTTATAACGTTAAAGAAATCTTTTAAAATAAATTTAATATAGAGTTAGATAATAACGAAAAATAGTCTTTTATTATAATATAATATAGATTTTAATAGCGATATCTATAAACGTTCTATAACTTAAACGATATCTTTTTCTTTAAAAGAAAATATTTATAATAAATATTTCGCTTCTTAAATATCTTTATTCTTCGCGAAAGATACGCTACGTAACGAGATATTAAGACTCGATTAAGTTACGAATTGAGACGACGCTAAGAGACGAGATATTAAGACGAATTTTCGAATTTTCTAGAAATCTCATCTTATTTCGTTCTAACGTCGATTTATTCGAAATTATTTTAATATCTTAATAAACTCTAAATATTTCTAAGCGATCTTTTTAAAATTTTAATATTACGTATCGAAGTAAGATAAAATAAGATATAAAATAAAATACGAAATATAGTTATTTAAAAAGATAATTAAAAAGAGTGAAAAAGATACGCGAGATATTGTTTAAAGAATCGTTATAAGAATAACGATCGAAAGTTATTTTAATCGACTTCGAGCTAATCTAATTAATAGACTTAACGAGATATCGAGATAATCTCGTTATCTCGTTAAGAATAAATCGTCTTATCTCGTCTTATCTTAATTAAATCTCGTCTTACTTCGTCTTATTGCGCAGCGTAGCGAATAAGAATAACTTATATAACTTTAAGTTAAAAGCTTTAAGTAAATAAAAGAAAAAGCGTCGTTAGCGCTTTTTATAATATATTATTATATTTAAAAAATATAAAAACGAAGTATTATTTATCAATAAGACGAAGAATAGAATTATATTTATAATTATTTAAATATTATAAAACTTTTAATAGAGCGCTTTCGTAGCTTCGTAGAAATAATACGACGCTCTAAATTATATATTTTATAATTTTCGTAAAGTTAATTTTAAAAATCTTCGTTATTAAAATAAAAAACTCGATAAAGAGATCGCTAAGTCGAAGATTAAATTAATTTCACTAATTAATTTCGCGCGCGTAACGAATATTAAGTTAAAAATCGAGTTATTAAGATTCGAACGACTTCGTTAATTATATAATAGATATTATAAGAAAGTTAAAGATCTTTTAAGAGAAAATAAATAGCTTAAGTTAAAGTTAATTATATAAGTAGATATAAAGAATTCGAATAAAAAGTCGAATAAAGAGAATTCTATTAATATTTTAAATTTTTATTAATATTAAATATCTATTTTAAACTCTTTTTATTTATATTTTAATACTTATATTTATATCTATTTGAGAGTTATTTCTTCTTTTAATAACTTATATAATAATCGAAATTATATCTTTAATATTATTTTATATTAAGTAAAGAAAATTAATATAAATAAGAGATATTTCGACGTTATCTACCTTTATAATAATTAAGATAAGAATTAATAAGAACGCTAAGTTCTTTATTTTAACGAGAAGTTTAAATAAAGTATTATATTCTTTCTTATTAAGTAAGATAAGATCGAGTATATTCGCGATTATTATAAGTCTATCGTCTTTAAGATTATAAAGACTTATACGAATTTTAAAAATATAAATTCTTATTAAACGATTAAGAAGATAATAATAGAATTTAATAATATTTTTAAAATTTATAATAAGATCTTCGAATTAAATATATAATTTAATAATCTTAAGTTTATAATAACCGTAATCGATAAGAAGAAATTATTTAAAATCTTTTACGTTCGCTTTAATATTATTATTATTATTTTATTAAAGTTTTTTAATATTATTAAAATCTTTAATCTTATAAGATTAATCTTTAATCGTTTAAAATATAAGCTTAGTAAATAGATCTTTATAATATATTAAGATCTAATCGACTATTTATATAAGCTAAATCTAAATCTAAAATAAATTAATAATACTATTATAAAAAATAAGAAAATAAATAAATCTATAACGCGTTCGAGCGAAATTAATATCTTTAATTAAGAAATATTTAATATAAATCGAGACGATAAAGATAGTAATCGTCTTTATAAATATAAATATCTTAAATTCTTAATAAATAAGATTCGAAAGAAAGAAAGATACTTTAAGTATCTATAGTTCGATTATCGATTCAAAGAAGATAATACTTCTTATAAGAATATATCTTCTCTTAATAAGAAATAAATTAACATTACTCTTAAGATTATCGATATTAAGAATATCTTTAAGCTTTCTATCGCTAACACGAAAAACTAATCGTTTTTAATTAAGTCGTTATTAGAGATATAATAACTTAATTATATAAAAGAATTCGCGAACTTAAGAAAGAGAAAGTTGCTTTTATTAGCGTTTCGCTTTCTATTTACGTTATTGTTATAAAAGTATTCTTATAAAAAGAATAATAGTTAGATTTCTTTAATAAGATTCTTATAAAAGATAAAATTAGAGATATTATTTATTTTATAAATATCGAAATATTAATATCGAATTTCGTTAACGTCGCTTTTATAAAAAGAAATTACTTATTATATATAACTTTATTTTAATTATATAAACTAAGATTAATTAATAATAAGTTAATATTTAATGTTACGTATATAACTCTAATATAATATATCTTAAATAATTATATTAAGAAAATTTTAAATTTAATTATTAAATTAGAACGTTTTAATATAATTCTCGATATATTATAATTAAAATAATTTAATTTAATTCTTAAACTCAAAAATCGAACGATAACGCTTAAATCTAATTATTATATATTAAACTATTTATAATATAATAAATCGATAGTCGTTTAAAATGTTATTCTATCTCTTATTAAATTATTTTTATCGTATTTAAAGTCGTCGATAATAAAAAATAAAATTAAAGTATAAGTTTACGTCTTTATAAGAATAATAAAGAAATAAATTAATAAAGTAATCTCTATATAATCTTATAACTTTAAGAAGTTAAATACTTTTTCGAAGAACGACGTTTTCGATTAAAATAAAAGAAGTTTATAATTAATCTCGCGACTTTAATAGTTAAAGACTATAAGAATTTCTTTTATAAAATAAGAAATAAATTTCTTACTTCGACGTACGCTACGTAATAAGACGAGGCGTTTCGACGAGATTTCGCGTTGAGTCGAATTCGAGATAAGATATCGAGACGAGTTTTCGAATTTTTTAAAAATCTCATCTTATCTTATCTTAGCGTCGATATATTCGAAATTATCTCGTTATCTCGATAAACGTTAAATACTTTTAAACGATTCTTTTAAAATTTTAATATTACGTATCGAAGTAAAATAATTTAAAACGAAGAATATAATATTTTAATTAAAATTAAAATACGACGTATAATTATTTAAAAAGATAATTAAAAAGATACGCGAGTTAATATTTAAAAGATCGTTATAAGAATTATAATCTCGAATTAATCTAACTAATAGATATCAAATAATCTCGTTATCTCGATAAAAATAAATCGTCTTATCTCGTCTTATTCTAATCAAATCTCGTCTTAGCGTCGAGACGAGATGCGACATCTCAAACCTCGTCTCACTTCGTCTTATTGCGCAGCGTACTTCGACGTAACTAAGAGCGAGAGTGTTATAAGCTTATTATAAATAATTAGATATTTAAAATTCTATTAAGACTAATAAGCTTTTCTCTTATCGTCTTATTAATTATAATATCGAACTTAAAAAGAGAGCGAGATCGTTAGCTAAGAGAATTTATAAACTCTTTAAAGATCAAATATTAATAATTAAAGAAAATATCGAGAAAATATTAGATAAGAGTTATATTTAATTAAGTATCTTATTTTATATAGCATCGATACTTATTATAAAGAAAGCGAATAAAAAATTACGAGTCTATATAGATTATAAAGTTCTCAACGCTTTAATTATTTTTAATAAAAATATACTTTTATTTATTAAAAAGACTCTAATAAAGTCTCTCATAGAAATATCATCGCGATTTGTGTATAGATCAAATGATAGACAGTGCTGGAGTACGGGCTTCAATATCACAACAGACCTACGAGCATTACTGGCCAGACACTGGCGCGACTCGACAAGTCGGTTCACAGGCGGGCATTTGAAGTCTCAAAGCTTACAGATCACAGTATACCCTTGTCTTCCTTCACAAATGAGTGGCTTGCCTCTGATTGGTAAAATATTTCCTGCATGCTCATCAATGGAACGTATCCCGGTCTACTCATTCAGGCAGACTGGGGGCATTTGTTGAATATCACTGTCATCAATCAACTCTCTGACCATAATGGCACCCCGATCCATTGGCATGGAATCAGGCAACTCAACACTATGTGAGAAGATGGCGTTGTCGGTGCAACCCGCACGTGAATCTCGGAGCTGTTCTCTCATGTCTGGATCGAGACTGAATTGCAAAGATATTTCGGGAGCAAGATATAATCCTGGACCCCGAAATCTGCGTAGAATGCCCCATTTCTCCGGGCCGGCAGTTTGTGTATACCCGGCGCACTGATAGTATTACTTTGAACCACTCGGTCTGAATGCCCTTGTGAAGGCTGAAATCAAGATAAACCACATCGACTTGTGCAGTTTGCTACCCAAGAACAGCAGTGGAAACGCAAGGTGCGAAAGGAAAGTGACAAGGAAAAGGCTGCTTGCTTCTTCGACAAAATAGAATATGATCACGTCGCTTTGTCATGTGCTTTGCGCGTATTATCAGAGTCGCGATGTATATTGTAAATCGACGTTCGTCACACTGTCTATAGCATCTCTGATTGGAGGATGAAGGGATTTTGTGTTTCAAGTCAATGTTGAAGATGAAGAAGGTAGTCGCTTATGAGGCTGCTTCAGAGGATCTATAAATTGCTGCTAGCTTTAGAGACTCGGAGAGTAGCAAGATGGGCGATGATGTATATCTCGTAGTCTCAAGGGCGGTGGTTTTACGAGAAGGCGAGATAGATATTTTTTTGAGCGAGTGACTGACCTCGTCTCTGAGCTCGCGCAGGAGTTTGAGAAGGGCATCGCTGGGTTTGAATGTCGCTCATGATCATAAAGGCATGACGGCTCGAAATAGGATGGCAAGCCGTTTGTGTCGAATCATAAGCCTCTTTGTAAACAGCATATGTGGTAGCGTTGAGTGATGCTACACTACGAATTTCCTCTAATCGGAAAAAGTCGTAGCTACTTACAAAAAATGATCGTAGATGAGCAAGTGAAGTGTCATAGACTGCAGTGAATGAAGATAGACAGCATATAGATATATGGTGGGATTCATGAGATACAAGACCTCATGAATAACAAAGAATGATTTTACAAACATGGGATGAAAGGGAGCAATCTATGACATGCAGTAGACATGCATAGAAGAACGTCAGAACATGTATGGAATGGCCTAGACACTTCGACATGAAGGTAGTAGAGTTTACGTGGTGAGGTACTCGAAACTTCTCAGATTGACTCATTTCACGCGTATGAATAAGCCTTGATTGAAAGCAATAAAAACAAATGCAAAAAACGTTCAGAGTGGAGAGCCCTTGGATCTGTTAGGATATAACACTTGTGAATAAGAAATTCCTTTCTCTTCTACACAGTACACACGACCTTTAATACATTATTTATAAGACAGCCATACATATCATCACCACCGTTCGTCCTGCTAGATCACTGTCCGCTTTTACGATTCGCCCGCGACCTCACCATGTCAGTCGCCATTAGTGCCTCAAATTCGACCGCCTCGCAGCGAGGAGGGAAACTGTTCGACTTACCACCTGAGCTTCGTAACCAGATTTACCGTTACATTGTCAAAGGGACATATGTTGACCCCGAACGGCAATATTCTCTTCCGACTACAATTATAGGACATAAATCCGCCAATTTCGGAATTCTCTTCGCATCTAAGGCCATCAGTGATGAGACCTTGGCGCTGCTCTACTCGGAAGGCACCTTTCTAATCCGCCTAAAACCTACGGAGAGGGAACCCGAAGGTGTCTCACCAAATCGCGTTCCTCAACGCATGATGAACATTGAGCTTGATGTGACTCCTCGGGACGACACGACCTTAAACACCAAGAAAAAGATTTGGAAAGAGACTTTGCGCTGCGTCAATCGCACAAACACAATTCGCAATACTCTACGCATCAGATGCCGTCCCTGCCCCTCGGATATAAGCAATCCCGTACCCGAATGGATGTATCGGGAGTTGCAATCGCTGACACGGTTTCGCACCGTCATTGTGGTACTTCCCCGGGACGTCTATTTCAGGTCTGAGAATTATGCTAGGGTCGAGAGCGAGCATATCTTCGAGGAATTGGAGCATCAAATGGAGGCTATAGAGGGCCATCTAAAGCACGCTTTCGGACCTGCTGCCATCAAGCCGCGGTATGGTTGTGGCTACCGCTGGCAAGCTCGGACCCTGACATTCCATCCACAAGCGCACCACCTCTCAAAGAAGTCAAGAGTGTTGAGAAACGATTGATTGGATATTTGGGCCCAAAAGACCTACTACAAGCCAAATCAAACGGAGAGATTGCCTAATTTCGCATTGAATTCTCTGATGGCAATCAGCTATGCATGGAACCAACCGAAACATGTCGAAAGCCTTTATCACAACAAAGGGCCGAGGCAAAATATTCAAGAGCAGAGGTGGAGAGAATAGGTTTGGAAATCATAGAAGTTGAGGGTGCTCTTTAATCCCGGGACTTGACAAGTAGTAATGTTTGAACGAATTAGGTGTCGGCTTTCATGCATGCCGAAACTTCATTCTTGAAAGAACAGACCTGTATATACATTTTGATAATTTGAAAGTTGGGTGACCTCTAGACAACAGGAAATCATAATGGCGGTCTTGATTCAATACCTATAGACCAACTCTTATGAGCGAACGTGATCGTGATTCCACCAAAATAGTAGAACTTTGATGGACCTAAACGAGCTTCTCTACAACTGTTGTCCGTATCGGTAACTGCCAAACATAATATATTCGACGTGGGATTCCCAAAGACTAGCCAAGAATCTAGCCTAGATTTCCACACGAATCTCAACGCTGGCACTCACAAAAAACCTTAAATAGATATAGCTTCAAAATTCGCCATGATCGGATCGTCAATTGGTCATTTAGGGACGACGGCTTTGAATACTGTCTTCGATTATAATGCACGGTTTCCAGACTGCGGGCAGGCTGAGAGTAAGCTACTGATTGACCATAATCATCTATACGCTACAGAATAGTGGAGTTCTCGCCAGAATCCTACAGCGGGAATGCATCTTCTCTGAAAGATATTTTGGCACCGATTCAAGCAGATGAAAACTTGTCGGAATCGATGCTGGATTAAAATCGCTTTGAGGTGTTCTTGCCTTTGGGATTTGAGAAGAAGCGACCGAACATTTGTTTACCTCAAGCATAGACGTATAGCTAGATGGTCTGTCTTCAAAAAACAAATATCAAAACCCTAGACAGCAAGCTGAATAAAAATGGATTTCGTGTGGAGCGATGAGATGATGACATTGAGAGACCGATATAAAGACTTTGAACAGAGAGCGATAAGGGCACGATCCCTTTACTATCAGCGTGAGGCAGAAATTGCCTACGGAATCGAGGAGAGTAGAGGATACTGCCAGTACTGTCGTTTGAATCAGCTGGAATGTGATTGTGCTCGACCGTGTTCGGCGTGTGTTGCAGAAAGCATAGACTCCCAATGCAGCCTCCTCCAAATACGCCCAAAGCCCGAGACATTGAAGCTAGAACCAGGACAGGCAAGGCCATCCTGATTATGGGAAATGAGTGAGAGCGAGAACTCCGATCTGATCGATTTGACAAACCTCTGACGTCAGCATTTGACTAAGGTTATCGACCTGCGACTACAATTTCTTCTGGAGTATTCGAGTGTCTTCGCGCCAGATAACATCAAGCAGCGTGTGGGACATCTCACTGCTGTGAATATTGCAAAGCAAGAACTTTGTAAAGTCACAGACCGCATTGTAGACCATCATCCAGGGACCGAGAGTGATTTATCATCAGGCTCAGGGACTCCGACTCTCCGCCTAGGCCCATTGGGACTCGTGGGGATACTTTGATGCCTTCTCTCCTGTAGATACTATCTACAGTCCTTAGTCTAGTCAATATAGTCAATAGTACCCCTACTATTCAACACGAGAGTGGAAATGCGCACTTAGGGTTAGGGTTACAAATCATGAGTCTGAACACTGAGACTAACACTTTCTTTCCACCGGTGATCATCCTTCATCTCTACATTCATCACATCATGGTAGTATCTCGAAAACAGGCTCTGCCACTGGACATCGTACCGTCGATCTTTGAGCAAGTTGACGATCTGAAAACCCTCAGCAAGATCGTTGAAGCATATCCTTGCCTCCTTGAATGTATGCTACAACGCCAACTCACCAGATTGGTGCCAACTTTGCTCCACAAAACCTGGTCCGAAGAGGCGCTCTCCTACGCTTACACCTTGCTCCAAACAGATGAGCGGCTGCCCGATAGAACGGAATTGACAGTCCTCATGGAAAGCCTGATTGAGGACGTTGGCTCAGGCATTTCTCTACCCATCTCACCTTCCTATCGGACCGCCCAAAGGCTCGCAGACCTGACAGAAACAATTGACTTCTTCGTACACTTTTGCACCGCGCTCTGGCTGGCAGATTTCCCTTCGGCAAAGCAGATGCCTCTGTCTGCAGGCGAAGACGAACGGATTCGACGCGCACTACTACGCTTCCAACTCTACGCTCAAATCTTTCACCAGCCGGAGGCTACAGACGAATTGGTCTCTGATAGAGACTGGGAGCAGCGTCATCAGCAGCAGCAGTACTTCTGGACCCGGTTTACAAGCGTTGAGGTCGAGGAGTGTAAATGCATATATGAATTACTAGTTAACACCGTCTCGTACATGCGCCCTATTCAGCCTTCCCAAACTCATTGCGTCATGTCGAGCCAGCGCGGCCTACCATTGCTCCATTGCGTCTTTGCTGGATCGACTATATCCCCTTTGGCCTCCAGCTATGCGGAGCGTTTTGCCGACTATGCCTTCACTGGACTGCACAAAGTGGATCCCCATGACGGCAATTACTTCCTCCCTTACCGCGATTTCCAGAATCAAGTCTTGCCTCGGATAAGAAAGCACATGCCCTCGGATGCTTGCAGAGAGGAAATTTTCGGAGTGGTGGTTTACGATCGTCCTATGAAGTATGATCCCGTGGTCAGACAGATGCATCGGACTGGTGGAGACGGCTTGGGTATTGCTACTGGACGAGGAAAGGGTGAATTGCATGGTTTCGGAAATGTACCTAGGGAACCGTTCATGAGGTGAGAATCGATAGCGCCACTGATCGTATCTGAATGAAGCTGACCTCTTGTAGGCGCTTATAAATTCCAGATTATGCAAATGCACTGTTTGATCTTCACATGCACATGTCAACCATCTGTACAGCTTCAACGTGGTTGCCCGGTCTCAACACTAAGGCTACCCCGCACATAGAGGCCTAAACGAACATATGTAGTGACCTCGATGCTAGAAATCTTCCCATTACCTTAGCGTTTTAGACTTGGAGTGAAAATGAAGCTATATGGGTGGGAAAACAAGAACGGTCCCGAGAGAGACGAATTCGAATAAGGAGCCACTCGATGTTGCAGAATCAGCTATATATACACTCTCGCTCATCACGTGTCTCCCCTATCCACCTGCCTGGCCTACCGAGGGCTTGTATCAAGCCCATTAGTATCGTGGTACGCCAATGACGCCATGGCCATGTGATCTGCTAACCTCCAGTCCCACAGGAGCGAGAGACTGGAAAGAAAATTTTCTCAACCGAGAGATTAAATTAACTCGAGATCGTTATTCTCGTAACGATCGTTTAAATATTATATTACGTGTCTTTTTTATTTCTTTTAATTATCTTTTTAATTAATTATATTTCGTATTTTACTTTACGTTCTATTTTACGCGCAATATCAAAATTTTAAATAAGTCGCTTAAAGATATTTAGAGTTTATCGAGATATTAAGATAATCTCGTTATCTCGATAAAAATAAATCGTCTTATCTCGTTTCGTCTTAATTAAATCTCGTCTTAACGTCGAAGCGAGATACGATATCTTAAATCTCGTCTCACTTCGTCTTATTACGTAGTGTTACGAGCGTACTCTATATCTCTTAATAACATCTATCTATGTTAGCATCTCTTTATTAATATACTATTTCTTTTAAACTTAGCGTGTCTTGATAGATTTACTCAGTTATATATATATAATCTTTTCTCTTAGTATATAATTGTTTTATATCTAGTTATCTTATTTAATATATTTATATAACTTGACCCTATATTAATTTTAATACCAAAACTAGATTACTCTTACTTTATTCGTAATAGCAATCGAATTTAAAGAAGTTAATTAATAAAAGCTTTATTAAGAACTTAATATTAATAAAATATCGTATTTCTAAATTCGTCTATTATATAAATAAAACGTTTTTAAGACGAAAAACGATCTCGTAATAGTTAGAGAATAAAGAATAATTAAAATATTCGTACGATTAACGAATAAAAAAGAATTATTAAAATCAATTATTATAAAAAAATTTTAATTACATATTTAAATCGAGTTTTAAACGTCTTATTTTAAGAATAAAACGTTTTAATATAAGAGATTTAAACGACGCTCGATTCGATTAATAAACGTCTTTATAATATTCTTTATAAGAAAATCTTTTTCGAGATTAATACTACTTCTCTACTCGCAAATTCTATCTCGTTAAAGTTTTATATTTAAATTTATTAATAAATTATTTTATTAAAATAACATCTTTATAAAGAATATACTTGAAAGTATTTATAATCTTTATTAAATGTCAAACGATTAATAAATAAAAAAGTTATATAAGAAACAAAGAAAATCGAATTTTCGTAGCTTCTTAACACTTTTTCTTTTAATATTAAAATAAGAGTGAAAATATTTTAATTTTTTTTAATACTTTTTATTTAATTATTATTTTACTCTACGAAGTAACTTAATTACTCTTCTCTTCTTTTCTTTTCTTTTTAAAGAAATCGTTTAATATAATAAAGAATCTTATTTAAGATCTCGAGATTTTTAACGAGATTAAAAAATAATATAAAAACAAACGCATATCGATAATACTCTTATCGAATAATAATAATAATATTATAGACGTCTAACAAATATTTAGTCTCGATTAATTATAATTATAAATTTAAGTTCGATAAATCGAAATTATAAAAATGTTAAAAGATCTTCGCTTTTAACGAGATTAATATCTTTATATAATTATTAAATATACTATTATAAGTTAAAAGAAGATCGACTTAAAATAGAAATAAGATCTTCTTAAGACGAATAATGTTCAATTCGAAAATTATCTTATAAAGTATTATAACATTATTCGCGATTATAAGAGAAAGTATTTAAACGCATTATAATAACAACTTAATGTTTCTAATTCGATCGTTAAATAAGCTAAGTTTAAATCTTTTTTTTTTGTTAAAGTACTCTCTATAATACGTAAGAAGAAAAAAATTACTCGTCTATTAAATTTAATGATATTTATAAATAACGACGATCTTACTTAAAACGTCTAATTTAATATTATATTAAATAAATTTATAATTAACGCGAATTACTATTTAATAGAGCGATTACGAATTATCTATATAATTAATCGTATTAAAGATAAGATAACGAAGATAATAATATTACGTCGTTAATTCGAGTTATTTAATTTTTATTTAATAATTAAAGACGTTATAAATAATCTCGTTAACGTCTATAAAGATATTAATCGTATCGAAAACGCAATACGAGAATATAACTCTCTAAAGCAAAACTCAGCGTAGACTTTTCGCGATTTCTATTTAAATTTTAAGTTATTAAACGAAAAACTCGCTTATAATAAGACTTATTTAATATATAATCTTTTAAAAAAATTGAATTTTAAACTTTGTATCAAATTTAACGATGTTAACGATCTTTATAAACAATTTATTTTATTTATAACAATAAGAGACTATTTAATTAAGACGAATAACGTTATACGTGTTAAGAAACTTAATAAACAAATTAAGATTTTAAAGAAGATTTATATATTTCGCTTCGATCTTTCTTTAATCTATATTATCTGAACGAGACGTATTACTCTTATTATTATATCGATTATATCGATTATTTTTATTAATAAGATATCTTTCGTCTCTGTGATTAAGATTAAAAAAGAGTATATATGCTTTTAATATAAACGTTTAGATTATTAAAAAAAGAATTACTTAAATAAATATACTTAAATCGAAAAAAGATCGTATTAAACGTTAAAATATATGTTATAAACGCTTATAATATTAAAAATCTCATTAAGAACGACGAGAAGTATTACGATATTAACTGTCACGAGAGAAAGTGAAGTGTTATTCTGAACTTGAGATGATATTGAGTAGCTATGATCTAGATCTATTATATAAGACGAACGCAAAGAGAAAAGAAGAGAAACAAGTTCGCTATAAGAAATTCGCTTCTTAAATACCCGTAGAAGTCTTACTAGCAGTAGCGTTCGAACGAGTGCTAGTCAGCCGAGCGCCGGGTAGCGAGGGTGAACTTGACTTAATGAAATTTAGATTCTAACTTTGACTTTCGAGTTCGAATACTTAGTCATCGTCGAATAGTTAAGGTGAAACTTAAGTGCTGAGTAGTTGAGGTGAACTTGATATTCGAGTGATTCAGATAAACTTGACTTAGGATTTTTGATGGGACGATTTTGCGATCGTGATAGTATCTTCTCTCTTTAAACTCGAGCTTCTGCGAGATCAATTTCACTTTTTAAAAAAATACGATTATTCGAAAATAAAAATTTGAAATGAATTAGTGTATATTAAATTTAGAGCAAATCGAGGTCGTAGAGTATATGTGAGATCGAATAGAATTCATTGACTGAAATTCTCTTAGCTACATATTTTCAAGTGCGTGCGCTCGATCGTAAGACCTTTCGAGATCGTTCTAGATAACTAATTCTTGATATTGATGGTCGGTGACGCTATACGCTCGGGAGCTTATAAGACATATACGTTATTTCTGAGAGACGAATAGCTCGTCGTCGTCGTCGTCGTCGTCACTGTCGTCGTTGCGAAACTTAGAATTGTTCGAGTCGTTTTTAAACGTTTCTCAGATGAGGTGCTCTGCGGCGATAGGGTACTTGTCGTAGAACTCGTTCATGACTTCGATTGTTATGCAGACGTTGTTAAAAGATTTAAGTCTGAAAGGCGCGCCGAAATTGATTCACTGAATTCTATAATACGGGCGATCGCGTCTTATTCTGACGCTGATGATTTTGTCGATTGAGAATACTTGATATCGATCGATTTTAATAGAGGGAAATAATATCGAGAACGACGACATTTATTCGAGCAAGACATTATTAGATTCGAAACGTAATAGAATAATATCGAATATATTATAACAGCTTCAATCTGTGAATAGTTCGAGACGATAGATATAAGAGCTAACGACTTTCGTAATCTTGAAGAGATCTTTGAACTTATTGATTAGTTTTCGAGTACGTTTCTTCTCGATTCAGAGATTTCGAGCGTTTAATTAGATCTTATCGCTCTCGCGATACTTGAGATCGAGTTAACGATTTCGATTAACAAATTTCTTTTAATTGACTTAAGCGTAAGTTATTTGTTTTCTAAGAATCTCGTCGATCTTAAGTATCTTAGTTATAAAGTTCTCTATAGAGTCTCGAAGCTAAACATCTTCGAGAACTATAAAGTCGTCAAAGTGCCTCGAGAACTCGAAATCTATTCGAGGGTTCTGACTCGAGTTGACGAAGAATAAGCTGACGATAGTAGTCTCTAAGATATGATTGTTGATAAAGAATTCTACGAAAGACAATCACTTAGTTTAGTCGTTCTGAAGAAAGACGATATACGCGCGAAGATATTGCTTCAAAATAGCGTTAAAGCGCTCGATCTAATCGTCTATTTCGAGGTGAAATGTTATCGAAAGAATAATCTTGATGCTCGCGAGCTTATATAGCTCGTATTAGAATTCGAACTCGAACTATTTATCTCGATCGAAAATAATAATGATTAAGAAGTCGTGATTCTTTTAAATTCATAGATAAAATACTTTGATGATAGTCTCGACGTTTATTTTGTTTATGAGAATATATTTTATTATCTTGAAAAGTCGATCGACGACGACGAGAATATTAATATAGTCTCGTTCGAAGTGATCTAAACTTAAAGAGAGATCAACGATGAAATTTATCGAGATATGCGCTCATCGTCTATCGAGCACGAAAAGAGACTTAAGTAACTCGTGCTTCTTGTCTTAAGAGATCTTAAATCGAGAGCAATCGTGACAATTTCGTACGTATCGTCGAACGTCGTTTCGAAGCTCTGATTATTAATAAGCTCTGAACACAAGTTCGTACTGCTTGATCTTTTTCGAGTGATTAGCGTTAAGAGAATCGTGAGCGAGACGAAGAATTCTTAGTCTCAAGTCGTTATTGTCGAGAACGAGTATACGATTATTATAAAAGTAAATACGCTCGTCCCTCTCGTCGAGTTTCGTTAAAGACACATTCTTAAGTTTGCGAGCGTCGTCTCGTAAAGCTTCAAAGATAATCTTGATTTAAGAATCTTATTAATAGACGCGATTCAAAGCGAGCTTTAAAGCGATCATCTCGTCTATCGAATCTTCGAGATCGTCTTTAAAGTCTTCAAAGAGGGATTTCGTAGACTTCGAGAGTTCGAGACTTGATTTAACTATAAACATTAATGTGAGAAGAATTGAACGTATCTTTAAGACGAATTCTAAGAACGTAAAGATCTGAATATTAGGATTTTTAGATTTTAAGATAATCTGTTATTAATACTTTTGACGATGATTCTTCTTTTCTCGCGAAAGATCTTCTAACTATCGAATAAGAGCGTCGACGCGACGATTCAGATCGTTAGATCGATACGTAATCTTAAAGTTGAATCGAGACAAAAACTCTAATTAGCGAGCTTAACGTCGACTTAGAAGCTTAATAGTTATAAAGTATTCGAGATTCTTATAATCGAATAGAATCGTAACGAACTCTTCGATATCTTTTAGCTCGAGACGTCAGAGCTCGAAAGTCTTAATAATAACTAAGATTTTCTTATCGTAGATTTCGTAGTTATATTTCGCGAAGCTTATCTTAGTGAAGAAGTAGAAGACTGATCTTAGAAATTCGTCGCTATCGTATTACGATATAATCTTCGTTATAACGTGATTCGAAGCGTCGATTTCTACGACGATCTGCTTCTTCGAATCGAAATATAATAGAATTAAAACTGTGATAAAGACTTTCTTTAGAGAGTCGAAGACTTTTTAACACTTAAGAAATTATATAAAGAGTTAATTCTTCTTGATAAGCTGCGTTAAAGAGTCAACGAGTCGAGAGAACTCTTAAATAAAGCGTCGATAAAAATTAATAAAGTTTAAAAAGCTCTAAACGTTCTTAACGTTTCGAAGAGTATTTTATTCTAAAATCGCGAATATCTTCTTCATATTCATCTGAACATCTCGAATAGTAATAATCAAGTCTAGATACTTGACTTCGATGACTTCGAAGAAGCATTTCTGTACATCGATTTGAAGTCTCGTCTCGCGAAGACGCTCGAGTACGAGTCGAACGTGCTTAATGTGCTTCTTGTCGTTATCGCTATAGATTAAAATGTTATCGATATAGACGATGCAGAAATCGTCTAGATACTCGTGAAGTATATCGTTAATATAATTCTAAAACGTAGAGAGGGCGCCGCAGAGCTCAAAGTTCATAACTAGAGATTCGTAGAGCCCGTATCGCGTGCGAAAGATCGTCTTTTATTTCTCGTTCTTAGTTATACGTAGCTTATTAAAGGCTGCGATAATGTCTAGAATAATGAATTTCTTGACCTTGTAAATGCGAGCGAGAGTCTCTTGAATCAAAGAGAGTGAATAACGATTCTTAATAATAATAACGTTGAGCGCTCGATAATCTACGTATAAACGAAGATCGTTATCGAGCTTTCGAGCGAAGAGTACGAGCGAGACGACTAAGAACTTGCTTAAGCGAATAAATTCTTTGATCAAGTTGTCGTTTAGATACTTCTTGAGCATCTGTAATTCGTCTTATAACATCGAATATATAGAGTCGAAATTAGACTTCTTGCTCGATAATAGATCGATTTTATAATTATAGTCTCGATAAGAGAGAAGCTTTTCGACTTTCTCGCGCGAGAACATATCTAAAAAGTTCTAATATTCGACTGAAACGATAATGCTCGAGTCGGAATAAGACTTTTTCTCTAAAGTCTTTTCGATATCGCTTATCGTGATCGCGAATAATTGAATCTCGAAGTTCTTGATAAGCTTAACGAAAGACGTCGTCTCTATTATACGAATCTTAAAGAGCGTCGCGAGCTTAAGAACTGAGACTAAGAGAAATAAAGAGCTCTTTCGTAAATAAGTTTTAAAGTCTCATATCGTAATTCGTAGAATTTCGATAATAAGATTCTTTAAAAATCGCGCTCGACGTCGTTTCGTCTGACGACGAATAATATAATAGCTGAGAGAGTGTTCTTTCTTCGAGTCGAAGATATTAAAAGCTTCGTAATCGTTAGAGAGCGTAAATGAGAATTGAAGAGATATTAGAGAGAGTTTCACATCGATAACGAGCTTTAAGCGATAGCTGAGTGTGTTTCTCTTAGAGAAAAATTGAATCTTAATATAGTTTTTCTTTATTTAGAAAAGTTCGATAACGATATCGTAGATAGAAAGAGTAATAACGAAGAAGATAATTGTTACGAGAGATTTCGAGTGCTTCGAAACTTGAAAGAACGCTCGAACGAAGTGTGTTACGAAGCTTAACTTAGCGAGTTGATCGTTAAACTCTTAAAGCTCTTGAGAGATATCAAGAGAAAATAAAGAAATTTTATATTATTGCGCGAAAATAAAATCAAGAAAAGACTCAGCACTAATATCACAGTCGAATAAACTTTTTGCTTTTGAGCTAATATTATCTAAAGTAAGTATATAAGTATAAGTAAGATATCGCTCAGAAACTAAGATTAATTATGAGTTATGAGATATTAGTAATAAAGTCGAGATCTGTTCAATAGATTCTCTCACGCGACGATATAAGAAGACTAAGTATTTCTCGAGTTCGAAGCTTCAGAGATCGCGAGGGTAGCTGAGGACGCGAATTTCATCGTGCGAAGAAGTATTTTACGCTCTTCGATGAATTTTCGTAAAAAATAGTCTTTAGATATATAATTACTGTATTCGATATAAAGATATAGCTTGTTGTCGATACGTCTTTAACGTTTCTGAGCTGAGATAGATTCACGAGCTTTCGCGAGACGAGGGATTACGTTGAATAGATTCATAACGATATTGTTATCGTTGATAGATCTATAAACTACGAAGATATTATTCGTACGAGACGCAGAGGCTGCTGAAGTTACGAGAACGCCTGAGTCGAGACGAGTGACACGAGAAACGAATAATTGAATTTGACGTTACTCGTTGTTTATTCGTTGATAAAGCTTCTTAAGCGCGTCGAAGAAAAGCAGACTCGCGTCTGTAAATATGAGAAGCGCTCTAAGCTCACTGCTTAAACCTTTTTTAAAAGCGAATCGCTGATTTTCTTCGTCGTAGTCGATGTTATTAATGTGAGCTTTAAAGTTCGCGAGATATTAATAAAAGAGTCGATTCGCTTGTCTAAGCTTTTGAATATAACGTTATGCGATAGTCTTCTTATCGAGATCGTCGAAGATAGTGTTTAAGATCTTATAGAACTCTTTAGTAATACGAATCGCTATCTCGTGTTTCGCTTTTACTAGAGAAAGAATACGTCGTTCGACGATATTCTTAAGACGATTTATGACGTATAGAATTTGATCGTGTTGATTATAATATCAGTCGAAGTTGAAGTGTAGCTTGATCTTAAACTTATAAAGAAATCTCTTAAGAGCTTCGCGATTCTCATCGTACGAATTAGAGTCGAGATATTTAAGTGTTTTTCGTACGACGAAAATATTATCGATAAAGACGTAAGTCTTCTTGATCTTAAAGAAGAACTGAACTAATTCGAAGAAGCTAACGAAGTTGTTTGATTACGCGTGCTCGTGTTTCTCTTGTTCGCGACGTAACTCTCGACGAAGATTTATTATTTGAACTTCGAGATTTCGCACTTCAGAGCGCTGAGCGTCGTTATCTATCACGACGACGTCGATAAAAGCTTATTAAGTACGATAGATATTCAGAAGTCGCTCGAGATCTAGCGCTGCGATAGTAGTTAGATCATTAGATATGTTAATCTAAAGATGAACGAGAGATACGAGGGTATCGAAGTCGGCTTTGATAATGTCTGACATCGTGTCTGATAGAGAGTCGTTGACTTGGTTATTCTAAAAAACGTCTTTAAAGGCTCTGAATGCTATACGTAATAACTTAGTAGTACGTTAAGTTATGACGAGAGACTGAAATTACGAGAACTAAGATAAATATTGACTGAAGTGAAGGTGTAGAATAGAGTTAACTGAGTGTTATCGATTAAGAGTGACGACAATATAAAGTAACGTTCGTAATGTCACGAAGAGAAGTAAAGTGTTATTTTAAACTTGAGATAATATTGAGTAGCTATGATCTAGATCTATTATATAAGACGAACGCAAAGAGAAAAGAAGAGAAACAAGTTCGCTATGAGAAATTCGCTTCTTAAATACCCGTAGAAGCCTTGCTAGCAGTAGCGCCCGAGCGAGTGCTAGTTAGTCGAGCGTCGGGTAGCGAGGGTGAACTTGACTTGATGAAATTCAGATTCTGACTTTGACTTTCGAGTTCGGATGCTTAGTCATCGTCGAATAGTTGAGGTGAACTTGAGTGCTGAGTAGTTGAGGTGAACTTGACATCCGGGTGATTCAGGTGAACTTGACTTAGGATTTTTGATGGGACGGTTTTGCGACCGTGACATTAACTCTTTTAACTCGAGAAACGTCTAGTCTCTTTTAAAGATACGAAAAGAAATAACGACGAAGTGTGTTTAATAAATACTCTTAACAATTTATTAATACGTCGCTTATTTCGAATAATAACTACACTATTCTTATAAAATAAAAAATGCGTTTTTAAAGATATTTTAATCGATAGCGACTGTACTAAAGTTAATATAGTTTTTAATAAGTCTCGCGTGACTTAAGCAAATAAAGATTTAAAACTCGAAGTAATCTTATTATTTATATTTAAATTATTATAAGACTATAACGAAAAACTATTCAAAAGATTAATTATATATTATCTTCTTTTTGAATTAAACGTCAATAATTATAAAGAAGAGATAGACTTAATATTAATCGCTTTTATATAACACGACGTGATATTAAGTAAATCATAAATAAACAAGTATAAGATCTTATTAAATATAATAAAGAATAAGATTTTATTCGTACTTGAACGTTACGAGCACGATAAAAATTAGATCTTATTATTAGAGAATTTATCTTTCTTATCTAAATCAACTTCATTAAATTTATTAAAGATATTTTATATTATTCTTAAGCGATCTTCGACTTCTATATACGAAGACGAGAGTTATAAAATCGTTTTTAAGTTTTTATCTTTTTTTAAATAGTTTTTTAAATTACGAAAAACTCTTAGTTTAAGAGTTATCAAAGAATAACAAATCTCGATATCGAATATACTCGATATCATAGAAATCGAAGCACTCTTATTTCATATATTAATAAGTAATAAGATAAATAAGTTATTTAATATAACATTAAGCGAGATTTATAACTCTATATCGTTATCGATTATTCGAAACTCGCGAATATTAGTTAATGAATCGTACTTATGGGATTCGAAACTCAAATATAAAAAATGTTATAAATTATATACGATCGTTCGAGTTAATAACACGAAGAATTTAACTCTCGAGAACGTCAAAAAGAAGCTATTTAAGAAATATTATAATTTCTTAAACGTCTTCGATAGAGTTAAGATAGACGAATTATCTTCTCATCGAGAATATAATTATAATTTGAAATTTATAGACGAGGTTAATAAGATTAAACTATCTTATAGTCGTATCTATCTCATTTTAAACTCAAAGTTGAATCAAATTAGAAAGTATTTAAACGAGCATTTAAAAAAAGACTTTATAATTTTCAATTATATCTTATTCGTCTTTTTTATATTATTCGCTAAAAAATTAAATAACGAATTACGATTTTATATCGATTATAAAAGACTTAATTAAATAACAAAACGAAATCGTTATTTTATTTCTCTAATAAACGAAGTTCTCGTTAGAATTCAAGATTATAAATATATGACACGATTAAATATTATAGTCGTATTTAACAAACTTCGAATATATTCTAATAGCGAAGATTTTATTACGTTTATTATTTTTCTTAAGATATATAAATATCAAATATTATTATTCGAACTAATTAATAAACTCGTTAATTATTAATAGTATATAAATAATATTCTTTTCGACTATCTTAATAACTTCTATTAGATATATTTAAACGATATTCTTATTTATAATAAGATTAAGAAGAAACACGTTAAATATATTCGACTTCTTCTTTAAAGACTACGAGAGATCGATTTATAAATAAATATTCTTAAATGTGAATTTCACGTTCAAGAGATCAAATTCTTAAGATTTCTCATATTCAATAAAGATCTACGAATAAACTCGAGTAAAGTTAACGTAGTAATCGATTAACGTATATCAATTAATCTTAAGAAAATTTAATTATTCGTTAACTTTTACAATTTTTATAGACGATTTATTAAAGACTTCTTAAAGATTATTAAGTTACTAATTCATCTTACACGCAAAGACGTTATTTTTGAGTGATCTATTATATGTTAAATATTTAATTAATTTAAAATAATAGTCACTTAGATCTTAGCTCTACGTCATTTTGATAGATTTAAAGAAGTTATATTTAAGATCGACTCTTTTAATTACGTTAACGTGTTAGACTAACTTATATAATATAGATATTTATAAGATAAATTAGAATTGTATAGCAATGTGAACTTAGCGAAGATATATATATTGCGTATAGTATATCTAATAGTAAGACTAATTCTTAAGAAAGAAAAATAAAAAACTTCGAGATATGATTCTCTTAAGCTTCTCACGTCAAGAATTCGCTTGATATACGTATATCAAGCGATTCGATTACGCTCGATAACTCTCGAACTTATACGATAACTATTTTCGTAGATTCGCTGTTAATATGATCTTCTTTCTTTAAAGATTCGTTTTTAAATTCATTATTCTAAATAGACTTATTAAAACTCTTTAAATCTTAAAGAAAATATAAGAAAAAGAGTTCTTTTAGATTAGTTTCGCGTTAATATTATAAATCTTAATTTAAAATGCGTAGACTATTATATCTTTACGTCTTATATATAAAAATAAAAATATTCGTATAATCGTAAATAACGTGAAGTTTATTGACGTTGTTAATATTTCTTATTATTTAAGTCGTGAGTCGCGCTATCGCGTCGTCGTTATTATAAATACGCGACGTAAATAATTGCTATGCGCTAGTCGTAAGTTATATATAAATTTATTTTTTTAAACTTTTGCTTTTAGTAAAATATACTTCTCTTTGTTCTTCGCTTTTTATACGTAATATAATAATTTTACTTTATACTCTTACACTTAATATTAATATATTATTTATTATTATAACAACTTTTATTGTTTTCGTGATTCTTATATTATTAGTCGTAAGTCTAAACTTCTCGATTTTCGTATACGTTATTAATACGCTTTTAACTCGCTCTCGCGACGCTCGTCGTACGATTTATTTATATAATTAAGCGACTCTTAAAGAATTCTTATTATCGTTATACGCGTCGTGCTTAAAAGTACGACGTAAAGTTATATAATAACAAATTTGATAGCGAGAGCAATAATTTGACACGATATAATAATTATATAAAAGAGAAAGTTAACTGCGTAACTATATATATTTTTATTCGAAACGCATTAATAGCGTAAACAAAATATGAGTTAATTAAAGTATTAATAGATTTCGATAATTGTCGTCGTTCGTACGTTCGCGAATAATATATTTCGTCTTCGCGTCAGATACGCTCGTTTGATATAACGTCGTTAAGATTTATATTACTATAATTATATTAGTCGTGCGACGTTAATGCGTTAAGTTAAGCGATTCGATAAGTTATTCTCGACGTATTAACGAGTATAAAATCGTTTAAATAAGTATAAGAAACTTAATATATTAACGACGATTTTAAATTAGACTAAAACCCTTCGCAATTTGTCGAAGACCCTTCGAGATATATATAATATTATGCGTTTTTCGATATGTGTCTCGAGTTCGTTAATATCACGCTTCGATTATATTAACGTTATTTTTAAACGAGTCTTTCGTCGCTTAATTTGATCTTTTTCTCTTCTTTATTAAACTTCTCTTCGTCGTTTCTTAGTAATAATAATAACGAAAACGATAATAATCGTAACGACAACGAAGATAACGACGATTATAATAATAATAAGAACAATTAAGATAATAATAATAATAACGAAGAGAACGAGACTCTCGTCGACGAGATCGACGTCTTCGAGTCGTTTTTTGTTAACGAGATTCTCGTTTTTTCGACGTCTCTCGTCGCTTCTTTTATCGAATTCGTAGCGATTAGAATTAAAGAGTTAAAGAAATTAAATACGAATATTATTATTTAAAGAGTTGATGCGAACGACGAGAAGAAGAATAAGAATAAGAATAATAACGAGAGAGATTAAAAGAATAAAAACGAGATAATATAAGAAACGAAGTAATCTAATCTTACGTCGATATCTTTGATACGTCTAATCTTCGAATTAGATATAACAGATATATTCTACGCTACTTATAAATTATGTTTTTTCGATTCTCTTTAATCTTTAAACATCTTTTTTTATTACGATATCTTCGAGCAATTTTAAAATCGTTATTCTTCGAGATATTATCATTTATACGTCTATCGTGCTCTTCGTCTTCGCTTTTTTAACTTTTTAAAAGCGTTTTATAACTTTCTTTAATATTTATTAATTATATTTATAAAAATATTTAATTTAATAAATAAGATATTTTATCTTATCTTTACGCTTTAGCTTATTTAAGATCTTTTCGATCTTTTATTCTTTTTTATTATTTATTAATTTCGCTATTATATATGTTAATATCGTATTATTATTTTTATAATAATAGAGTTTTAATAATAATATATAAAAAACGTTATATATTTAATAAATTAACGAAAGCGCTAATCGATAAGCTTACTTATCTACGACATTTCGAATAATAAATAAATCAATTATATTATTCGAAAGCTTCTTATTTGATCGTTTTTGCTTAAGATTCTTAATTAATAATATTATTAATTCTTCTTTCTAAAAGAATTATACTTAATACTTTTTATTATACGTCTTCGCTTACGATTCGAATACTTTTTATTAACGTTTCGTTAATTCTTCTCGTAACGCATAAATTTCTTTATATGTTTTTTCGTTATTAATATCTTCTCTTAAAAAGAATCGTTCTCGATTCTCAATTTAAAGTCGAATTATAATCGTATATTATATAAAATAAACTACAATTTAACGTCTTATATTAATTTTATTAATAGATATATTCGATTATAAATAAGAGATTTACTTAGTTATTTTATTATTCGTTACAAAAAACTCGAAGATAGTAGTTTAAGATTTGATTTTGTTATTTGATTTAATTATTAGTTTAAAAATAAAAGATAGTGCTTAGTCTACGTTTTATCTTCATTTGATAATAGACTTACGATTAAAACGTACTCGTAAATATAGAATTACGATCGATAACTATATCTTTTAATAAGTCAAATCGAAGAAAGATTTCTTTTATGAGTAGCTATTCGAGATCGAAGACATTAATTTTCTTTATAATTAATAGATATCTTATTATTTTGATATATCTATCGACGATTATAAGAATCGTATCGTAAACGTAGTCTCTGCGTCGACTTGAAGAAAGATTCGTAATGAAATTCATCGTGATTTTTTTTTAAGAACGACTTGATTAAGAAAGCGCACTCAGCTCGTTATATAAATAATATCGCTTTATCTTCACTCTCTAATAGATTGATTTGATTTTATACTCGTGTCTACTCAAGCTACGAAGAGTAATTACGAGCTACTGCTTAGACTATATTATAAGAGAAACCTTTCTTCGACTAGTCGAAACAGAATAAAAACTCTCGCTATTCTTTCTTATCGCATCTTCTTGTCGCATAGTCTTTTTATCACACTGCGTTTCTTAGTCTATTCGTACGAATTCGTGTGTCTTCTTGAAGTACTTGTTGCTGCTTCTATTATTGTCTATTATATAACTACTTCTTAGTCAGCGAGAACTATTTTAAAAGGTCAATCGAGATCAGTTATCGCGCTGCGACCTTTGCCCCTCGCGAGATTGTTAACATCTCTCTTAGATTAGCTATTTCAGTCTTCTTTAGAAGAGTTTGTCTCTCGCTTCTCAGTCTTAAACAGAATAAAAGAACGTGTCTAATATTCTATTTTCTTTAGTCACACTCGTATACGAAAGAGAGTATCTTAGAGACTTTACATATATATAAAAAGTGTGTTAAATCAATCTTCTCTATTCGTAGCTGAATTAGAGCGAAGCTCTCTGCTTTTGTTAGATCTTCATAAAGAGATCTCTTATTTAATTATAGATCTCCCCTTTGTGCGAGACTGCGTCGTTCTTCTGAGATCTTAGTCTGATACTAAGCTCATACTGCTTTTCAGACTGCTTTCTATTAATATTTAACAAGGTCTCTAGTCCTTCTTGATATTCTTTCTTCGTTAAATATTTATAGAGAGTCTCAATTTTCGAGTCGAAGCGTTCTTAGAGCTCACTCTTCTTTATCTTTTATTGAGATCTAAAGAACTACTCGTCTTTTATCTCGTTTCTCTCTTAGCTTTCTTCGAATTCTCGTATTTTCTAGCTTCGTAACGAGATAACTATCTCTAAGTGCTTGATTTCGAAGTATTACTTAATTTATCGTAATCTAAAGAGAGAAAATCTCTATCTTCGCTTCGACGACTCTCTTATTGATGACTTTATATGTCTCGACTACTCTTCGCAGACATTTATTCTATATAGTCTCTAGAGTCTTAACGTGAGATCGCTTGTTATTTCGAAGATCTCGTAATATGTGTCACGTTGCTGCTGCGTATATTATCGCTAATCGTACGACAGAGCTATACACTTGTCTTGCTTTATTTAGTGTGACGTCTCATGTTGAGACTGCAGTTATTGATAGTGCTCTGCATTACGATTTTATCTTGATCTTAACTTCTCTAATATAAGATTCTCAACGAAGTTTGTCGTCGATCTGCAGTTCTAACACGCGAATACTAGTCTTTGACTTTGTCGTTATAGAGTCTAGGTCGACGCTAACTCTCATATTGAACTTCTCTAAACTTCTTATCAGATAAATTAACTCGTATTTCTTTGACGCGAACGTCGCTTCATAAGTCTCTGCTCATTATAGATAGATTTCGTGTGCTTTTTTAAGAGTCTCATAGTTTGTCTCAATACTCTTTTCATATATTAATAGATAAATATCGTCAACGAATTCTTCTACTTACAGTTTCAACTTGATCTTCGCACATCTCTCAATCAAGAAAGCGTTGAAGAATAGAAAAAGAATAGACGATATCGAAGATCCCTGTGAGATCCTCGTCTCTGTAGACTCCAGTCTGCTTGTTATTCTTTCTAGAGTGAGAGAGATTTCTCTGTTAATAAGAAAGCTTCTTATTTAGTTTATAATTAGCTTCGAGATTCTCTTCTATCTAAGATTGTGAAGCAGACGATGATAAGAGACGTTATCGAAAGTCTCTATCATATCTAGTAAGAGAAGATTAATAACTTTGTTCTTTTCACAATCTCAGACTGTGTGTACTACATCTATTATCGTTTTTAGAACTATCTTCGTAAATCTCTTTCTTCTAACTCTTATCTATCTTAACGAGAGAAGATCATTATCTTTTACGCAGTCACTAAGTCTACGCGCAATTACTATCTTTAGTGTCTTTCTTAGTGTACTTAAGAGTGTTATTGATCTATACGACTTCGATTCGAAGTAGTTCTCCTTCTTTGACTTTCTTAACATAATAATATTAATCTTACGAAACTTCTTAGAGTGATAGCTCACGTCTACGTATATCTAAAATAAGTGTTTAAACTTGAAGAGCAGCTTCTCTGTAATTAGTCTTAAAAAGCGATTTGATAGATCATCTATCTCTGAAGCTTTGTTTGATTTTGATCTAAAGATAGTCTTACGTATCTCTTTCTTCGTAATCTAATTATTTATTAATAGCGAAGAAGAATAGACTGCTTCTAAAATATCGAAGATATCTATCTAAGAGAGAGAAGAAAAGAAAGTCTTTCTTAGAGTATTAACTTTTTCTTTAAACGTAGTAATTAGACTTTTCTCTATTCTTCTTATTGACGAGAACTTCGATAAAAACTTAAAATATATGTTATCGTTTCTCGCTTAGCTGACTATATCTTAAACTTCTTTAAATAATTACGTTATCTTATATACTTCTCTACGAAAGTGAAAAGTCTTGATCTTACTTATTATCTTATTTCTCTTTTTAAGTGTCGCTCTCTATGCGTGCTCTGCGTGCTCGTTACGACTAACTCGATATCGAAATATCTTAGTCTTCGCTTTCTTTATTACTAGACTGCACTCTTCGTCTCAAAATAACTTATCTTTTTTTAACGACTTAGCTCACGATACTATATTCTTTATTATCTTATCAAGTTCTCTATAGAGCAGACTAATATAGTTATCGATCTGCTTCGAATTTGTTAAGGGGTCTAGTGAGAGTGTCGCGTCTAGTGCTTAAGCTTCTTTAGCTATCTCTTCTAATTTTGTTATCTTTTAAGCACGACGTCGTTATTTCGAGACGCTCTTCGTTGCCAGATCGAGCTTCGTGAGTATTGAAAGATGATTCGAGTTATGCTGCAGATTCGATTTTACTTAATAACGAACTATTATCTTTATTACCTCTGAAGTAGTGAAGACTAGATCGATCGCACTCTTCTATTCTCGAGATCTTTACGTTATTACTCTCTTTGATAAAACTAGATTTATTCTTCTCTCTGCAGTTACTATAATTAGATCGTTTATCTCTTTATAATACGAAAATCTATTAAAGTTATTTCAGTTAGAATAATATAGATTGAAGTTCTCGAGCAAGAGATACTTTTTAGACTTCTATAAAAGTCTTAGAATCTATAATAGACTAGAGAGATTCTTTGTCGAGAATAGCGATGGGCTCGAATTATAAATATTGTGAATTAAGAGTCTCTCGATTCGATTCGCTTGCTCTCTCTGTCTGAGTCGAATTCTTAACGTACTTATATCCTTTGTCACGAACTTCACATTTTAGTTCTTCGAGTTTAGTCTCTTATTAATATAAAAGCACACTCTCGTATTCTTTCTCGAGCGATATATTAGATGAAACTAACTAGTCTTTAAGTTATACGAGAATTCTGTGTGCGAGTTGAAGCTTGATTCTTGAATCGCAAGTACGTTAGTATCTTAAATCCCTGCGTCTGTTAGCAAGATAGTTATTATTCTTAGTTCATTTCTTATGTTGTACTGCAAGATTCTCAGCGTCGCGATATTCTTTATAAATCACTGTTGTCTGACATCTCTATATCTTTTTAATCTGTGATTACTTTTACTTGCTATGCTGACTGCATAGCGCTTATTATCTCTTTTAACGTTAAGTTATACGTTATCTCTCTAGAGACGAAGATCTCGTTAATAGAGCTTCTCTGTTAAGAAGAAGATTACGTGATCTTTTCGAGAGCACTCGATGTTACGATTGTCTGTTATTCTAGCGCTTCAGCGATAATAAAGAATTAAAAGCGTATCGTTGATCTCTCTATTCTCTGCTTGTCTCTCTACATATTCTAACTTCTTCTCTAAGTCTTTGACGTCTCTCTCAACTCGATTATCTCTAAGACTGTCTTTCTCTTCTTCTTTGAGTCTATTAATATAAATTCGTTATCTCTTTTTAGAGATGTCGAAGATAATCTCTTCCTTAGCGACTTATACAGTAGAAACTTAGTCGTTATTCTCTAACGCGTTCTCTAAGTTTTTTTAATTCTTACTAAATAGGTCTTCTCGTACGCTGCGTGATCTATGCCTTCGCAGTTAGCGTAGATCTTTAACGTCTTTAACGTCTTCTTCTAATAACTGCGTGTGTTATAATCTTAACTATATTCTGCGCAGCGCGTAGAGTTTGAACACTCTCTAGTTATATATCTCTATTTTTAATAGTTATAACACTGCATAGCTGTTATTATCTGATCAAATCTTTTCACTCTCTTCATCTCACTTGTCTCGATTAGATACTTTTTAATAAGATCGTTAGTTATCTCCGCCGTCGCGACGTGCAGCATTAGAGAGAAGTATAACTTTCTCTCTCTTTCTACTATCGCGTCAACGTCGTGACATTATCGTGTCTTGACTATCTCGAGTTTTAAGTGTAGACTTCGATTCTTTATCTCTATTCTTTTCTTGATAACAGTCTAATTGTTTATATCGAATTTCGAAATTCTTATCTCATAAATTATTACTAAGAAGGGCTTTCTCACTACTACTATCGAGTTATATATCTCTAACACTTATCTCGTATCTTTCTCGAAAATCTTTTTAATCTCTTACGTAGTCGTTTATAATAATAGATCTTCGCTTCGAAGTCTATTCATTATAACGATCTGCCCTAACGAAATATACTTTTATTTATTCTTGAAGACGACGAGAATTCTCTCGCTCTTTATCTTCTTTATTGTTATTCTTTTCTTCTTTCTATATATAACTATCAAGATCTAACGCTTCTTTCTCGTGTTCTCGATCTCGAATAATATTAGACGTAGAACTAATCCCGTTGCTTCGTTTACTGCTGATTCGAATAAGTTTCTTTATGCTTAGCTTTTTACTAAAAATCTATTTCGCGTGAAAGTACTTTCCCAGCTATCGCAGCCCTCTCGTAAGCTCTATTTTTTACTCTTTCTCTGACGTTCTCCGTTAGCTTTTTATATGTATACTTTGACCTGGTCTATGCTCTCCTGAAGCACCTTTCAAGTTGACGCGTTTAGATCCTCGTACGACGTGTTTTCTATGGTCTCTAGGGTCGCAATAGTCGCAGTTGTCTATTTCTTCGCGTTTTTTACGTGTAGACTTGCTCTTCGTTCATTGCTATTTGTTAGTAACGACGATATTCTTTTCGTCGCGTTTTCGTGTCCCCCTTCTTCTTCGTCTTCGCGTCGGCGACGCTTCTCTCTCTTATCGACAGCATAGTCTGCTGTTATTATCTCAGTTATCTCCTTCTTGCGTTTCTCAAACGCTTCGCTATCTATTATTTTTCGACTCATCTCGTTCATCTCTCGAGCTAAGAACTTTCCTCTCTAATAGATATTATATATATTTATATATAATTTTACGTCTGTCTTAATACTATCTTAATAGTATTTTTTAATTATTAATTTTAGTGTCTTATTAATATCGAAATAACTCGTTAAAAAATTATTATAATAACGTCTTAATAGCTCTTCGCGAACGAAAGTCTCTTCGAGAACGTATAATATATTCTTATATCTTAATGGTTTTTAATTATCTTATATTCAAGCTTCGACGTTACTCTTTCGCTTATTTTACACTTCGTCTTCTCTTCGCTATTAAATATAAGAGTCTTTTAATTAAAGTGCTTTAATAAGCTTAAAGATAAACTTGTTATTAAGATCATATATTATTTCGCTTATTATCGCAATGTGAGCTATTAAGCGTGAGACGAGCTATTTATAATTAATAGTCTTAGTAATAGAATTAAGTTACGCGATAATTATATTACGTGTACTTTAAGTAAGCATCTCGTTTGAACTCTCTACTCTCGCAGTTGAAGATTTTTTAAGTTTCGAAGAATATATAATATTAAAATAAGTTTCTTGAATTGTAACTATTATCAAGTTTATAAGTATTATCTTTTAAATAGTTACTTCTTCTTTATTATTAATTATTAAATTATATTATATATTTACGTCTAAATTATATATTATAAAGAGAGACTTAACGTTTGAGCTACGCTTTATATATTTATAACTCTTATCTTATTTATACGCTATTTGAATAATAATAAATATAAGACTTATTGAATCTTTTATCGTTATTAATTTCTATTATAATATTAATAATAGTCGATTTAACGACTTATTTTCACTCTTATAATTAGATCGTCTCGATAACGTATCGACTAAGTTTATTTTTTTTAATCTATATATAATAAAAAAATCAAATATTAATAACTTTATTGTTTATTTAATCTGTCACTTATTCAAACTCGTTATTCTTATAAAGTACTTTAAATTATTATAATTTATAAGTACTTTCATAAAATAAAAACTCTCTTTTAAATAATAACGTCACTATTTAAAGATCGTTACGATAACGAGTAGCTTTTAATTATAAATCTTATAATTTCGCTCTATAGAAATTATTTTTCGAGAATAAAATATAATTAAGTGTTATTATTTATTATTATTTTATAACTAAGTTAAAATGTCTATTAAGTCGAAATCTAAAGTATTCGTCTTTACTCTAATAAGAAGTTTTAAATTAAAATAATATAAAAGAAATGCTTTCGTAAATACTTCGCGAAGTTATCGAAATGTCTTCTTCGTCTTAATAGATTAGTTAAAAGATTCTATCTTGATTCTCTTAATACTTTTCTTTAATAAGTTTATAAGTAATTTAACAATTTAAAAGTAGTAATAAATAAATCTTCGATAAAAATTTATAAAGCTTAAAAAGATTTATATCTTATAAAAGAATTTAGATCTCGATTACTTTTAAATTGCTTTTATTCTACGTTTATTTATTGCGACGTTATCAATAAATATTATAAAGTTTAAAAATTCGACTTCGATAATAAAGAACTCACATTTCTTTAAACTTGCATATAAACTAAAACGTCTTAGTCTTTTAAACACTTGCTTGATATAATTTAAATATTCTTCTTACGAACTCGAATAAATTAAAATGTCGTTAAGATAAATAACACAAAAATAATTAATTAGATTCGTTAACGACTTATTAATATAAGTCTGAAAGGTTATAGAGACGTTGATTAGATCAAATAATATTATTAAGTATTTACAGTGATTATAACGCGTACGAAACGCAGTCTTTCACTTATCGTTCTTACGAATTCGAATACGATAATATATATTCTTAAGATTCAATTTTATAAATTTCTTGACTTTATTTAAACGATTTAAAGTCTTATTAATCAAAGATAAAGAATAACGATTCTTTATTATAACTTTATTTAATTCTCGATAGTCGATATATAGTCGTAAGTCGTTATTCTTTTTTAATACGAAAAGAATAAAGAACTCTACTAAGCTCGTTAAATATTAAATTTAGTCTTTCGCTAAGATATCGTCTAGATATATTCTTAATATCGTTAACTCGATATTAAATAGATTATATAATAAATCAAATAATGATTTCGTTATAGTCTTAATAACATAATTACGTCCTTCGTATAACGAAAGTCGATCGACTTCTTCAATCAAAAATACGTCTTCGTATTCGCGTAACTTCTCTAATAATTTTAAGATAGCGTCTGCGATCTACGATTGTAATATATTCGCTAAAACTTCGTTAATGTGATATCTTCTTATTAACGTATTAAAAATATTTATAATTATTAAAGTATACACTAACTTTTCTTTCTTTAACGCGTTAACAAAATCTTAAAATTAAAATATCTTATACGTATACGTATCGATATCAAAGCGTTAAATTCTCTTAATAATATTAATCACGATATCGTCGTCTATTAATATTAATAATCTTAATATAAAGAGTGAATTATCTTCTTTTGCGATAATATAAAAGATATATTAATATCGCTTTATATAACTTTAATTATCTTATAACTTATAATATATAAGATAGACGATATAGTAAAAGATCGGCTGGAGAAAATAGAATGCTAGACACGTTCTCCTATTCTGCTCAAGGCTGGGGAGCGAGAGACAAACTCTTCTGGAGAAGGCTGAGATAGCTAATCTGAGAGAGATGCTGACAACCTCGCGAGGGGCAAAGGTCGCAGCGCGATGACTGATCTCGATTAACCTTCTAGAACAGTTCTCGCTGGCTAAGAAGCAGCTATATGACAGACAATAATAGGAGCAACAATAAGTACTTCAAGAAGACACACGAATTCGTACGAACAGACTAGGGAACGCAGTGTGATAGGAAGACTATGCGACAAGAAGATGCGATAAGAAAGAATAGCGAGAGTTTTTACCCTGTTTCGACTAGTCGAAGAAAGATTTCTCTTGTAATACAGTCTAAGCAGTAGCCCGTAATTACTCTTCGTAGCTTGAGTAGACACGAGTATAAAATCAAATCAAAATAGTAAAAGATCGTATTATTATTTATTTATTTAACACTTAATAAAGACGCTTCGACTGATTCGAGATTATATTCGAAAATAAAGCGTTAATTAATTATATTAACTTCGACTTCGTTGTTAAATTGTATTAAAGTCGATATTAGAATTGCTTTTCGATCTTCTATAATCACTTTCTTTAAGAAAAATATATTAAATATCGAAATGACTTCTTATTTTATTTTCGTCGTTAAGAAGTCTTCGATAAGAGTCTTTCTTTTCTCGACGAAGATAACTCGATAATATAAATATTAATATTTTTAACGTTATCGATAGATATACGATTAACGTCGTCTGTCTTAAGTTGTCGATATTCGTTTACGTAATATCTCTTTTTATAATAATTATAATATTCGACTATCTTTAGATACTTCTTACTTTTCGACGTTTTATTTTAAAATTTATCTTTATTTGAGCGACGCGAGATATTCGCTTTTTTATTCTTATAAGATTACGTCGCTCGTTTATTATTATTAAATTTATTCTCTTTCTCGTTTTCTTTGTTTCTTTTTAATTCGTATTCGAGTTAATATTATCTATATCTCGTCTATTATATAAAGAGCGTGCGTTAACTCTCTTATTCGTATTCTTTAGACGAATAATCTAAGTAATAAGATCGTTTCGCGTCGAGACTATTTGTCTTATGTGAGTAATATCGTCTTAAAGTTTCGAAAGAAGTCTCGTTATTAACGTTATAACTCGTTAAGTTTCGTTCGATGACGATAACTATATCTTAAGACTAAAAAGATAAGTTTCGAATTAAGTTACTAATTAAGATAATCTTTGTCGCGTATTCATATAAACTATATTTATCTTTAGTTATCGATTAATTAAATTCTATATTTTGTTAAGTAGAAAAGAAACGAAGTGATCTTAACTTTCTATTTTAATCGAATTCTTTTCTTATTCGTTATATTACTATTTCTTAAGATCTTTCGCTAAATATTATATATATTAAATAATTTTGTCGTAATCGTTTAAGAAATACGCTAAGATATTTTTATAAATATAACTTCGACGTCTCGTATTTAATTATAATACTCTCGTTTCGATTTATCGTGATAATCGTTAAAATTCTTTGATTTAATACTTCGTCGTTTTATGATATATATTAATTTAATATTTAAATAACGTTTTAATTCTACTCGAACATTAAAAGAATCACAACAAACATTTGACGTATTCGATTCGATATTTGTCAGAATTAGTACAGAGTCAAGTCATGTAGGTGTATTGAATAAGACAACTAGATACAGAACAACTATATACTGGGAGGGAAGGCCATATATGTATGGCTGAGTGAATCTGTTAAGGCACGCTAAGTCTAAAAGGGATAGTGTGTCAATAAAGGAATGCTAACACAGGCAGGTGTCATCAAGGGATGCGGGGTACGCTCGTAACACTACCCCCCCCCTTCGAAAAGACATGTTCTCATGGCTGTACTAGAGTCGTTCGCTATGCATGCAAGTGCAAGAAAGACAAAAAGCAGAAAACATGGTGCTGGGGGCTGGCGCTATCCTTTTCTGCTGTGGAGCTGACACCCAGTTGCTCCGGTGACGTCTTGGCGATGCCATGTCGCTAGCATGACGTCATGCGGTCGCAGGGGTGCTGGAATGGCCTCCATTGGTGAAGAGTTGAAGAAATGGTGGCAATTAATGGTTTTTGGTGTAGGTGACCTACAAGAAAGTTGATTTGCGGCCGGAGAAGAAAATCGCTGAATGAAGGCCTATTATTGATTCGTTAGACGACCCGAACCGTTAGCCGCGCGCTAAAGACGTCACGTCGTTGCTTTCTCAGTGTCGACGCAACATTTGCCTTCTATTGCAGCAGGATTGGCCTGATCCGGTGCCTCAGGGCCATTGCTGAAGGTGTAATAGGGTCCAGGAAGTACTGGGCAGGGTTATGGGACCAGGGGGACCTGCGGGACAGACGCCTAGTCGGGTAGTGGGCGGAAGGGTTCTGAGAGGTGAACGCAGGCCTGAGACTGAGTATTGCAGTATTTGTAGACGTTGGATCGTCTAGCGAAGGGCCTTGGGGTATTTCTTATGGAATTCTTCGACGACGTCCTTGACGTTGTCGAACTCGCCCCTGTCGGCGTCATACCAGGTGAGGTCTTTGTCAAAGCCTTCTCAATTGACTTGATATTTGAGTCGGCCCCAAGGCTTTTTGAAAGCGAGGATGTCGTCTACTACTTATTCTTTCAAGTCGTCAATCATTGTTGGCTTCGGGGGAGGATTCTTCTGGCCTGGTAAGGGGTCTGTGACGGCTAGACTCAACAATTTGAGGCTGAAAACGTCATGTATTCGCATGATTTTGAGCAGTTCCAGTCTATACGACGAACCTATCAAGGCCTTGATCTTGAATGAATCATATTTCTTATCATCAAGTTTCTTGAAAGATCGAGTGCTGATGATGTTTTTGCTGTTGAGAAAGATCAAATCTTCTTTCTTGAATTTGACGTTTAGTCTATGCTGATTTACCTGGGCAATCATGACTTTTTGAGCTCTATTCATATTGTCTCGAATGTATTTCAAGACCTTCTGCATGTTGTTAGCAATGTTTTCGATCTTGACGACGTCTAGACGTTTTCGAGTGATAGCGTAGATCGTGAAGTTCTTGCTGAAGCTCATGCGTGAATGAAATCCTTTATTGACATAGAACGAAGTGACTTCGATGAACGACGAGACTCCGTCGTTGTCTGCGAATTCCGTCATGAATATTCACTTAGCCCAGTCGTCTTACATATAGTTGCAATAGGTTCGCAGATAACGTTCAAGATCTTGATTGCTGCGTTCGATCTAATCGTCTGTCTGAGAGTGAAATGCGATGAATAGTTTTGCTGTAATGTCAAGGCGTGTGCAGAAAGACTTCCACACAGTGATAACAAACTAAGAACCTCGATTCGACACTATTGATGACGATAGTCCGTGAAGGCGAAAGATATGGTTGACGAGCATTTTCGCAGTGTATTCGGCTGAGGTGTCTTCGTTAGTGACAGTGCATGAAATGTAGTGACGTTTCTTGGTCAGCCGGTTCACTACTACAAAAATGACGTTATATTCTTTCGATTGTGACAGGTCGACGATAAAATTCATGAATATGTTCTATCAACGTTTCTGTGAAATTGGAAGGGGCTGAATTAGATCGTGTTCGCGGTCTCTAGACGTCTTGAATCTCTGACATTTGTAGCAGTTACGAATATAAGTGATCATAGTGTTCTTTATGTCTCGTTAGTAGTATTCACGACGGAGCAACTTATACGTTCGATTAATCCCTAGGTGATCGTAAGCGGGTTGATCATGAATCTCGATAATGAGGTCAGTGTACATTTGCTGAGGGATTCATAGCCTGTCCTTGTGATATAGTATGTCGTCGTTCACCGAGCATTTGACGAGGGTGATATCATTCAGTTTCTCCTTGCCTTCGATAATCGCGTCACGAATTTCAGAGCACTTCTCGTCATCCTTATTGACGATGACCACTCTATGATAAATGAGGTCGTCAATTGTATTGATGGCGTATTTCGTGTTATCGAGTTCCAAGCGGTCTGGAGTTAGAATGATTTGATACTGTTGTTTAACCCTTTCGTCGTTGGGATTGCTAGGTTTTGATCCAGCCATTCTGATAAGAGCGTCTGTCTTAACATTTTGTGAACCAGGTCTATAGACTATTTTGATATTGTATTCGAAAAGCATATTCAAATAACGGGCCTGTTGACGGCTAAGGTCTCTTCCTTCGGCGAAGTACATTAGGCCCTTGTGATTAGTGAAGATCTTAACTGAGACGTTCGTGCATTTTAATTCGGGTCGTCAGTGCTCGAGATAACGAATAATGGTCAGCAACTTCTTGTCGTAGATTTGATAGTTGTATTTCGTCGATATGAGATTCTTGTTGTAAAAAGTAATCGAGTGTAAGACTTCTTCGTCGTCATATTGAGAAAGAATCTCATCGTTAACGTAATCGAAAGAGTCGGTCTCGAGTATAATCTCTTTGAATCTGTCAAAATAACGTAAGGCTGAGGTCTGAGTGACTATTATTTTGAGTTGATTGAATGCTTGCTGACATGCAGTAAACCACTCAAAAATGATATCTTTGCGTGTGAGGCGGACGAGTGATTTAACAATTTTCGAGAAGTCTTTGATAAACCGTCTATAAAAATTGCAAAAGTCAACGAAGGACTGAGTTTCCTTGAGGTTGGTCGATGTACGTCAGTCGATCACTGCGTCAACTTTACTCGGGTTCATTCGTAGACCTTCGATGAATATAAGAAGCTCCAAGAATTTGATCTCTTGAACGTGGAATTCGCACTTGAGAATATTCATCTATAGACCGACCTCTCGTAGTCTCTGAAGAATAAGTCGAACATGTTTGACGTGTTCCTTCTTGATCTTGCTATAAATGAGAATATCGTTCAGATATGTCTAATAGAAGTTATTTAGATAGTCGAAAAGAATATTATTCATGTACTGCTGATAATTGACGGGTTTATTGATTAGTTCGAATAACAATATTCGATACTTGTAAGCATCAAGAGACGTGATAAACGTAGTGAAATCTTCGCTGTCAGGGTGCATTCGGAGTTTGTTAAATGCGACTATGATATCGAGACGTGTCATGTACTTGCAATCCTGGATTCTGACGAGAACTTCGTCTATCAGAGGAATGGGATAGCGATTTCGCTTTGTTATTTGATTGAGTCTTCTGTAGTCGATATAAAATCGCAGGTTATCATTTGGCTTCTCAGCGAATAGTATAAGGGAGGCGAATGGTGCTTGGCTGAGGACTATGAAGCCTTTCTTTAAATGCTCGTTCAAATACTTCTTGACCTGTTTTAACTTTGGGCCCGAAATGGAATAGATGCGGCTGCGAGGAAGTTTTGCCTTGTCAGCCCCGTCTATAAATTTCAATTTGTGATCATATTCTCGGTGGGGAGGCAATTCGTCTATCTTAGACCTGTCGAATACGTCTAAGAAGTCATGATATTCCTTCGACAACTTCTTCTTGACGTTCTCGAGGGTTAATTTCTTCGTGTTATTGACTCGAACAGTCGTGTATGATTCACAGCATTTCTTGTATTTGAGTTTCGAATGACATGGGCACGGTTCATTGACTGATATTCGCGAGTTTCGAACGAACGATGACGGTGCAGAGTTATGAATCTCGCTTGATGTTATGCTGAACAACTTATTTGTCTTATTACTTGTTAGCATGTGAAACGCAGATGCTTCTATTTCTACGATATTCAGTGCATCTGATGACGAGGTTCGTTGTTTCTTTGCGGCCCTTGAACTAGAAGTTCTTCGTGATTTAGAAGGCTGCTCAGAGGAGGATAATGACTCGAAGGCGATCTCGTAGTTCTCGTCTTCGCACGTAGGAGTCGAAGATCGCTTGAGAGTAGGTGAGAGAGATATTAATGAACTTGATGAACTTGATATAGACAAGAAAGACAAATCCTTCGATGATGACGTTTGATTTCCATCGTGCTCGCAACGATCGAACACGAATAGAATCTTGTTCTTTAATATATTCAGCAAGACTTCATACTTGTTTATTCATGATTTACTCAATATCAAGTCGTGTTGTATAAGAGCGATCAACATGGGGCATGTCTCTTCTCTATGGTCATTGACGTTTAGTTCAAAAAGGAGATAGTGTGTAATAGGTCTTTTGAACAGTTTTCCATTATAGTCTCGCAATGACTTGAGTACAGACAGTGAGACTACTTCGAGTTTCAATTCTTTGTATGCTTGGGTCACGCGAGACTTATTAAGAACGGTGTTGACCCCCGTGCAGTCGCTATCGATCAGGGTATTCTTGAAAACGCATTTCTTGTTCTGTGAGAATAGTGTAGTCACTGTTCGAAATGAACGACGTGTTAATGAATCGTTGAGAGTATTCATTAGGCACACTTCGTCGTTGTCTCTTTTCGTATCTTTAAAAGAGGCTAGACGTTTTTCGAGTCGAAAGAGTCGTCAGACTCAGCATCGTGATACTGTTTCTCGTTGTCAATGGGATTCTCAGTGTTATAAGTCTCAATGATATGCAGTCTAGCGTTCAACGCTGCTTTCTTTTCGGTCTGAATCTACTTATTTAAGTAGTTCTTCTTCTGATGACTCGGACGTTCACATTGAAAGCATATATACTCTTTCTTAACCTTGATCACAGAGATAAAAGATGTCTTGTTAGCAGAGATGAATAATGTAATCGATATAACAACGGGAGTAATACGTCTTATCGAAACGACATAGCTGAGTGAAAGACGACCGAAGCGAGATATATAGATCTTCTTTTGAATCAGAGTCTGTTTAGCGAGTTTCGTCTATTTATCGAGATTCTAGAATCGCAGAGTGTTGTTCGTCTTAATCAAGTAGTCTCTCATTGAGAGAAGTATAATAAAATTTGCACTAAGGTCGCTGACATCGATAAATTTGATGTTGAGTTTGAGATTCAATTTCTTTGCGAGATCATTCATTAGCGTGCTCTCATTGATAGCCAGCTCTTCATCTAATCGCTTGAATTTTGTGAAGAAATCGCGGAAAGGTAGCTCTGACTGTTGAGTTAGAGAGTCATATTCCCGCCTAGCGTTTGCGCGACGATCGATGTTCTGATAGGACTCAGCGAGGTCATTCATGACGTTCTTGACTGTCATATATGAATTGAAGGAGTCGGGTTGACGACGAATGACGACTGTCTTCTGGGCATCGCCTTCAACACGGTTGACGACATAGATAATCTTAGATCGCTTAGTTGGATAGTGATCTTCGTTAACTATGAGTTTGTCTAGAATGACGTTCGATCAGGCCTGTCAAGTAGGGTTTACATCGTCTGTAAACATTGTTAAGTTCGATATGCGAGTGAACTTCTTCGTCTTGTTGATTATAGAAGGAACTTCGACGGGGGCGAGGGCGGGGGAGGCCTGACCAGACTCAGTCTGCTTGATAGACTCGTCCGAATTGAGTTATGCATGTTCTGTATCCAGATACTTCTTCTTATATACACGAATAATGTCGTGAGATTCGAAGAGTTTGATCTGGAGACGATCGATTTCTTTATGCAATTGATCTCTCTCTTTCTCGACGCGAGACTTCTTCTTGCTCAACGTGTCGTAGTGGATGTTTATATGAAGGCACTGATCTCGCTCATAGCGAAGGTTTATTAGCATTTCCATGACATCGTTTGATCGCTTCTGGGACTACTATTGCAACTAGGCAACGTTGAAAATCTTTCAGACGTTCTCTATGTCAGTGACGTCATTTTCTAACACGATCGAATAGCGTCTATTCTTTGCTTGCTTCTTCACTGTCTTGAATACGTCTTTTGTGTTCGTACTTTCTGATATATTAAATGATTTTCTTTGAAGAGAAAAGAAAAGAAGAAGAGAGTGCTTAAGTTACTTCGAAAAGTAAGACGGTAGTCGAGCAGAAGGTGTTAGAGAGAATCGAAGTGTTTTCGTTTTTGTTTCGATGTTGAAAGAAAAAAGTGTCAAAAAGCTACGGGATGCCGGTTTTCTTTGTTTTTGATGCAACTTTTTTATTTGTTGACCGTTTGACATCTAGTAAAGAATATAAATGCTTTAAAGTGTGTTCTTTGTGAAGATGTTATTCTGATGGGGTGGTTTGTTGACAAATTCAGATGTGAAGCCTCGGCGGAGTAGAATTTGCGAGCAGAGAAGCAGTATCAGTCTCAGAGAAGATTTTCTTGCGAAGAATACTGTGAAGGCGTTTATAAACCGAATCGAGCGTCGTTCAGATTCCTTGTATTGAAACGTTTTGTTCTTGAAATGAGACGCTCAGAACTCGGTTTGAATGTGTGGTTAAGAAAATTTTTGTGATGGTTGATTTTGATGATTTCTTTCTCATTCGCTAATCTTACGAATGTTTCAGCTATTCTTTATTCTCTGACTGTTCACGAGACCGTTTTTCGCCTTAAAAACGATTTACCTGTATGGTAGGCTAACTCAGGGATACGATGTCTCATCAATACTAAGTTCTTGACAAAGCTTCTGTCAGTCAACTTCTTTGAATTCGATTGCTGTCACGAATGGAGTGAGGGTGATCTAGTTGTAGTGTCAGGACCAGTACAGAGTCAAGTCATGTAGGTGTATTGAATAAGACAACTAGATACAGAACAACTATGTACTGAGAGGGAAGGTCATATATGTATGACTGAGTGAACCTGTCAAGGCACGCTAAGCCTAAAAGGGATAGTGTGTCAACAAAGGAATGCTAACACAGGCAGGTGTCACCAAGGGATGCGGGGTACGCTCGTAACATGCATGTTGTTAGCAATGTTTTCGACCTTGGCGGCGTCTAGACGTTTTCGAGTGATAGCGTAGATCGTGGAGTTCTTGCTGAAGCTCATGCGTGAATGAAATTCTTTATTGATATAGAACGGGGTGACTTCGGTGGACGACGAGACTTCGTCGTTGTCAGCGAATTTCGTCATGAATATTCACTTAGCTTAGTCGTCTTATATGTAGTTACAATAGGTTCGCAGATAACGTTCAAGGTCTTGATTGCTGCGTTTCGTCTGATCGTCTATCTGAGAGTGAAATGCGATGAATAGTTTTATTATAATGTCAAGACGTGTGTAGAAAGACTTTCACACAGTGACAATAAACTAAGAGTCTCGATTCGACACTATTAATAACGATAGTCCGTGAAGGCGAAAGATATGATTGACGAGCATTTTCGTAGTGTATTCGACTGAGATATCTTCGTCAGTGATAGTGTATGAAATGTAGTGACGTTTCTTGATCAGTCGATTCACTACTACAAAAATGACGTTATGTTCTTTCGATTGTAATAGGTCGACGATAAAATTTATAAATATGTTCTATCAACGTTTCTGTGAAATTGAGAGAGGCTAAATTAGATCGTGTTCGCGGTCTCTAGACGTCTTGAATCTCTGACATTTGTAGCAGTTACGAATATAAGTGATCATCGTGTTCTTTATATCTCGCCAGTAGTATTCACGACGAAACAACTTATACGTTCGATTAATTCCTAGGTGATCGTAAGCGGGTTGATCATGAATCTCGATAATAAGGTCAGTGTACATTTGCTGAGGGACTTATAGTCTGTTCTTATAATACAGTATATCGTCGTTCATCGAGCATTTGACGAGGGTAATGCTATTTAGTTTCTCCTTGCCTTCGATAATCGCGTCACGAATTTCAGAGCACTCCTCGTTATCCTTATTAACGATGATCACTCTATAATAAATGAGATCGTTAATTGCATTGATGACGTATTTCGTGTTATCGAGTTTCAAGCGATCTGGAGTTAAAATGATTTGATACTATTGTCTAACCCTTTCGTCGTTGAGACTGCTAGATTTTGATTCAGTTATTCTGATAAGAGCGTCTGTCTTAACATTTTGTGAATTAGGTCTGTAGACTATTTTGATATTGTATTCGAAAAGCATATTCAAATAACGAGTCTGTCGACGACTAAGGTCTCTTTCTTCGGCGAAGTACATTAGATTCTTATGATTAGTGAAGATCTTGACTGAGACGTTCGTGCATTTCAATTCGGGTCGTCAGTGCTCGAGGCAACGAATAATGATTAACAACTTCTTGTCGTAGATTTGATAGTTATATTTCGTCGATATGAGATTCTTGCTATAAAAAGCAATCGAGTGTAAAACTTTTTCGTCGTCATATTAAGAAAGAACCTTATCGTTAACGTAATCGAAAGAGTCGGTCTCGAGTATAATCTCTTTGAATCTGTCAAAATGACGTAAGGCTGAGGCCTGAGTGACTATTATTTTGAGTTGATTGAATGCTTGTTGATATGCAGTAGATCACTCAAAAATGACGTCTTTGCGTGTGAGGCGAATAAGTGATTTAACAATTTTCGAGAAGTCTTTGATAAATCGTCTATAAAAATTGCAAAAGTTAACGAAGGACTGAGTTTCCTTGAGATTGATCGATGTACGTCAGTCGACCACTGCGTCAACTTTACTCGGGTTTATTCGTAGGCCTTCGATGAATATGAGAAGTCTCAAGAATTTGATCTCTTGAACGTGGAATTCGCACTTGAGAATGTTCACCTATAGATCGGCCTCTCGTAGTCTCTGAAGAATAAGTCGAACATATTTGACGTGTTTCTTCTTGGTCTTGCTGTAAATAAGAATATCGTTTAGATATGTCTGACAGAAGTCATTCAGGTAGTCGAAAAGAATATCATTCATGTACTGTTGATAATTGGCGGGCTCATTAATTAGTTCGAATAGCAATATTCGATACTTGTAAGCATCAAGAGACGTGATAAACGTAGTGAAATCTTCGCTGTCAGAGTGCATTCGGAGTTTGTTAAATGCGGCTATGATATCGAGGCGTGTTATGTACTTGTAACCCTGGATTCTGACGAGAACTTCGTCTATCAGGGGAATGGGATAGCGGTTTCGCTTTGTTATTTGATTAAGTCTTCTATAGTCGATACAAAATCGTAGATCGTTATTTGATTTCTCAGCGAATAGTATGGGGGAGGTAAATGGCGCCTGGCTGGGGACTATGAAGCCTTTTTTCAAATGCTCGTTTAAATACTTCTTGACCTATTTCAATTTCGGATTCGAAATGGGATAGATACGGCTGCGAGGTAGTTTAGTCTTGTCAGCCCCTTTTATAAATTTCAATTTGTGATCATATTCTCGATGAGAAGGCAATTCGTCTGTCTTAGACCTGTCGAAGACGTCGAAGAAATTATGATATTTCTCGAGCAACTTCTTCTTGACGTTCTCGAGGAACAAGTTCTTCGTGTTATTAACTCGAACGGCAGTGTATGATTTACAGCATTTCTTGTATTTGAGTTTGAAATCGCATGAGCACGATTCATTGACTAATATTCGCGAGTTTCGAACAATCGGTGACGGTGCAGAGTTATGGATCTCGCTCGGTGTTATGCTGAACAGCTTGTTTGTCTTATTACTTATCAGCATGTGAAACGCAGGTGCTTCTATTTTCACGATGTTCAGTGTATTCGATGTTGAGATTCGCTGTTCCTTTGCGACCCTTAAACTAAAAGTTCTTCGTGGTCTAGAAGGCTGCTCGGAAGATGATGATGACTCGAAGACGATCTCGTAACCCTCGTCTTCGTATATCGCAGTTGAGGGTCGCTTAAGAATAGTATAAGATGTCTTTGACGAACTTGATATAGATAAGAAAGATAAATTCTCTGATGATAACGTCTGATTTTTATCGTGCTCGTAACGTTCGAGCACGAATAGAATCTTATCCTTTATTATATTCAGTAAGATTCCGTGCTTGTTTATTTATGATTTACTTAATATCACGTCGTGCTGTATGAGAGCGATCAACATTGAGCATGTCTCTTCTTTATGATCATTGACGTTTAGTTCAGAAAGGAGATAGTGTGTAATTGGTCTCTTGAATAGTTTTCCGTTATAGTCTCGTAAAGACTTAGATATAGACAGTGGGACTACTTCGAGTTTCAAGTCTTTATATACTTGGGTCACTCGGACCTCATTAATAACGATATTGACTCCGATGCAGTCACTGTCGACGAGAGTGTCTTTAAGAACGCATTTCTTGTCTTGACAAAACAGTGTAGCGATTATTCGAAATGAACGACGTGTCAATGAATCGTTGAGAGTATTCATCAGACACACTTCGTCGTTATCTCTTTTCGTGTCTTTGAAAGAGACTAGACGTTTCCCAAATCGAAAGAGTCGTCAGACTCAGCATCGTGATACTGTTTCTCGTTATCAATGAAATTCTCAATATTATAAGCCTCAATAATATGTAGTCTAGCGTTCAACGCTGCTTTCTTTTCGATCTGAGTCTGCTCATTTAAGCAGTTCTTCTTCTGATGGCCCGAACGTTTACATTAAAAGCACATATACTCTTTTTTGATCTTGATTATAGAGATAAAAAATGTCTTATTAATAGAGATAAATGATGTGATCGATATAACAACGAGAGTGATACGTTTTATCAAAATGATATAACTAAGTGAAAGACGATCGAAGCGAGATGTATAGGTCTTCTTTTAAATCAGAATCTGTTTAGCGAGTTTCTTCTGTTTATCGAGATTCTAAGATCACAGAGTGTTGTTCGTCTTGATTAAGTAGTCTCTTATTGAGAGAAGTGTAATGAAATTTGCACTGAGGTCGCTGATATCGATAAATTTGATGTTGAGTTTGGGATTCAATTTCTTTACGAGATCATTTATTAGCGTGCTCTCATTGATAGTTAGTTCTTTATCTAATCGCTTGAATTTTGTGAAGAAATCGCGAAAAGACAGCTCTGGCTCTTGGGTCAGAGAGTTATATTCCCGCCTAGCGTTTGCGCGACGATCGATGTCCTAATAGAACTCAGCGAGGTTATTCATGACGTTCTTAACTGTCATATATGAATTGGAGAAGTCGGGTTGACGACGAATAATCACTGTCTTCTGGACATCGCCTTCAATACGATTGATTAAATAGATAATCTTAGATCGCTCAGTTGAGTAGTGATCTTCGTTAACGATGAGTTTGTTCAGAACGATATTCGATTAGATCTGTTAAGTAGAGTTTATATTATCTATAAACATTGCTGAGTTCGATATACGAGTGAACTTGTTCTTCTTGCTGATTGCAGAGGGAATTTCGACGATAACGAGAGAGAGAGAGACGTGATTAGACTTAGCCTACTTGATAGACTCGTTCGAGTTGAGTTGTACATGTACTGCATTTAGATACTTCTTCTTATATATATGAATAATATCGTGAGACTCGAAGAGTTTGATTTGAAGGCGATCGACTTCTTTATACAATTGATTTCTCTCTTTCTCGACGCGAGACTTCTCTTTGCTTAACGTGTCGTAGTGAATGTCTACATAAAGACACTAATCTCGCTCATAGCGAAGATCTATTAGTATTTTCATGATATCGTTTAATCGCTTCTGAAATCACTGTTGTAACTAATCAACGTTGAAAATCTTTTAGACGTTCTCTATGTCGATAACGTCATTTTCTAACAAGATCGAGTAACGTCTATTCTTTGCTTGCTTTTTTACTGTCTTAAATACATCTTTTATATTCGTGCTTTCTGACATGTTGAATAATTTCTTTAAAGCGGAAAGAAAAGAAAGAGAGAGCGATCAAGTTACTTCGTAAAGTAAGATAATAGTCAGACAGAAGATATCAGAGAGAATCAAAGTATTTCGACTTTGATTCTGATGTTGTAAGAAAAAAGTGTTAGAAAGCTGCGAGCAACCGATTTTCTTTGTTTTCGATGCAGCTTTTTTATTTGTTAATCGTTTGACGTCTTATAAAAAATGTAAATGCTTTAAAGTGTGTTCTTTGTGAAGATGTTATTCTGAGAGGGTGACTTGTTAACAAATTCGGGTATGAAGCCCAGACGGGGCAGAATTTGCGGGTAGAGAAGGAGTATCAACCTCAGAGAAGATTTTCTTGCGGAGAATACTGTGAAGACGTTTGTTAATCGAATTAAGCGCCGTTCAAATCTCTTATATTAAAACGTTTTATTCTTAAAATAAGACGTTCAGAACTCGATTTGAATGTGTGATTGAAAAAAAATTTGTGATAATTGGTTTTGGTGATTTCTTTCTCATTCGCTAATCTTACGAATGTTTCAGCTATTCTTTATTCTCAAACTATCACGAGACCGTTTTTCGCCTTGAAAACGTTTTATCTATATGATAGACTAACTTAGGAATATGATATCTTATCAATACTAAGTTCTTGATAAAGCTTCTATTAGTTAACTTCTTTGAATTCGATTACTGTCACGAATAAAGTGAGGGTGATCTAGTTATAATATCAGAACTAATACAGAGTCAAGTTATATAGATGTATTAAATAAGATAACTAGATATAGAACAACTATATACTGAGAGGGAAGATCATATATGTATGACTGAGTGAACCTGTCAAGGCACGCTAAGTCTAAAAGAGATAGTGTGTCAACAAAGAAATGCTAACATAGGCAGATGTCATCAAGGGATGCGGGGTACGCTCGTAACAATATTGTCTTAATTTCGTTTATCTGACGATTCTTCTTTTTAAAGAACATTGATCTCTTTATTAATGTTATTTAGTTATCGTCTTTTTAGTAACTAATTTCGACGTTAAATTATTTAAGTTAATCACTCGTTTAAAGTTAGATCGATAATATCGTCTCTCAAAATAAATATCGATTATCTTTGATTCTCGAATTTCACGTTAGAGATATAATCTAGTTCATTTAGATTCATTATCTGTGATTGTTTTCTCGATACAATATACGAGTTAAATAAATCTACTTCGTTTTCAATACGTTATAATTACGAGCGAATAATTGTTATTATATTAAGTTCGAATCGCTATTCCTCGATAAGAAGAAGAATTAGAATTATTAAACTAACTTATATAATATAGATATATATAAGACAGACTAGAATTATATAGCAATGTGAACTTAGCGAAGATATATATATTATATATAATATATTTAATAATAAGACTAATTCTTAAGAAAGAAAAATAAAAAACTTTGAAATATGACTCTCTTAAGCTTCTCACGTTAAGAATTCGCTTGATATGCGTATATCAAGCGATTCGATTACGCTCGACAACTCTCGAACTTATATAATAACTATTCTCTTAGATTCGCTGCTAACATAACGATAAAATTCTTTCTTAATATAACGACGAAGAAATCTTATATTCGATTACTTTTTATAATAAAAATCTTATATCGATAAAATATAATTATCAAATCTACGATAAGAAGTTATTAATTATTATTCGTTATCTCGAGCATTAACGACTCGAATTGAAATATACGAACGTCTTAATTAAGATCTTTATTGATTATAAGAGTCTAATATACTTCGTCGAAGAAAGAAATCTTAGTCGTCGATAGACACGTTATTTGAATATACTTTTCGAATATAATATCAAGATCGTCTATAGATCTAATTCATAAAACGTTAAGACAGACGCTCTTATTAAAATAATTAAATCAAAATCAAGTAATTTTAACGACGAAAGGATTCGATAATAATATTAAATTATTTTAATCTCGAATCGCTTAAAACTCGACGATACGAAATACGTTATTAATATAATTAATAACTCTATTTATTATAAAATAATTATTATTAATAAGAATAACGAAAAGTGCTTTAAAATTCGTAACGTTATTATCGAAGATAAGAAAAAACTAAATAATATCACTCTTATTAAATGCTCGATAAACGATAATATATTATATTATAAGAATAGACTATAAATCTCTTAGCAAATATACACTAATCTCGTTATCGAGATTTATAATTAATTCGCTTATAATTACTTAGAAATTAATTAAATATACGGGTTGCTTCGTTAACGAAATATAAAAAATACGATAATTTTTTAGATTTGTAATTGTTATAAATGTTAGAGATTTAAGACGTCTAAAGATCGCGAATACGATTTAATTTAATTTCTCTCAATTTTATAGAAACGTTAATAAAATATATTTATAAAGTTTATCGTCGAGCTATTATAATCGAAAGAATATAACGTCATTTTTGTCGTAATAAATCGACTAATTAAGAAACGTTATTATATTTTATATACTATTATTAACGAAGATATCTTAGTCGAGTATATTACGAAAATACTCGTTGATTATATCTTTCGTCTTTACGAACTATCGTTATTAATAGTATTAAATCGAAATTCTTAATTTATTATTACTATATGAAAGTCTTTTATTATATTTTATTCTTAGATAGACAATTAAACGAAATATAATAATTAAGATCTTAAATATTATTTACGAATCTATTATAACTATATATAAGACGATTAAACTAAGTGAATATTCATAACGAAATTCGTAGATAATGATAAAGTTTTATCGTTTATCGAAGTTATTTCGTTTTATATTAATAAAGAATTTCACTCACGTATAAGCTTTAGTAAGAACTTTACGATTTACGTTATTATTCGAAAACGTCTAAACGTTATTAAGATCGAAAACATTGTTAACAACATATAAAAGATTTTAAAATATATTCGAAATAACATAAACAGAGTTTAGAGAGTTATAATTATCTAAATAAATTAATATAGACTAAACGTTAAATTTAAGAAAGAAGATTTAATCTTTCTTAATAATAAAAATATTATTAGGTAACACTCGATCTTTCAAGAAACTTGATAATAAGAAATATAATTTATCTAAGATCAAGATCTTGATAGATTCGTTATATAAATTAAAACTATTCAAAATTATGTGAATATATGACGTTTTTAGTTTTAAATTATTAAGTCTAATTGTTATAAATCTCTTATTAGATTAAAAGAATTCTCTCTCGAAGTTAATAATAATTAACGACTTAGAAGAATTGTCAAAATTCGGGTCACGTGACATGGTCACGTGATGCGCTAAGGCGCATCCTCATAGTCGCTCTTTACTCTCGTAGCATTCTAAAGAAAACAACTAAGTGTTCTATCACCTATTCTTGATAGGTTATGAGCCCGGGCTTGCTCGGCGACTGTTTCACTTATACTCTATGTCTACCAGAGTCACAGTGACCTCTAAGCATCACGAGTTCATCGTAATGAACGCCGCGACAGCTATGAGACTCTGTTTTTTTAATCTTCTTGAGATGGGTATTGCCCTCTACAAAATGATCGTCTTTGAAATTCGAAGGGCTAAGAGTTCTATCGCAAATCGACCCTCGGCATATCGAATCTAATCGAACGTCGAACGTCGAACTCGTTATACGATCGTGCGATCGAATTTCACTAAGGTCTTTGAAACATTGTCAGCTTCCCTGCGTGGGACACGCTAAACACGCTTAACGAGAACATTCCCCTCTCGATATATAATCGCTTCAGCGTTAATAAAGCGTTTACGTGAATCGAATCAATTGTGACGACTTAAGAGACTGAACTTTAGCATCAAATCGTCTGATCACACTTTAGAGTTGATTAGTCATCGACAAACCTCTACTCAGAGCGCGTATACGTCTGTTGAGGGTCAAAACAATAAGAATTTCTTATTGAGATAGGTCTTTCGATCTTACAAGTTCTTTGAAGAAGAGAGCTGAGACTCAGTTATCGACAAATCTTCACTTAGAGCGCGTATACGTCTATTGAGAATCAAAACAACAAGGATTTCTTGTTGAGATAGATCTTTCGATCTTATAAGTTCTCTAAAGAAGAGAGCTGAGACTCAGTTATCGAATTCTCTTTATCGTTATTCGACTTTATTTTATCATCGAATATGACTTCATCTCACGACGATAGTCATCGAAGCGATTATTCTAAATTCGAGTCTCTATCGAAGACTTAATATAAGAAGAACGTTATTCCTCTTCGAAGATCTACACGTCTTTAATAATTGTCTTCGATATAGTCTCAGCGAAAATTAGATCAATTTAAATCTTTCTTGTCTCTAAGTATCTTTTATCTCAATAACATCGCTCGTATCTATCGAAGATTCAAGTATAAGTACTTCTTATTTCTCGTGCAAGAACTCGAAGATTAACAGCAAAAGTTGTTAGATATCGATAAGACTCTCGAGAACTCTGACGAAGATTAGAGTATCTATTTCACTCTCACTACTTTCGCGAACGTTAACAGTGTCGACTTTTAATTCGAAGTTAACGAAGACACTCTTAGTGCCTCAAGTGACACTGAGTTATTCGATCTTCGTGTTAAAAGTTCTCTAAATCTCACTTCTTCGACTTCGACTTCTTCGACTTTAAGATCTTCGTTCTCTATCGCCTCAGTTATCTCTCAAGCTAAGTCTTTCGTTTGAGCATCATCGTCGTCACTATTTATATCGTACGTGTCGCTCTTAGAAATCTTCTCAGTAATCTTTAACATCTATAATCGACGAAGAATCAAGCGCATAAGGCGTCGTAAGAAACATGTCAGCTCTAGTAATTTTAGCGACTGACCCTCTCGAAGAGAAAAGCGCTTTTCTTCTAAACTTCATTATCATTTTGAAGTTCAATCTAGAGTATCGTCGATGAAAGCAGAATATCAACAATTGATTGATGCTTAACAATCTTATTCTCTTTAATACGATTATCAGTCATAGAGTCTACATCGCTATCTTTTATCGTCTCGAGAATAACGATCGCGAACTCGTCGAAGTCGAATTCGACGATAAAGACTCTTAGATTATGCTCGATGTTCTAATCAAGAACTATTAGTCTAAGAGCACGAGTCTCTATAGAGAACTAATACGTCGAATATTCGATCTCACCCTTGAAGAAGGGGAAGTTCGTTAATATGAAAAGAACTTTCGTAAGGTCATCTTCGACATTATCAGCCTTCATAAATCCCTCGTTATTTCGAAGTCTCTGCGAATTCTAATTTTCCTTATAAGACTTGACGACTCTTACGACATATTCGAGTCAAGTTATACTTAAAATCATAATCTCTTTGAGAACAAGTTCGTCAAGTTTTAAGAGATTGTCGTGATCGTCGTGAACGAAGAAGTTAGAATCTCCTTCAAAGAAGAAGAACTGATCATATATATCGTTCGTAACGATAAGAGTAAAGGCAAACAAGCTACTTTCAACAACTCGACGACTCTAACATTAATCGTGAGATCTATTCTTCGTGTAAGACAGCTGATCGCAAATTCAGACATTTCTCTATCAAATGTTAAATCAAGTTCTCTTATCTTAAGTCTGAGAAATTCATAACGAAAGAGAAAAAGAAGAAGAAGATAAAGATCTTCGACTTCGAAAATGAACTCTTAAGTAACAAGCGCAAGCGCATCGAAGAGACGTTTTTCAATGCCTCTGTTTCAGAGAAGAACGATTATTTTAATATCAACTATATCTTTCTAAAGAAACTAAACTTCATTATGCACTATTCGAATATCAATTCGAACGACTTCAATATCCTCGATGCGACTAATGATCAAGTCATCAATCTAATCGTCACGAAAGTTCTCGAACATAGTCTCATAACTGCGAATTTCGTGAATCTCCTTATTCGAGTCGTCGTAGATTCAGACTGCTCTCGTTATTCTTTCGCGAATCGTTCGATGTTCATTATCTACGAAAAGATCTACTCTCGATCGATCAAGAATATCGAGGGGAGCGAAGTGCAGTCTCAAGACTATAACATTATTAATCTCGACTGTGTGATTAGGGGAGAGTATGTGACAGTCACTCTACGAAATGTCTTATATATACTCGATATGAACGTTAATCTTCTCTCGATCGATAAACTTCTAAACTTCGATATCGCTGTCTTCTTTCATAAGATAGAGTGCACTCTTATCAAGAACGATCTGAAGCTTACTATGCTGCCCGTCTCTTAAGATGTAAGTCTAGTTAATATCTATTGGCGGTCATTAGGCGTACAGCCCCATCCTGTTAGGCGTACAGCCCCTACATTATTACGCGTACAGTCTCAAGTTTGTTCCGCGTACAGCCCCTTAAATGTAATTAGCTTCTGCGGGCGCTAGTCCGATAAGGTATAAATTTCGTATATTCGAAAGACTTCCTCGATAGAATAATTCACTCTTCTCTCTTCATACAAATCTATCAAATCTATTATTCTTCTTCTAAATCGATATCTCGTGAAGACTCTAAATTAGTCTGACAGTAAAGTATTAAATAGATAAGCATTTGATTCATTTCGCGCTAAAATCAGAGTCTAATTCGACTAATAATCGAACATAGTGTTTTTGAGTTATTTGAGTTCATAGTAATCCTTCTTTCTTTCACCTCAGACATCTGACATCTAACGACTAATCACTCTTTATCAAGCTCTATCAAACTACTTCCTCATCTTATTCTTCTTTATCGACTTCTTCTTTCGCCTTTCTCTTCCTATTCAGCATCATTTAGAGTTACTACAGACAGCATGAGCTGACAAGAGATGGTTCTGAAGCTTCGTCACGGGCGCATCACATCTCACCCCTGTATCACCCCCTTTTTAAATAAGACTCGCGTATAAGAATCTGTCAATAAGTCGTATAACGAGGTGTTTCTGACACGGTTCAGCCCTCTGATACGCAATGTGCAGAGAATACAATTATAGAGCTTCATTCCATCAAATTTTTTTCAAAAGCCCCCGATACAGAGATTCTATCAAATTTTCTCAAAGGCTGCTACGACCTATCTCAACTTCCATCTTCGTTTAGTGAGGAATACACTTATTGATGTTTGAATTTGAATTTGACAGTCGCCATAGTAAAACAGAAGAGGAGACGTTTTGTCAAATTATTGCGAAGTGTTATATACATAGATAGTTGATGCAGAAGCTTCTCTTAATCATCGCGTTTCACTACACTCACGATTCGCCCTATACTTGTTCTTCACATAGGAGACGGTTCGAGTTATTCTATCCTGCTCTGATAGATAGAGCTTCTTTGGTGGAGTGGGGAGTAAGATATCCTATCGAGAAAGTCTTTCGGGTATACGGGATTTATACTCTATCGGACTAGCGCCCGCAGAAGCTAACTACATTTGGGGGGCTGTACGCGGAACAAACTTGGGGCTGTACGCGTAATAAGGTGGGGCTGTACGCCTAATGGCCGCCTATCTATTATATACTAGTTATTTATCGAATACTAGTTTTATATCGCATTTATACTCGATAAATAGCGACTTGAATATCGTTACTTAGTCTCGAAAAGAGTTCAATTCGTTAGAATCTCGCTTTCAAATCATAAAACAATCGCTATATAATTTTTAAAGAGTTTGAAATCGTTAGAATCTCGCTTTCAAGTCATAAAACAATCGCTATATAATTTTTAAAGGGTTTGAAATCGTTACAATCTCGCTTTCAAGTCATAAAACAATCGCTATACAATTTTCAAAGGGTTTGAAATCGTTACAATCTCGCTTTCAAGTCATAAAACAATCGCTATACAATTCTCAAAAGATTTGAAATCGCTATAACATCGCTCTCAAGCGGCGATTATTTTTAATAACTGTTAAATCGTCTTCAAACCGCTACAAAATCAGTTAACAACGAAAATATTGCAGTTATTAATAGAGAGATTAGTATAGTGAGAAAGATACTTATCATGTTAAGTATACTGCAGTCTGATTGAGCTTATGTTTCTAACGCTGTCATACGTACAACAGTAATTTTGTGAATAACGTGTATCGAAGATGTTGAGTCTCTCTTTGAAGACTATCGAAGTAATCTTCAATTACCCTCAGAAATACATCTATCATTATGTCGCAAGTCGTATTAATAAAAGATGATATCGAAGAGAAAAGAAACCGCTCTTTCTTACGTCAATCTTGTTCATAAGTCGTTCCTTCATAGACTTTCGCAAGGTATACGTAAAGTTGAAAACAACCTGACTCGAAGATGTTAACTCTCTCTCTGGAGACTACATAGATAGTTTAACTATCAATAAAGTGTACAGGTGTCTTCATGTCAAGCCGTGTCGTTTAAGACTTTCGCAATGATATTTCGTCTAGAGGAGAGTTAGTTTTTCGCAGCAGCTTTCTGTATAGTAGCTTTGCGCACATATCTAAAGCAAAATCTCTTCTTTCTTACGCTGCAGCAAGATATACTTGAATACCTCGTGAAACGATAGAATGTGAGACTATTCTTCTACTTTTCAGATCTATTCGTCGTACTTGACGAGTTTCTCTCCCTTGAACACTCAATTTCCAAGATTCATCGACGAATTAGATTGTTCTTCGTCACCATTATTGAATATCTGCTTATTTAGTTTTATTATAGTCTGCGACACAGTCTTCTCGATATTTCTTCAAATCATTTTACTATCGAACGTCTAATCGACGTAGTATTTATATAATCAAATTATCGTATTGAGATTCTCATAGCGCAATGCACGACCCAACGCTTGTATTTGAGCTTTGAGATTGTGTGCACTTTCGAGCATATGTATTCGTCAGCACTTCTACTGTAGATTAAGATTCGTGAATTCGACGACGTAGATAATTATCATCATCTGCGCGATATCGTCACGTTCTGTGAACGTCGACATAACGATATCGCGCTCTTCTGCTTTCTGAAATGCTTCATATATCACGCAGTCGATTTGTAGAAGCTGAAAAATCGCCGCGATGAGAATAGTCGTCGTCGACATTTGATAGAAGATTAGAATCTTCTCTTGATCTCGAATCACCTGCGTAAGAGTCAGCTGCGGAAGCCTACTGTAGCTAGAAGTCTGCTGCGGAAGCCTGCTGCGGAAGCCTGCTGCAGTCGAAAGCCTGCTGCAGCTAGAAGCAACTTGAAGCAGCTTGAAGCAGCTTGCAGCGAACAGTCTGCTGCAGCTAGGAGCAACTTGGAGCAGCTTGGGATAGAAGATCTGACAACATATCTGACTTCGAACATTTCGCAGCAATGCACGAATTTTTGAAGCATCGTAGAGAAGTTCTTGAAGCATGAGATCTAATTTATTAAGATTTGTGTTCACAGCTGTACCCGTAAACCAGTCGATATAGAATATCTTATGTTCAAGTGTCTTACGTATATTCGCCGCTTTTAGATTGTGACGTTCGTCGATATCAGAGAGAGAAAGTCACACTGATAGTAATATGAGTTTGCGCTATGTGATAAGCGATCACTTTGATCTCTACTGATTTTGTTCGATAATAATCAGCTTTTCGATGTATTAAGCTTCTCAGTCTTCGTAGATCGATCGCTCTGAAGCATTAAATAAATAATTAATAATCGCTGTCTTCACCCGAGGTAGCGAATTCGTAATTTTAGAATCCGTTCGAAAAGAAATCCTGCTTTGTGAAGTGCGACGAATAATTATTTTTCTTTACATCTTTGTTAAACGAAGTCCTTTGTCTGCGAGAGATATTCGATAAGTTAGAATAAAATCTTTTATAGCTCGTATAGTAAGCTGTAGCTTCGTTATAAAATAATTATTAGACACGAAGAAGGGATCAATATTCGCTTCGAAGTTTATATTAGTCAGTGATCGCTTAAATCATTATTTATTAGCTTGTCGCGACTCGTAAAAGGGCATATAGTCCGCTCAGTCAGCAATTTCATTTGATATGAGAGTTACACTAATTATGATATACTTGATCGCATTGAGTCAACGCACGCAGATCGAAACGTCAGCATCTGAAGTCTTCAGCAGATGACACTCGTTAGCGATCATAAAATCGAAGCAGTAGACGAGATCATCGTCTTAGATATGATCGAGTTCGTGTCTAAGCTGGTTTATCGTCGTGGTCGACATTGTTAGCTTATTGATTCGATATCTTCTGAGTGTCGATGAATCATATCGTATTATAAACGTGATGTAACTACTAATTATAATCGTACGAGATCTCTGTTTCTTCTCATCGAATAGCTCATGTTTACGATGTAAATAATCTTATATATACTTCTTATTGATGACAGACTTCGAGCGTCTGCTATCGCCATGATATTTGTACACGTCAAATGCCTTTGAAATCACAAGGTCGATAGCTTTAATTCATTAATTAATTAGATTCTTAGACATAAGTAGGAGAATAGACTTTTCTACGTCACGCTCAGAGTCGATTCGAGTCTCTCGATCTCGCTTTAGCTGAAACACAAATAGTCAGCGAAGTAGTTCAGTGTAACAGACTACTGCGACAGACTGCTACGAAAGTCTGCTGCGAAAGTCTGCTGCGAAAGTCTACTGCGGATAGAAACAACTATAGAAAGTCTTAGATAGGAAGATTGATGCAGAAAGAGACTTACTCATAACAGATAACATATTACAATCTAGATCTTTCTCAGACCGATATAATCGATTAGAAATATGAATCGCAGGGAGTCATATATTCTCATCTCAATTATGGCTTTGACAGTCGATAACTATTAGAATTTGAGTTGTTATGAGATGTTCATCTCGGGTATTCGAAAGATTATATGTTCTTCGTGTCAAGATATGTTCAGCAAATAACACGCTTGTTTTAGATCGTCTCGTTAATAGTTCTTATTGTCAAAAAATATCGACTGCTTATCGAAGCGTGCTGCAGTCTTAGCATTTTACGACTAATATTGAATAATATCTTGCTTCATATCAAGAGCAACTTTGTCGAATCAGGCCCGTTGATCGTGTTGCGCAATTCTAGTATTGAGGTTGTGAATAAGATCGAGATTTTCTTTAAAGACATCAACGTTTATTTTATTCTAAATTATCTCGTCGATTAATTAGATCTTTCATCATCTCTTCTTGATGTCGAAAGACATATTATTATTTTCAATAATCATAATTTGAGCGTTTGATAATACTCTATTAGATTCAATTCTAATACTATCTGTTTGTTTCTTCTTCAAGTCGCGCGCGAACTAAAGTTATTTATTATCAAAACGTACAATCTCTATGAAATTGTTCGACTAAATCGACTTCGATGAGGGCGATAAAGGCGGAAAGAATATCTCTAAGGGAGATAATACACTAAACTGCGACTTATTAGTTATTATTGCGAGAGACTGCAAATAAATAGCTACTAAAGACTGTTTTAATTAAGTACTTACTATACGTAGAGAAGATAATAATAAAGACTGTGTTAATGAAGAAGACTGTGCTGATGAAGAAGACTATGTTAATAAAGAAGACTATGTTGATAAAGACTGTGCTGATAAAGACTGTGCTGATGAAGACTGTGTTAATGAAGACTATGCTAATGAAGATTGTGATAGAGTGTTATCTGAAGAAGATGAGACTTATATCAATGAAGACTGTGACAGAGTGTCATCTGAAGAAGATAAAGCTTGTGAGAGTAGTGCAGTTTTATCTGCGAAATTACGCGATAACGTCTTATTGTACTTGATCTGTTTAATAAGCATTTATGCTCTCAAATATATCTGTCGCGATGATAACCCTTTGTTAAAGAAGATACTAGATGAACTCTTAGTATTGACTTGACAGATTCAATATAATATGAACGCACAATGATCGATTTGATCTTAGTTAGTCTTGTCGAGGAAAGAATTGAAGTATTTGTCTAATTCAGATCGTTTCTTAACGATTATACGCTCTTGTATAGTAATAAATTGAGATTCTCGACCTCTGAAGTTATTAGTAGTTAAGGTCGCCCTCTGTTGAGGGATTATTCATGCCCTGACGTACGTTTCGAAATATGATTTAAATCGGTCACTATTTAGAAATCGTCTTATTTCTGTCATAGAGACAAAATCAATCTCGAAGCGAAGATTATCAGATTTCCGATATTGTAATTCTTCGTTCGCGATGCCAATTAATGAAAAAACCATAATGACTGTGACAGACTTCAGTTTGCGAAGAATAAGATAGTTGACGATGCTTATATAGATGTCGCTCGAGTCGATAGCTTCAAGTCTAAGCTACTCTCGTAGAACTCGCTATCAGTCATGAATTAAGTTGATGAGACGAATCTTGTTGATGAGGTTGATGAGGTTGATAAGGCGAGTCTTGAATTGACGTGATAATAATGAGTTGAATAGTGTAGTGAGGCTGGCTTCGTCGAAGTCTTCAGCAAGTCGAGTAGAGTAAGAGAATAAGATACGTCAAAAGATTGAGATCTTGTAGTTTATAACAAGAAGCTATGATATAGAGATCTTGTAGCTTGTAATAAAAGATTATAAGAAATTAAATAAGAGAGAGAGAAAATTGTTATAAGATAAAAGAAAGCTGTGATAAAGTAGAATAAAAAGTGAATAGAGTTAATTCTTTCAGTTTCTTTAGTCATGTTTATACGAAAGTCACGCGCGACAAACTCAATCTATATTTGAGAAAGAAGAATTGTCTATATAATTATTAATGATTATATTTGATATCAACACTACTATTAGACATTTAGATAAATGCGATTATTATGAGATTTTGTAGTCTGTTACATCTTCTTCAATCATTATTTATATTCTCAGAAATGATTATGTAAGTACAAAGTATACGGGTCTTCAATTAAACGTGCGGCTCTTCGAAAATCGATAAATAGCTCGTGCAATTTCCTCGTGAAGAACGTTATGCGTATCAACGAATTTTACTTTAACAGAGTTTAGCGATTCACATAATATATCTATAATTATACTTAGATGCTTACTGTCCTGTCCATCACGTAGGTTTTAAGATCAGATATAGTCGATTATATCACCTTACTACTTCAAGCGTTAGGCCGCTCAGAGCACCTTTATAGACGATTATAAGAGGGTTGTGAGACGATTGCGTAATCGTCTTCAATTAGTCTTCAATTGTTCTGGACCATGCTGCAACCAGCTTGAGCTGGTTTCACAACTAGACGAGTCTTCAATTGGTTCTGAACCACTCTGCAACCGGCCTGAGCTGGTTGAACAACTAAACGGCAACGATTATATAGCCCGAAAGACCTTCCCTACAACCAAATTAGGTTTAGTGAAGTTGTCGTGAAGTTATCGTGAAGTTGTGAGTTCGGTTTTGAGTCGAGTGTACAACGAGTGTAAATTGGTTTTAAATTCAGTCGATTTCTAGCCAATTTCTAGCCAATTTCTAGCCAATTTCTAATCGATTTCTTAATTTTCAAGAATACATGGCTGCATGGCTGCAATGGCTACATGGCGGCATGGCTACAGTGACTGAGATGTCTCCATGGCTGCATGACTGCATGGCTGCAATGGCTGCAATGACTGCAATGGCTGCATCGCGACATGGCTGCAGTGACTGCAGTGGCTGCAATGGCTGCAATGGCTGCAATGGCTACATGGCGGCATGGCTGCAGTGACTGAGATGTCTCCATGGCTCCATGGCTGCATGACTGCAATGGCGGCATGGCGGCATGGCGGCATGGCGGCATGGCGGCATGACTGCAATGGCTGCAATGGCTGCAATGGCTGCAATGGCTACATGGCGGCATGGCTGCAGTGACTGAGATGTCTCCATGGCTCCATGGCTGCATGACTGCAATGGCGGCATGGCGGCATGGCGGCATGACTGCAATGGCTGCAATGGCTGCAATGGCTGCAATGGCTACATGGCTCCATGGCTGCAGTGACTGAGATGTCTCCATGGCTCCATGGCTGCATGACTGCAATGACTGCAGTGGCTGCAATGGCTGCATGGCGGCATGACTGCAATGGCTGCAATGGCTGCAATGGCTGCAATGGCTACATGGCGGCATGGCTGCAGTGACTGAGATGTCTCCATGGCTCCATGGCTGCATGACTGCAATGGCGGCATGGCGGCATGACTGCATGGCGGCATGACTGCAATGGCTGCAATGGCTGCAATGATTGTAATGGCTGCATGACTGCTGTGACTGCTGTGAATAATTGCGAGACTTAGAATTTTTTTTCAAGTATAGCACCTTCCTAAATAACGAAGAAGACTTTAAATTAATATAACCGTAATATAACCGTTATATAATCGTTACGCAACTATTTATAAGAATTTTGTTATATATAACGAGAATATAACTAATCAACGACGAGAATAGAACTATTATATCCCGGTTATATAACTATATATCGTTATGAGATCATCATATACTAGTTATATGATGGTATTAGAACTTCGCGGAGGGCCCGGACAGTATTATATTTTAGATTTTCTAGTCACGATCTATAGATTCTTATTAATGTTAAAAATTGTAAAAACGGACAAGTGGAGATCATACGAAGGTCTCGAACAAAGCCCTAGCTCTACTTTCGAAAGACAGTCTTGACACTCAGAATTTTATAATGTGAGAAGCAATTGCACTTATCGAGCGAAGAGAATTAAATCTTATTCCTTCTTCGTCTCTTTTATAAACGTTATATACACTAACTATTCTTCTCGCTGCATACACTAACTATTTCTCACGCTTTATATACTGACTATGACTTCTCGATTATCTTAGTCATCTGTAAGTGATAAGAATAATAGAGTCTATTATTTTTAACGTTCTGTAAGTAGAGAAGCTACTTTAGATTTATAGTGAAATAAACAGGGTGACTACTCTCGTGATGAGCTTGTAAGGATCGTCTTAGCTTATAACGATAAACGAAGAAAGCGAATAACTGTCGATGCGTTTGAGAAGGAATCAGATAATGACTCTTCATCTAATACTCTCAAACGATCGATAGGAGGACGTGAGATCATGAGATTATTGTCTAACTAAAGTTCTTACAAAAAACAATTATCTCTAGCTCTCAGAAGCTCACCTCTCATTATCAGAAGTCTATCTCTTATTCGCAGAAGCAGCGACCTCCGCAAAAGACTTTATCTCAGTCTATCGAGTCACATAGACATGGGCTATCGAAGTCTTCGGCAAAGGGTATCGCTATCAAAAAGTCTGTTAATGACAATAATATAAGGCCGAAGTCTATCGCTGCCGTTATCGACGATGTTACACGCGAGCAGTCTATAACAAAGACGACCGTGTTAGAGAATAATGACGATAATAACGATGACGAGCTATCTGTTGTTATCGAGTCTGTCGAATCAGGGTCGAGAAGTCGTAGCGTCTCTAACAGTACCCTACTTACTCGAAGTCAATCGAATAGTTAAAATCATCCCGACAAGCCTAACAAGTTCAATAAGCTCAGCAAACTCATTTAAGTAGGTTAGCCCAGTTAGAATCAGCTTAATCAGATTCTCGTATATATTTCTCAGGTGTCTCTCGCTCAGTCTCAGACAGTGTTCAATTATCGAAAACCCGATGATCAAAAGGCGAAGAAGATTACGTTGACAGAACTTCTAATCTTGGCTCGACGCTACTACCTAACGTAACTCTTCAACTTGATAATAGATGAACCGATATAGACTGTCTTCTCAGATATGAGATCATCGCACGCTTAGTATAAGAAGACTGTGTCGAAGATTCGACAATGTTATAAAAACTGGAAGACAGCGATATTAGATGTCGTTGCGAAGTTTTTGATTCGTTGAATTGATACTGCGAAAGTAGATCACTCGATGAAGCTTCTTATACTATATACTTATAAGACTCTTCGACGAGAGCTTCTAATAGAGTTCAATACAGAATAACTAGAAATGATCTTTCGATTTATCGTATCAGTTATGAACTTTGATAACGTTAAAAAGAATAAACTTCTATTTCTCAAATATAAGTCTCAGTCGAATAAAAGCTTTCATCACTATCTCTATTATTATCAATATGCTTACAGACGTAGATGCTTTCGTACAGATCATTATTCTATAGCGCTTAAACGAATTATATAAGAAGAATTTCAAAGATCTTCGCTTTATCAAGTATACTCGAAAACATCTACTTGATATGTACGACGTCTTATATATCAAGAACGAATTCGAAAATTAGTCGATCGAAATGTATTCTAAACGCACTATCTCTCTCGCAGCTCAAAATCGTCGAACAATCAAAGTGAATATCAACAATAACTCTAATGACATCTGAAATAATGAAGAAGATAATACGACGAACGACGATATTAAAGATAATGATTAGAGAGAATCATGAGCTAGACAACGTCTGCGATAAAGTATATCTATATCGAGTATAATACTAATATAACAGGTTACGATAATATGATTGAGAAATATGCTTATGACTAATTGCAGAAGGCTTTTACAGATACACTTATGTTTGCTTGAGCTTCTACTTGCACTTGAAAGATATTTATTTTAGATATGATATTCATTGCTGCGAATTTTTTCGCAGGTGCTCAAAGTCAGATAAATAAATAAGTATATAGTTATATATATTATTATTTATACTTCGAAAGTAATGAAGAGAAAAAAAGTGGAAAAAATTCGCTCGATCGAATTTGATCCCCTCTGCGAGAAGAGGTCGAGGGTTATTTTCAATGTTGTCGAATTCTTATAATCAAGCCTCTGTTAATTTATACTATGTCGAACGTACATGAGCCTCGCAATTTCAATCGTCTAGAATTCATCACTTGGGGTGATGAAGATGTCAATGCTGAGCCTAATACGTCAGGGGAAGCTACCTCTGATATTACGTCTACGTATCCGACCTTGTATTAGAATCGTCACCCTACTTCTGAAGCTATCGAAGGGTTCAATGATTTCAGTGCTATTGAAAACGATGTATTAAATTCAAGTATGCAGGTGAAGGAGCAAGATATGAAGACAAGTATACTGTCGATGAAGGACAATGCGGAAGAGTTCGATAGACAAGGTACAGTATCAGAAATGGATGAGGGCTTAAACGAAGCCTTCAGCAGAGACGAAGTCTTCAGCAGGAACGAAGTCTCCAGCAGAGACGAAGTCTCCAGCAGGGACGAAGTCTTCAGTAGGGACGGAGTCGTAGAGACATAGAAGAACATTGTAGAAGTCTTTAATAGAGAGGGCTCAGCGACAGACGGAGTGAATTAATTAATTATTTTCTCGTTGTCTCTTGAGAATTAATTAACCCTTTCATAGAACGACGACTATAACATTCTTTAAGAATCACAGACTCTGACCTTTCGAAATCTTTTAAAAGATCTCGATTCTAATAGCGACTCGAATAGCGACAGTGATATGAAGACTCTATCACAGTCTCTCATAGTGACTGTCTCAATTCTATACGAATCGTTCTCCTCTAACGAAAGATCTAGATCACTCTCTCAGACGTCTTTATTTGAGTCTGTTGTACAGAAAGGCGACGAGAAAATCATATTATCGACTCTACATTTGACATTGAGACTGTGATTTGAGAGATCGAAGTGCTCACGATTAGATTATATACGATTACGAGAGGTGTTATAACTATCGAACTCTTTCGTAAGAGACGCTGATGAGAAGATGTTATCTACACAGACATTATCATTGAAATTAGACACTTTAAAGCGTCAGATATGACGTCAAATTTTATTGTTGAGACTACTAAGAAAGGCTTTATCAGTGATGATTAAAAAGCAACCGTCTCTGACTGAACGTCGCAAAGGGATTCGACAGCGCGTACGCATTGAAAGGCTTTTCTGACAATATTGATACGATTTAGTAGATTTGATATCTATGATTTTGTCTGCCTCGCAACTAAGGAATAAGATGTTTTTTGATATAACTGAATATGCTAACGAGCCAATAGAACTCTAACACTCTCCGACATGAGATTCATTAATACGTGCGACGTCTGATAATATATGCTACACTCGACAAGGAGATTTAATTATTTCAGAAGATCTTGTTCAGATTGACGATATTGACGATATGACACGAGAACGTGTAACTTTTATTGGAAGAGATTGCAGAGCTGATATCTTAAAGTTCGAAGAGATTATCGTCACTCTGCAGCATGTTATCGATAACTTCGATTCTATTTTACGAAATTTCGCCCTATCTCTCGAGGATCTTAATGAACTATTTCTTATAGAGAATAAGATAGTCGAGCTTTTCTTATAATATATCAGTCATCATATCGATATTTACATAGATCGTGATTTTGTCGATGAGAACGAGCACGAGATTACATTCACGAATGATTATCAATATATTCGAAGAGTTCTTACGCAACAGACTTCTAATATTCGTTCTATTCGTCAAATATATCAAGCTCGTGATAAGCTCGAAGTGAAATACTTCGAACGCGAACGTCTTACGGAAGTCTGTTATAGCAGTCTTATATCTTTCTCTTATCTTTTATTCATTGATGATTTTGATATATATCGTAATATATATCGTGCTCTCAAGAGATTTTATCTTATATTCGTCTGTCTCTCTTACGAAGAACGACGCAAGATCGTTAATGTCTTCACCTTAACTCTGGGATCTCATGAAGCGAACATTAAGGCGGTGATTGAAGTCTTTGATAAGACTATTAGACAGTTGAACAAAGATATGAAGATAATCATCAACGAAGAATCAGAGCAAGTGTGCGCGTTTAATATAGTCTTTCTTGACGACATGTCACAGCAGGCGGACAATAAAGATTTTCTTCGATATAATGTTAATAGGGGATGTCGAACGTGTCTCTGTTCCAAGCTCGAAAAGGGTGATCTTATCTACGATATTGTCGAAAATGATAGATATCATTGAGAGACGACGAGGTAACGAGAACTCGTTAAGAATCTGTCTCGTAAGGAGAGAAACGCATTTGAAACGAAGATAGATATTAAGCTGAATGCTTCATCGCTCGCCAAGTTGACGCCCTGTCTCGATCTCATTCTGTCTCGAGCTTACGATGCGTCACATTTAGAATAACAAGATATTAAAAGAATATTACAAAGTTTTTTGATAATCGCAGTGCTGAATAAAAAGAGAGATGTCTTCTATCTTAAGACTTTTCAAACAATTCGATATTCATCAGAATAACCTCGCATACAAAGTCCTGAATTCTACATTTGATTATGATCATTATTAGAAGTCGATCGTACGTCTGTTCTTATTTCACTTATTCTACGTAAGTATATCTCTATTACGTGATTTCGATTTATCTATCTACAGACTGTCGCAAAAGTCTTCGATCGTGACATTACGACTGTTAGAACAATCATTAAGACATTTGATCTTATTGTCTATGCGAACACTCTAATTAAGAGTCAAAGATACACCTATCACGCGAGACTTCATCAAATCATTCTTGAGAGGAGATAAGCTTATCAAAATCTAATAGTATATGTTATGTAGTCTGCTGAAGTCTCTCGCAGAGACATTAATACAGAAGTCGAAGAAGTCGAAGAAGTTAGAGAAGATGATGATGAATAGAAAGATAAAGATATTGATAGGGAGATGTTATTCGATGTTCTCTCAGCTATCGAGAACTCAGATCTCGAAGAAGTATTAATTGAGACTTCAAGTAGACGAGGACGTAAGTTCAAGAACGACAAGTATAAGAAGCTTTTGACACTTTCGAATGTTTATGCAGATCTGTATCTCGTCGCTATGACTCGTGAGTACGGAACGATAATGAATTTGAGTGTATTTGCTGAGGAATTAAAGTATAAGTATTTACAGTGAGTTTCTTTCAAGCGCTCTCGACTGATTATAATAGAATCTTTAAAGATATAACAGATTAGATAGCATCGTCGAATCTTATAAGATATCTCTTTTCTCGCGACGTCGTCACTTAGTCTCTGCGACTAAACTTGACGAGAATCTGAAATGTGACTCATTCAGAGATTGTAAATGTATTGACGACCATTGATAATATTTGCTCTACACTTGTAAAGAGTTTTATATCTGTGAATAAGCAAAACATTAATGATAATAGCGATAAAGCGCATATGATGATTAAAGACGCTAAACACAGTTTGGCGCAACTTTCGCTTATAGGATTTCGACTTGACGGAGAGTTACAGATGTCATCTAACGCGAGATTAATGAAAATGTCTCTGCAGCATTCTTTTCTGCAGAAGCTAATGAACGTCTACGAGAGATGTTACGAACTAAAGATATTGAACTTTGAACGAAAATCATTGAAATGATATAGAAGACTGACTTACACGAATTCGTAAGTTGTTTTACTTCAGTGTATTACAGATAAGAACTGTTAAAGACTTCAACAGACATAATAAGCGTCATATATGTGTTGTCGGCGACTATATTAGAATCGATGATATCAAGATATGCCTCGCGCAATGCTTTCTGCACATCTACCGAGGAATAAGATACGGTTTTGTTGTTGTTAATGTAATATAGACATGTTTCGAGGACGTCGATACGACAGAGCGTCTTGCGAACCCTGTTCTTAATCTGTCTGTGTATATTCTTACATTAAGACAGCGCATATATGAATTGTTTGAGCTATCTCATCAGGGCATCTACATTATCGAGGCTCCGGATGAGCCTGATTGACAGAATAATGACGATGAGAAGTATTTATTGAAGTGTGATTGAGGAGTTGATTACCTTTGAAGTCAGATTTGATATGAATTGAGAATGGATTGGGGATGGATTGGGGATGAATTGGGGATGGATTGGGGATTGATTGAAGAAAGATTGAGAATGGATTGAGGATGAAGGTGAATTGGAGAAGGTTTGGAGAAGGTTTGGAGAAGGTTTGATAGTTGCTGTCAATCCAGAGAAACAGCATATTGACAATATCTTCACAACGGAGTTCAGTCCAGGGGGGGTTTTAGTGAAAGATGTTGGAGATCCGTCCAACGTGAAATCATTGGGCAGCTAATTAACAGCCGTTCTTCAGCCGCTTTCCACCCATTTCCAACTCGCTCCAGAGCGGATGTTTAACAAGTGATTGTTCTTAGCATGGCGTGATGTCATCTCGCTGTTTATCTCGCTGTCTGGCGAGTAGTTTTCTGACTTGAAACTTATACGAGTATCGATAGTATCGATACTCGTAATCGTGATCTCTTCTTTTTGAATCTCTAATAGAGTCGAAACAGTGCTCTAATCGCCTATAGTGTGCTCTCGAAGCTCATTTATTAATTCTGATATGCTCGTATAAGTCATTTGAGTTAGAATAATCTAAACAAGCTCTCAAACATGATCGTTGAGGTGAACTTCATCAAGAACATTACGGAGGAGTACATGTGCGAATATTATGTCATGAAACGTTAAAAAACTGTCTCTTATGATAGTCTCACAGAGTCAGAAACGCAGTCTGACGAATTTGTTTATAGTGATCTCGTAGAGTCTCTGTTCTCTACTAAATTCAATAACTGTAGATACTTTGTGACATTTAAGAATAATTTTATCTTCTACTCTGAAGTGTACTGCATTCGTCATAAGAGTGAAACGTTTGTTATGTTCTTACGTTTCAAAGTCTTTCTAGAGTCACGAGGCTATAAGATCTATCGCATTCGCCTCGATAATGAGATTGGTTTCATCGTCTATGCGTTGAAGCGTATTCAAAAGAAACTCATGAATAAAAGCGAAAAGTGTGTTCTTCTGAGATATGAAGGGGAGTTCATTTTTCGCCTATATAATCTCATCAAGAAGAAGATTATTCGAGTCAATAATGTTTACTTCGTTGAGAAGCGTTCCTTGATTGTGAACCTCGAAGAAAAGACGAACGCTTATAAGTTCTCGATCAAGCGACAACGTCTTTATATATTAGTATTCGCTGTAGAGGAGACACTTGATGAATAGCGTATTATTAATATTTCGAAAGACATTGTCTTTATTATAAAGCCCTCAACGACTGCATCTGCATCTGCAATAAACAGATCAAGATCAAATTTTCTATGACCAGCTGAAAAGCAGACGTCTATATCAAAGCCCTCGTCCCTCGCACGAGTCGTATTATCGATCGCGTTCGCGCGAGCCTCTCGATCAATTGCTGCATTATTAGCTATCGAAAGAATAACTCGTTCCCTCACTGTCGTCGAAATGATTCGCGAAGACCTCGAGTTAAGTGCGATTCAAAGAGTACTTCTTGATCATCTCGACACTACGATTTCGAATCTGCGAGACCTATCACCTAACCCTCTCTCGAAGACATTCGCGATCTTTGCGTTACTAACGAATCATGTTAATAAGTCGAATATTTTCGAGTCGACGATCTATTAACAGATCATTTTCAATTAACTCTCTCGTATGCACTGAGAGCTCGTCATGCAAGACGAATATAAATCTCTCATAAACAACAATACTTGATGTCTGATTCAGACGTCTTTAGATATTCATATTCTAAGAGATCGCTGAGTCTATATCGTGAAGCGAGACCTCGCTGAGAAAGTCACTCGTTATAAGATTCGCTGAGTGATTCGAGAATTCGAATAATAGAAGGGTCGTGACTATCATGACACGTTCGTCTTAGTGATTAAGCTTATAAGTTATAAGGCGATCTTTGCTCTAATAGCGATTCTAAATTAAAACGTGAAACAAATAAACGTCAAAATCGTCTTTCTCTACGATAACGTTTAAGAAACGATTTATATGCGACAGTTCGATGATTTCAGCAAGAACGATATCAAAGTTTATAAGCTAAATAAGACTCTCTATAAACTCAAGCAATCTCTTAGAATTTGATATTAACACTTCTCGAAGTACATAAAGAAACTCGAACTAATACTCATCGAATCGAACGAGAGTGTCTTTATGAACGTTAAGAAGAGCATCACTGTAGCCCTCTATATAAACGATATATTAATCATCGACCTCAGCAAAATCGACATTCAGCGCATCAAAAAGACCCTCAATGACAAGTTTTACATGTTCGACTTGAGATCTTACGTCTATTATTTAGACATAATCGTCAAAAGAGATCGTGTCGTCGATATTCTTCGTCTGAGACAAGCAGTCTATGTTACTCGTTTCTTAAAGCATTTCAACTACTGAAGTCTTAATTCAGCCTTCACGCCTCTGAAAACCAGTCGCAAGTTACAATCTGCGAAAGAGGGCTATATTATCTCGAGAAAGCTGTGCGAGAATTATCAATCCGCCGTGAAATCCCTCATATATATTATGTTAAAAACTCGTTCTGATATCGCCTATGCTGTCTCTCTTATCAGCCGCTATTTAGTCAACTCGACCCAGACACACTGAAATGCAGTGATTCGAATCTTTCGATATCTTAGAGACACGATGCACTACGAACTCGTGTACAAAGGATCCCTTCAAGCCCTCATCGAATACATCGATTTCGATTGAGCTGACGACTCGACTCGAAGATCTATCTTCGACTATCTATTCAACGTCGATAGCGACGTCATCAGCTGATTATCAAAGCGTTAAGTCATCGTCGCGTTATTTACTTGCGAAGCCGAGTATATCGATCAAACGTTGATTATCAAAGAAGTTATTTGATTGAAAACTCTTCTTAATCAACTTCTGCGGCCTCGAGACTCTGACTCGAAGATTATCATAATCTTCGACGACAATTAGAGCGCAATTGCCCTCGTCAAGAACGCTTAGTTTTATACTCGCATCAAGCATATTGATATCGTTCATTATTTCGTACGTGAAAAAGTCAATGACGACATCGTGAACATGCAATTCGTACCCACGGATAAACAAATAATCGACGGTCTCATCAAAGCCCTCTGCCTCGACAAATTCGTTGTCTTTCGCGATGCCCTTGAGGTGAAATCAGCCTTAAAACATCCCCTCAGCGTCAAAGACTAACCCTCAGCGCTCTTGCTTCTAACCTGAAGTCGTTAGTTTCAGAGGAGTGACGCTATTCATCTTGCCTGTGAACGTCAGATCTTTAGTTTTCTTTCACTGCTTCTTGTTTCACCCTCTCATATATTCACCGACCTCGTTTTGATAGAAATTGAGTGTGCATCAGGTCTATTTCAAAGAAAACTTTCAAAAAACCGCCTTTTTTCGGAAAATGGAAGTTTTGTATAAAGAACCAGAACGAATTTTTACATGTCTTCGAATTTGACATAGTCGTTTTCAGAACTTGATTTCTTCACTTTTGTGAACCGGACTTCGCGCTAACCCGATTGGGGTTTTTTGCGTCGCGAAGTGCGAAAATCGTGTTTTCGCATTTTTGAGTATGCGAGCGAAGGGGAGTGTCAAAATTCGGGTCACGTGACATGGTCACGTGATGCGCTAAGGCGCATCCTCATAGTCGCTCTTTACTCTCGTAGCATTCTATAGATAACAACTAAGTGTCCTACCACCTATTCTTGACATTTCTTTCGTCTTAATTATCTCTTAATTTAAGTCTTTTATTTAAGCATTATCGTCGTTATTATTTATATCGTACGTGTTATTCTTAATAATCTTTTTAACGACTTTTAACATTTATAATCGACGAAGAATTTAACGTATAAAATATTATAAAAAATATATTAATCTTAACAATTTTAATAACTAATTCTCTCGAAGAAAAAAGCGCTTTTTTTTTAAACTTTATTATTATTTTAAATTTTAATTTAAGATATCGTCGATAAAAGTAAGATATTAATAATTAATTAATGCTTAATAATCTTATTTTCTTTAATACGATTATTAATTATAAAATCTATATCGCTATCTTTTATCGTTTCGAGAATAACGATTACGAACTTATCGAAGTCGAATTCGACGATAAAGACTCTTAGATTATACTTAATGTTTTGATTAAAAACTATCAGTCTAAGAATATCGATCTCTATAAAGAACTAATACGTCGAATATTCGATTTTATTTTTAAAGATAAGAGAGTTCCTTAATACGAAAAGAACTTTCGTAAGATTATTTTTAATACTGTCCGGGCCCTCCGCGAAGTTCTAATACCATCATATAACTAGTATATGATGATCTCATAACGATATATAGTTATATAACCGGGATATAATAGTTCTATTCTCGTCGTTGATTAGTTATATTCTCGTTATATATAACAAAATTCTTATAAATAGTTGCGTAACGATTATATAACGATTATATTAATTTAAAGTCTTCTTCGTTATTTAGGAAGGTGCTATACTTGAAAAAAAATTCTAAGTCTCGCAATTATTCACAGCAGTCACAGCAGTCATGCAGTCATTACAATCATTGCAGTTATTGCAGTCATGTCGTTATGCAGTCATGCAGCCATGGCGCCATGTCGCCATTGCAGTCATGCAGCCATGGAGCCATGGAGACATCTCAGTCACTGCAGCCATGTCGCCATGTAGCCATTGCAGCCATTGCAGTCATTGCAGTCATGCCGCCATGTAGCCATTGCAGCCACTGCAGCCATGCAGCCATGCAGCCATGGAGACATGGAGACATCTCAGATACCGCCATGTAGCCATTGCAGTCACTGCAGCCATGTCGCGATGCAGCCATTGCAGTCATTGCAGCCATGACAGTCAATGCAGTCATTGCAGCCATGTCGCGATGCAGCCATTACAGTCATTGCAGCCATGACAGTCACTGCAGTCACTACAGCCATGTCGCGATGCAGCCATTGCAGTCATTGCAGTCATTGCAGTCATTGCAGTCATTGCAGTCACTGCAGCCATGGAGACATCTCAGCCATTGCAGCCATGCCGCCATTGTAGCCATTGCAGCCATTGCAGCCATGCAGTCATGTATTCTTGAAAATTAAGAAATCGATTAGAAATTGGCTAGAAATTGGCTAGAAATCGACTGAATTTAGAACCAATTTACACTCGTTGTATATTCGACTCAAAACCGGACTCACAACTTCACGACAACTTCACTAAACCTGATTTGGTTGTAGGGAAGGTCTTTCGAGCTATATGATCGTTGTCGTTTAATTGTAAAACCAGCTCAAGCTAGTCGCAGAACTAGTCGCACGACCAATTAAGAACTAATTCGTAATCGTCTCATAACCGTCTTAAAACCTATAAGGTTGGCAGGACAGTATCAAAGAAATTAAATATTCTTAAGCGTTAGATTCGACGATATATGTCACTATTACGATTAATACGAAAGTCTTTAATAATTATAGTTGAGAAATAATCGTTACTATCGTAAAAATAAAAAGAAGAACGTCAGAGAATTAAACGAATAATATGACATTATTAATATAATTCTTTCGATCTAATTAAAATTATTCTTTTAGTTACATTTCTACGATAAAAGATATATTTTGATATAACGTAATATATAAATAAATCTTGTAATATATAAATAAATCTTTGAAGCTATGATAATCACAAGTATAAGAATCTTCGATACGAATAACTTCTAATAATGTCTGTTATATTAGAGCTAAAGATTTAATTATTTCAGAAAACACTCTTCGTCTTCATATAACATTATATAATTATAATCGAGTAACGTTTATAGAACGAGATTATCGTATAAATATAAATTGTTTAAATAATATAATAATTATACTTTAGACAATTACACGACGTTAATCTATATCAAAACAATTTGAATTAATAGTCGATAAATAAAAGCTTTTTCTTTTGAAGAATGTTCTTCTTAAACAATTATTAAATAATATTAATCGACACGTTGTTGTTTATCTTGAATTTAATAGAGTGAATAAGCTTGATTATTTTAATAATGCGAAATATATACGTAAAGTTATTAATTTTTAATCTTTTATTATAAGATTTCTTCGAGAATTATAATAGACTCGAGTAGAGTTAAAATTAACTTATTTCGATTATAAAAGACTTCAGACATTTACGACTTATTCTCATATATCTATCTCTTATCTCTTATTCATTAATGATTTCGATATATATCGAAATATATATTATATTCTTAAAGCGTTTTATCTAATTCTCGCTTATTTAAACTATCAAGAGCGAAGAAAGCTTACGAATATCTTTACTTTATTACTAAATTCTTATAAGACAAAGATAAAGAAGATTATGAAAGCCTTTTATAAATTAATTCAAAGACTAAACAACGAAATAAATTTAAATGTTAACGAACATATGAAGATAGTCTGATCTTTCGTTATAACTTTTCTCGAGAATATGTCTCAGCAGATAAACAATATAAATTTTATACGATATATAATAAGAATAAGTTATCGAATTTATTACTATTCTAAGAAGAAACGAGAAAATTTAAAATACGATATTAGAACTAATAACAAATATTATAAAGACACGTTATAATAGAGATAATACGTTCAAGAGTTAAATGCGTCAGAAATAAAAGTCTTCGTTCGAGATATCGAAATTCGTATAACATCTTCGCTTATTGCGAAGCTCGCATTAGCTCTGAATCTAATTTAATCGCGATCTTATGATACTTCTTATTTAGAGTGAAAAGATTTAAATAGAATTTTATAAAACTTTTTAATAATTACGATTTTAAGCAAACGAGAATTCACTCTTTATTTTAAGACATTTTAATAATTTTATTTTTCTTCTAAATAAAAACGAATATAGAGTCTTACTATGTTGCCCGTCTCTTAAGATGTAAGTCTAGTTAATATCTATTATATACTAGTTATTTATCGAATACTAGTTTTATATCGCATTTATACTCGATAAATAGCGACTTGAATATCGTTACTTAGTCTCGAAAAGAGTTTAATTCGTTAGAATCTCGCTTTCAAATCATAAAATAATCGTTATACAATTTTTAAAGAGTTTAAAATCGTTAGAATCTCGCTTTCAAATCATAAAATAATCGTTATACAATTTTTAAAGAGTTTAAAATCGTTAGAATCTCGCTTTCAAGTCATAAAACAATCGTTATACAATTTTCAAAGAGTTTAAAATCGTTATAATCTCGCTTTCAAGTTATAAAATAATCGTTATATAATTTTCAAAAGATTTGAAATCGCTATAATATCGCTCTCAAGCGACGATTATTTTTAATAATTATTAAATCGTCTTTAAATCGCTATGAAATCAGTTAATAACGAAAATATTATAGTTATTAATAGAGAAATTAGTATAGTAAAAAAGATATTTATCATATTAAATATATTGCAGTCTGATTAAGCTTATATCTCTAACGTTGTTATACGTATAATAGTAATTTTATAAATAACGTATATCGAAGATATTGAATCTTTCTTTAAAGACTATCGAAGTAATCTTTCATTATTCTTAGAAATACATCTGTTATTATATCGTAAGTCGTATTAATAAAAGATAATATCGAAGAAAAAAGAAATCGCTCTTTCTTATATTAATCTTATTTATGAGTTATTTCTTTATAAACTTTTATAAGATATATACAAAGTTAAAAACAATTTAATTCGAAGATATTAACTCTTTCTTTAAAGACTATATAGATAATTTTCAACTATTAATAGAATATATAAATATCTTTATATTAAATCGTATCGCTTAAGACTTTCGTATTACTGTCCTGTCCATCACGTAGGTTTTAAGATCAGATATAGTCGATTATATCACCTTACTACTTCAAGCGTTAGGCCGCTCAGAGCACCTTTATAGACGATTATAAGAGGGTTGTGAGACGATTGCGTAATCGTCTTCAATTAGTCTTCAATTGTTCTGGACCATGCTGCAACCAGCTTGAGCTGGTTTCACAACTAGACGAGTCTTCAATTGGTTCTGAACCACTCTGCAACCGGCCTGAGCTGGTTGAACAACTAAACGGCAACGATTATATAGCCCGAAAGACCTTCCCTACAACCAAATTAGGTTTAGTGAAGTTGTCGTGAAGTTATCGTGAAGTTGTGAGTTCGGTTTTGAGTCGAGTGTACAACGAGTGTAAATTGGTTTTAAATTCAGTCGATTTCTAGCCAATTTCTAGCCAATTTCTAGCCAATTTCTAGCCAATTTCTAATCGATTTCTTAATTTTCAAGAATACATGGCTGCATGGCTGCAATGGCTACATGGCGGCATGGCTGCAGTGACTGAGATGTCTCCATGGCTCCATGGCTGCAATGGCTACATGGCGGCATGGCTACAGTGACTGAGATGTCTCCATGGCTGCATGACTGCATGGCTGCAATGGCTGCAATGACTGCAATGGCTGCATCGCGACATGGCTGCAGTGACTGCAGTGGCTGCAATGGCTGCAATGGCTGCAGTGACTGAGATGTCTCCATGTCTCCATGGCTGCATGACTGCATGGCGGCATGGTTGCAGTGACTGAGATGTCTCCATGGCTGCATGACTGCATGGCTGCATGGCTGCAGTGGCTGCAATGGCTGCATGGCTGCAGTGGCTGCATGGCTACATGGCTGCAATGACTGCAATGACTGCAATGGCTGCAATGGCTACATGGCTCCATGGCTGCAGTGACTGAGATGTCTCCATGGCTTCATGGCTGCATGACTGCAGTGGCTGCAATGGCTGCATGGCGGCATGACTGCAATGGCTGCAATGGCTGCAATGGCTGCAATGGCTACATGGCGGCATGGCTGCAGTGACTGAGATGTCTCCATGGCTCCATGGCTGCATGACTGCAATGGCGGCATGGCGGCATGGCGGCATGACTGCAATGGCTGCATGACTGCTGTGACTGCTGTGAATAATTGCGAGACTTAGAATTTTTTTTCAAGTATAGCACCTTCCTAAATAACGAAGAAGACTTTAAATTAATATAACCGTAATATAACCGTTATATAATCGTTACGCAACTATTTATAAGAATTTTGTTATATATAACGAGAATATAACTAATCAACGACGAGAATATAACTATTATATCCCGGTTATATAACTATATATCGTTATGAGATCATCATATACTAGTTATATGATGGTATTAGAACTTCGCGGAGGGCCCGGACAGTAATATTTCTTTTAAGAAAGAATTAATTTTTCGTAGAAGCTTTTTATATAATAGTTTTACGTATATATCTAAAGCAAAATCTCTTCTCTCTTACGTTATAGTAAGATATACTTAAGTATCTTATAAAACGATAAAATATAAGACTATTTTTTTATTTCTTAAATCTATTCGTCGTATTTAACGAGTTTCTCTTTTTTAAATATTTGATTCTTAAGATTTATCGACGAATTAGATTTTTCTTCGTTATTATTATTAAATATTTACTTATGTAATTTTATTATAGTCTGCGACACAGTCTTCTCGATATTTCTTTAAATTATTTTATTATTAAACGTCTAATCGACGTAGTATTCATATAATTAAATTATCGTATTAAGATTCTTATAGCGCAATGCATAACTTAACGCTTATATTTGAGCTTCGAGATTATATACACTTTTAAATATATGTATTCGTTAACACTTCTGTTATAGATTAAGACTCGTGAATTCGATAACGTAGATAATTATTATTATCTGCGTGATATCGTCGCGATTTATAAACGTCGATATTGTCAAAATTCTAGCCGAGGTGACTTTTCACGATACCAACCAGGCGTTCAGACTTGGTGGATTTTGTATATAGCGATCTACTGTACTAGTTATACAACTTAATCAGGTGTTTCACATATCTATATTTTAACAGATTATGAGTTCGAATCGCAGAGTATTCTTTCAGTAGTACTACGTTCAACTTCAAAGTCGTCTACTGACTTATTCAGAGTGTTTCAATTGAGCTAAGAATCTCAACAAACAAAACATCAACATCTCACTTTGAATACTATGTCTATAAGACAAATCTTATCTTCAGAAGGCTGAGACTTCAACCGAAAGAAAGACGTGAAAATGGGTTTGATTCCGAAATTCAGCAATCGCTAGAACTATCGCTGAGATCACCTTACAGTCGACGAAGCTAGATCTGAATCGAATCGCTCGCTAGGTCAATCAATAAAAGAAGTCATTTCGTCTGTGAATCACATTAAGCAGATTGCTTTGACTCTGTAACGAGTACTTATCGCCTTGTTGCTCAAACAGCGCAAGAGTTAAAACCTTCAAATTATTAAATATTACATCATCAAGACGCTACTAAGCTGTTCATCTAAAACTCTGCTCAGACGCTATTAAGCTATTCATCTAAAACTCTGCTCAGACGCTACTAAGCTGTTCATCTAAAAACTTCATCAAGACGCTATTAAGCTATTCATCTAAAACTCTGCTCAGACGCTATTAAGCTATTCATCTAAAACTCTGCTCAGACGCTACTAAGCTGTTCATCTAAAACTCTGCTCAGACGCTACTAAGCTATTCATCTAAAAACTTCATTAAGACGCTACTAAGCTGTTCATCTAAAACTCTGCTCAGACGCTATTAAGCTGTTTATCTAAAACTCTGCTCAGACGCTACTAAGCTGTTCATCTAAAAACTTCATCAAGGCGCTACTAAGCTGTCAATCTGCTCAGACGCTATTAAGCTGTTTATTCAAAAAAACTCTGCTCAGACGCTACTAAGCTGTCCCATCAGAACTCTTAACGAACGAGTCAGAACTTGAAGACTGTAGTGACATCGATCTTTTTGAATATACGATTATCAGTCATGAACTCTGAAATAGTTACTGTCAAATCGAGCAGTCTGTCAACGCACATAGTCAAACTCGAAACTCTCGAAGAATATCAGATCTGAAAGCGCGCTGTCAAAGAGTATCTCATCAACGAACTATTATAAAAGTATATAACGAAAAGTCAGCTTGTTTTCTCGTCTCGTATTACTCAGATCGATATAAATAGAGTAAATACGATTAACGTAGCTGCTTAGGTTCAGACTAAGTCGAATTAAGCATCTTTCACTTTAGTGTCAGTGTTAAAAACTCTAGATTCGTACGAAATCCGTCGTGACAGATAAGAAGAAAAACACTTAGTGTGTTATAACGTTATTCTAAGCACTCTTGAAGTTAACTACTACAGTGATTATAAGAATATTAATAACGTCTACTTTCTCTGAATCGTTATTAGATAGGGCTGTAAGCTTAAAGATTCTAATTCTCTTAATAATCGTTTTCGACGTCTATCACTGTTGAAGTTAAGTGATTATAAAAACGTCTTCGAATACGTTAAAAAGTTCAAAGAACTTCACAATGAAATTCGAACGATTTATAAGAAATTACGTCTAAACGACGTCTATCTTATCTTTCTTTTTTATATCGAACTAGATAAAGAATATGAAAATTACTTTTTACATTACACTTAGATTCACGATATAATTAATACAGTCGAAAAGTTCGCCTTCACGCTGAAATACGTCACTCAGCGATTTATTCAAACAGTGATTAATTCGTCTATCAGTCGAATAGAGTGAATTCTTGAACTAATTGTTATTCGATCTAAAGCATACGCAGTCACGAATACGACGAATCAGACGACGCAAAGATCGCAATCGAGGGCTATCGAAGAGTCAGACGCCGTGTATCTTCGACGTCTCGTGAAGTTCTATCAACACTGTCAGAAGATTTATCACACCCATTATGAGTGTAACTCGAAGAATAATACTCAGTCTGATAACTCAGATAGACGTAGACGCAGTCGTAGTCGTGATCGTAACGATTATAACGATCACGAGAGGAACAATCGCGACAGAAAGAAACGATACGATCGAGATCAAGATCGAAACGATCGAAATAAGAAGCGAAAGTCTCGTGATGATCGTGATGTTAATTTAGTATACTATGACTCAGAAGAAGCACACTTCGACGAAAACTCTAGGATTGATAAGTGCTTCACTGCTGTGCGACGAGACGATTCAGAATGTTACGTCTCTCTTTCAGAGAACGATTATATTATAATCGCTATCGTCGATGTTATATCGAAACGATGAAAACTCGACTTCTGCTGCTCTGTTTATGCTACTTTTGATCGATTAGTCTTTAAGACATATCGTCTGCTTATATCGACGAATAATTGTCGTTCTATTATAGAAGTAATCGATTCCCTTGCCTCTATTAATAAAGATAAAATTGAGCTTAGAATCAACGTAAATAACAAGTGCATTAGACTTATTCTCGACGATGTTCTTCATGTCCCTGAACTGTCAATGAACTTGATATCCTAGAATAAGCTGATGCGTTCGAGCTGTCTTATTAAAATTGTGAGAAATGGTGTCGAAATAGGTCGTCGAGACATCACTGTCTGACTGATCAATAACGACATCTTTCGCTTTAACATGTGAGAGAATCATTAATAATCAAAGACGATATCTTCAATGATCGTTCTCGTATCAAAGCAAGTTCGAAAGTTCTAATCAATATTCATATCTAGACAGGTCATGATTGCTAATTCAACTATCAATTCAATTAACGAGTCAATCATTTCGTCTACATCAACAAAGCGTTCTCGAAGTATTATATACGAGTCTAACATTATTATTAGCTCCGTCACAAGCTGTAATTTCAAGTCTAACTTCGATACGTTGCGTGACAGCACTAATTCTGACTTCGAGAACTTTATATCTCGAAAGAGACAAAAACGTAAGTCAAATTTCGAAATTCTAACTTATTATCATCGCTGCTTGAGTCACGCTGACGACGTGAAGTAGCTTTCGCACTATAAAATCGATCTGAATAAAGATGTAAGTAATAAGACGTCTTGCGTGTTCTATATCATCAAGAAAATTCAGTAAGTCAAGCATATCTCTCATATTCGCTCTAACAGACGTTCTCTTGATCTAATTCATAGCGATATTAATATCATAAAAGAAATCAAAGATGATTTTAGATATTTTATCACCTTTCTCGACGATTTTACTAAACGTTTCGAAGTCGAATTGTTACGTTTCAAAGGCGAGGCCTTTTCGATCTTTCGCCGTTTTTTGATACGTAATAAACGAAATAAATTTCGATGTCGTAGACTTCGCATTAACTGAGAAGACGAGTACAATAATCACGTCTTTAATCGTTTTCGCGATGAGAATAATATTCTATGAGAATTAACTATGCTCGACAATTCTCAACAAAATAAGTTCTCTAAGCGACTAAATTAAGACTTGAAGAGCTGCGTATTCACGATGATAAAAGACACTAAATTATTTATACGCTATTAATCATAATTAATACTCGCGATCAATTATTTACGTAATCGACGACTCACTTAGACTCGAACGCTGACTTCTTACGAAGCAGAAATCGAATATAAATCAAATCTCAAATATCTTCGCTCTCTTGAATCTTATAAGTAATGTGTTGCTCGAAAATCTCACATTAATTAAATAAAAGATTAAAGTCGCACTGTCACTAATGCTTCTGCACGACTTATCGATTACGAAAACGATTACATCTATAAGATGCTTCTTGACGATGATAGAATCTATCGCATCTTTAAAGTAATCTAAGATAAGATCTCTTCTCACTTTCTACGTGTCAAAAAATTCTTAGATTTTATCACAGTGAGGGAAATATTAGTGTCGATCGAATCGTCATCTCAATCTGCGGAAGGATCTGAACTCATTACGATCGTAGTTGATGATAACATAACTTCAAAATCAACGTCGTCAGTAGTCTTAGAAAATCCGATATCATATTCATTATTCGTCTCAACGTCAGCGATGACAACGTCGTTCTTAATCCCTTTATTCGAAACTCTAATAGACGAAGATAATGCTTCTGCGACCCCGTTACGAAATTATTCGTATCTGTTAAATCGCGATTTATTATTAGATTCAATTACACTTCTTGTCTTCATTACTCGAGAATCTTATGAGTCGAAGAATTACGAAGAGACAATCGTAGATAACAATTCTAATAGCGAAGAGTGAAAAGACGTAATCGAGAACGAGATTAACTTCTTAATGAAGAATAAAACTTGAAAACTCGTCGACTGTCTTAAAGATCGCAAATTATTAAAAGATAAATAAGTGTTCACCTTGAAGCGAGAATCAAAAGGGGAAATCACTCGTTATAAAGCACGCTGAGTGATTCTTGAATGCTCTCAACGTGAAGAACTAGACTACAACGAGATATTCGTCTTAGTAGTGAAATTCATGAGTTATAAAGCTCTGTTTGCCCTCGCAGCGACCTTGAACTGAAATCTAAAGCAAATAAATATGAAAATCGTCTTCTTATATGATGCAGTGAAGGAACTAATCTACATGTATTAACTCACTAACTTCAAGTCTCAGAAATACTCAAATAAGGTCTGTAAGCTGAACAAGGTCTTATATGATTTGAAACAATTACCTCGAGTTTGATATAACACCTTCGTCGAATTTATAAAAGAATAAGACTTCACTTTCATCGATGCTGACTATAGTGTGTTCACCGACTCTCAAATAGATATCATTATTGCGCTTTATGTTAATAATGTTTTAATCACTAATTCTAATCGTGTAGATATTCAAAGAATCAAAGATACTCTCAACGTCAAATTTTATATAATCGACTTGAAACTCTATGCTTATTATCTAGAAATAACTGTCACTCGTGATCGTATTAATAAGACTATTCGCCTAGGGCAAGCTGAATACGTTGAACGAGTGCTTCGAGACAACGGCATGTGAAACGCAAAGTCAATAGCCACTTTAATAAAAATAATAATTAAATTGAAATTCGCAGAGAATGAGTACGAAGCTACGTCTAAGAACAAATTGCGTTATTAATTCGCTGTTGAATCGCTAATATATACTATACTAAGAACTCGCTTCGATCTTATTTATACTATATCTATTATTAGTCGCTACGCACATAATTCGACTAAACGATATTGAAATACGATGAAACGAATCTTTTAGTACTTGAAAGAAACACTTAATTTTCAACTAACGTTTTAAGGGACCCTCTTAAGCTTAATCGATTACACTAACTCTAACTGAATTAACGATATAGCTACGCGTCGCTCTATCTTAGATTACGTGTTCAACATTAAAAGCGCTGTTATTAGTTGATCTTTTAAACGATAGACTATCGTCGCCCTTTCGACTTGTGAAGCAGAGTACATCGAGCAAACATAAATCACTAAGAAAGCAATTTAACTACGAAGCCTTTTAACGTCACTGTAATTCAATAACAATACTCTAAAAACGATTATTATCTACGACGACAATCAGAGCGCAATTGCACTGATCAAGGATTCTCGATCTCATGATCGCATTAAGTATATTAAGATCGACAATCACTTCTGTAAAGAGAAGGTTGCTGACAAGATCGTGACTTTTAAGTATATCCTCACTGATAAACAGGTGACTGACGAACTAACCAAGGCGCTGACGCGAGACAAATTTGAGGTGTTTCGTGAGGCAATTGATTTGAGACTTTGACGAATGACCACTCTGTGGGAGTGATGTGCGACGTTTTGATAGGGCTGGATTGAGGTCGGCCTAACTTGATTAGGCAACTAGACTCTGGTTGCGAAGACCTTCTAGAAGTACAGCGATCGTGTGGGAGTGTCAAAATTCTAGCCGAGGTGACTTTTCACGGTACCAACCCGGCGTTCAGACTTGGTGGATTTTGTATGTAGCGATCTACTGTACTAGTTACACAACTCAATCAGGTGTTTCACATACCTATATTTTAACAGATATAACGATATCGCGCTCTTTTGCTTCTTGAAATGCTTTATATATCACGCAGTCGATTTATAAAAGCTAAAAAATCGTCGCGATGAAAATAATCGTTATCGATATTTGATAAAAGATTAGAATCTTCTCTTAATCTCGAATCATCTGCGTAAGAGTTAACTGTCAAGAATAGGTGATAGGACACTTAGTTGTAAACTATAGAATGCTACGAGAGTAAAGAGCGACTATGAGGATGCGCCTTAGCGCATCACGTGACCATGTCACGTGACCCGAATTTTGACACTCCCCTTCGCTCGCATACTCAAAAATGCGAAAACACGATTTTCGCACTTCGCGACGCAAAAAACCCCAATCGGGTTAGCGCGAAGTTCGGTTCACAAAAGTGAAGAAACCAAGTTCTGAAAACGACTATGTCAAATTCGAATCAAGTTCTGAAAACGACTATATCAAATTCGAAGATATGTAAAAATCCGTTCTGGTTCTTCATACAAAACTTTCATTTTTCGAAAAAAGGCGGTTTTTTGAAAGTTTTCTTTGAAATAGACCTAATGCACATTCAATTTCTATCAAAACGAGGTCGATGAATATATGAGAGAGTGAAACAAGAAGCAGTGAAAGAAAACTAAAGATCTGACGTTTATAGATAAGATAAATAGCGTCACTTGTTAGGGTAGCAGTAAAACAATTGCTACCACTGTAGTGGATTCATGTGTTGGGTGTAAGATGGATGATATTACTATGGAGAAGCTGCTACTAATAGTCCATGCTCCATGCCAAGGATGTCAAGGCTTGGCATGGCTGTCTCGCTCCTTCCATGTCCACAACATCACTTCTCTAAAACTAACGACTTTAGATTAAAAGTAAGAGCGCTAAGGGTTAATCTTTGACGCTAAGAGAATGTTTTGAGATTGATTTCATTTTAAGAGCATCGCGAAAGATAACGAATTTGTCGAGGCAGAGGGCTTTGATGAGATCGTCGATTATTTGTTTATTCGTGAGTACGAATTGCATGTTCACGATGTCGTCATTGACTTTTTCACGTACGAAATAATAGACGATATTAATGTGCTTGATACGAGCATGGAACTAAGCGTTCTTAACGAGGGCAATTACGCTCTGATTGTCGTCGAAGATTATAATAATCTTCGAATTAGAGTCTCGGGGCCGTAGAAGTTGATTGAGAAGAGTTTTTAATTAAATAACTTCTTTAATAATCAACGTTTGATCGATATACTCGGCTTCGCAAGTGAATAACGCGACGATGACTTAACGCTTTAATGATTAGCTGATGACGTCGCTATCGACGTTGAATAGGTAGTCGAAGATAGATCTTCGAGTCGAGTCGTTAGCTCAATCGAAATCGATATACTCGATGAGAGCTTGAAGGGATCCTTTGTACACGAGTTCGTAGTGCATCGTGTCTCTAAGATATCGAAAGATTCGAATCACTGCATTTTAATGTGTCTGAGTCGAATTGACTAAATAGCGACTGACATGAGAGACAGCATAGACGATATCAGAACGAGTTTTTAATATAACATATATGAGGGATTTCACGACGAATTGATAATTCTCGCACAGCTTTCTCGAAGCAACATAGCTCTCTTTCGCAGATTGTAGCTTGCGACTGGTTTTCAAAAACGTGAAGACTGAATTAAGACTTTAGCAGTTGAAATGCTTTAAGAAACGAGTGACATAGACTGCTTGTCTCAGACGAAGAATATCGACGACACGATCCCTTTTGACGATCATGTCTAAATAATAGACGTAAGATCTCAAGTCGAACATGTGAAACTTGTCATTGAGAGCCTTTTTGATGCGCTGAATACCGATTTTGCTAAGGTCGATGATTAATATATCGTTCACATAGAGAGCTATAGTAATATTCTTCTTGACGTTCATAAAGACACTCTCGTTCGATTCGATAAGTATTAATTCGAGTTTCTTCATGTACTTCGAGAAGTATTAATATCAAATTCTAAGAAATTGCTTGAGTTCATAGAGGGCCTTATTTAGCTTATAAACTTTGATGTCGTTCTTGCTGAAATCATCGAGCTGTCGCACATAAATCGTCTCTTGAACGTTATCGTAGAGAAAGACGATTTTGACGTTTATTTGTTTTACGTCTCAGTTTAGAGTCGCTGTCAGGGCAAAGATCGTCTTATAACTCATAAGCTTGATCACTGAGACGAACGTGTCATGATAGTTACGACCCTTTTACTGTTCGAAATCTCGAATCACTCAGCGAGTCTTATAGCGAGTGACTTCCTTAGCGAGGCCTCGCTTCACGATATAAACTCAGCGATCTCTTAGAATATAAGTATCTGAAGACGTCTGAATTAGACATTAAGTATTATTGTTTATGAGAGATTTATATTCGTCTTATATGACGAGCTCTCAGTGCATACGAGAGAGTTGATTGAAAATGATCTGTTAATAGGTCGTCGACTCGAAAATATTCGACTTATTGACATAATTCGTTAGTAACGCAAAGGCCGCGAATGTTCTCGAGAGAGAGTTAGGTGATAGATCTCGTAGGTTCGAAATCGTAGTGTCGAGATGATCAAGAAGTACTCTTTGAATCGCACTTAACTCGGGGTCTTCGCGAATCATTTCGACGACAGTGAGAGAACGAGTTATTCTTTCGATAACTGATAATGCAGCAATTGATCGAGAGACCCGCGCGAACGCGATCGATAATACGACTCGTGCGAGGGACGAGGGCTTTAATGTAGACGTCTGCTTTTCAGCTGATCATAGAAAATTTGATCTTGATCTGTTTATTGTAGGTGCAGATGCAGTCGTTGAGAGCTTTATAATAAGAGTAATGTCTTTCGAAATGTTAATAATACGCTATTCATTAAGTGTCTTCTTTATAGCGAATGTTGATATATAAAGACGTTATCGCTTGATCGAGAGCTTATAAGCGTTCGTCTTTTCTTCGAGATTCACAATCAAGGAACGCTTCTCAACGAAGTAAATATTATTAACTCGAATAATCTTCTTTTTGATAAGATTATATAGGCGAAAAATGAACTCCTCTTCATATCTCAGAAGAACACACTTTTCGCTTTTATTCACGAGTTTCTTTTAAATACGCTTCAATGCATAGACGATGAAATCAATCGTTCGCAGATGAAATAAAATGAGCTTTCGATAATGAAAAGTCTCAAATAACGTTATAATGATTCGAACGTTGAGGGATCGCAACATCAAATAATTGATGATGATCACGATTTTAGATTAGAAAGACTTGTTGAGCTGAGAACTTAGTAGTATAGAATATATCTTATATAACAAGATCTGCTTAAAACGTTCGATCGCCTCGTTTATTTCGAAGTTTTTAGATACAGTGAGCTTCTATCTGATTCCGCACTAAAGAAGATAATTCAAGAAGATCTTGAACATATACTCTCCTTCATTGTCGAGGCGAATACGACAGATCTTATAGTCTCGTGACTCTAGAAAGACTTTAAAACGTAAGAATATAATAAACGTTTTATTCTTATGACGAATACAGTACACTTTAGAGTAGGAGATGAAATCATTCTTAAATATTATAAAGTATCTGTAGTTATTGAATTCAGTAGGGGACAGAGGCTCTACGAGATTACTATAAATAAATTCGTTAGACTGCGTTTCTAACTCTGTGAGACTATCATAAGAGATAGTCTTTTAACGTCTTATAATATAACATTCGCAGATATACTCCTTCGCAATGTTCTTGATGAAGTTCATCTTAACGATCATATTTGAGAGCTTGTTTAGATTGTTTTGACTCAAATGACCTATGCGAGCATATCAGAGTTAATGAATGAGATTCGAGAGCACACTATAGACGGTCAGAGCACTATTTCGACTCTGTCAGAGATTCAAAAAGAAGAGATCACGATTGCGAGTATTGATAAGCTTTAGATCGTTCTTAATGAGAGTGTATTTTATCTTATGAAAGGAGACAGCGATGTCGAAGTTCAGAAGTTTATCGATCGAGAGAAGGTTGACGCTCATATCGAGTATATATAAGACATTTCGCAGAGTGACTGTCACACACTCTTCTCTAATCACACAGTCGAGATTAATAATGTCACAGTCTTGAGACTACACTTCGCTCTCTTCGATGCCCTTAATCGATCGAGAGTAAACCTTTTCGTAGATGATGAATATCGAACGATTCGCGAAAGAATGGCGAGAGCAGTCTGAATCTACGACGACTCGAGTGAGGAGATTCACGAAATTCGCAGTTATGAGACTATGTTCGAGAGCTTTCGTGACGATTAGATTGATGACTTGATCATCAGTCGCATCGAGAATATTAAAGTCGTTCGAATTAACATTCGAATAGTATATAATAAAGTTTAGTTCCTTCAAAAAGACATAGTTGGCATTGAGATAATCGTTCTTTCTTGAAGTAGAGACATTAAAAGACGTCTCTTCGATGCGCTTGCGCTTGTTGCTTGAAAATTTATTCTCGAAGTCAAAGATCTTTATCTTCTTCTTCTTTTTCTCTTTCGTTATAAATTTCTTAAACTTGAAATAAAAGAACTTAATTCAGCATTTAATAGAGAAATATCTGAATTTGCGATTAGCTATCTTACACGAAAAACAGGTTTTACGATTAATATTAAAGTCGCCGAGGTTATTAAAAGTAGCTTATTTGCCTTTGCTCTTATCGTTATAAACGATATATATGATTAGTTCTTCTTCTTTGAAGAAGATTCTAACTTCTTCGTTCACGACGATCACGACAATCTCTTAAAACTTGACGAACTTGTTCTCAAAGAGATTATGATTTTAAGTGTAACTTGACTCGAACATGTCGTAAGAGTCGTTAAGTTTTATAAGAAAAATTAGAATTCGCAGAGACTTCGAAATAACGAGAGATTTATGAAGGCTAATAATGTCGAAGATAATCTTACGAAAGTTCTTTTCATATTAACGAACTCTCTCTTCTTCAAGAATAAGATCGAATATTCGACGTATTAGTTCTCTATAGAGATTCGTATTCTTAGACTAATAGTTCTTAATTAGAGCATCGAGCATAATCTGAGAGTCTTTATCGTCGAATTCGACTTCGACGAGTTCGTGATCGTTATTCTCGAGACGATAAAAGATAGCGATATAGACTCTATAACTGATAATCGTATTAAAGAGAACAAGATTGTTAAGCATCAATCAATTATTGATATTCTGCTTTCATCGACGATATTTTAGATTGAACTTTAAAATAATAATAAAGTTTAGAGAGAAAGCGCTTCCCTCTTCGAGAGAATCAGTCGCTGAAACTATTAAAGCTAATATGTTTCTTGCGACGCCTTATGCGCTTGATTCTTCGTCGATCATAGATGTTAAAGATTACTAAGAAGGTTTCTGAGAGCGACACGTACGATATAAATAATAACGACGATGATGCTCAAACGAAAGACTTAGTTTGAGAGATGACTAAGGCGATAAAGAACGAAGATCTTAAAGTCGAAGAAGTCGAAGTCGAAGAAGTGAGATTCAGAGAACTTTTGACACGAAGATCGAATAACTCAGTGTCACTTAAGACACTGAGAGTGTCTTCGTTAACTTCGAATTAAAAGTCGACATTATTAACGTTCGCGAAAGCAGTGAAAGTGAAATAGATACTCTAATCTCCGTTAGAGTTCTCGAGAATCTTATCGATATCTGACAACTTTTGTTGTTAATCTTCGAGTTCTTACACGAGAAATAAAAAGTGCTTATGCTTAAATCTTCGATAGATACGAACGATGTTATTAAGATAAAAGGTACTTAGAGACAAGAAAGATTTAAATTGATCTAATTTTCGCTGAGACTATATCGAAGACAATTATTAAAGACGTATAGATCTTCGAAGAGAAATGACGTTCTTCTTATGCTGAGTCTTCGATAGAAACTCGAATTTAAAATAATCGCTTCGATGACTATCGTCGTGAGATGAAGTCATATTCGGCGATAGAATAAAGTCGAATAACGATGAAAAGAATTCGATGACTGAGTCTCAGCCCTCTTCTTTAGAGAACTTGTGAGGTCGAAAGGTCTATCTTAATAAGAAATTCTTGTTGTTTTGACCCTTAATAGACGTATACGCGCTCTGAGTGAAGATTTATTGATAACTGAGTCTCAGCTCTCTTCTTTAGAGAACTTGTAAGATCGAAAGATCTATCTCAATAAGAAATCCTTGTTGTTTTGATTCTTAATAGACGTATACGCGCTCTGAGTAAAGATTTATCGATAATTAATCAACTCTGAAGTGTAATTAAACGATTTAATGCTGAAGTTCAGCCTCTTGGGTCGTCACAATTAATTCGATTCACGTAAACGCTTTATTAACGTTGAAGCGATATACATCACGAAAGAAATATTCTCGTTGAGCGTGTTTAACGTGTCTTACGCAGGGAAGCTAACAATGTTTCAAAGATCTTAATGAAATTCGATCGCACGATCGTATAACGAGTTCGACGTTCGGCGTTCGATTAGATTTGATATGTCGAGAGTCGATTTGCGATAGAACTCTCAGTCTCTCGAATTTCAAAGACGATCATTTTGTAGAGGACAATGCCCACCTTAAGAAAATTAAAAAACAGAGTCTCATAGCTGTCGCGGCGTTCATTGCGATGAACTCGTGATGCTTAAAGGTCACTGTGACTCTAATAGGCATAGGGTATAATTGAAACAGTCGCCGAGCAAGCCCGAGCTCATAACCTGTCAAGAATAGATGGTAGAACACTTAGTTGTAAACTATAGAATGCTACGAGAGTAAAGAGCGACTATGAGGATGCGCCTTAGCGCATCACGTGACCATGTCACGTGACCCGAATTTTGACAATCATTTCTTATAGAGAATAAGATAGTCGAGCTTTTCTTGTAATATATTAATTATTATATCGATATTTATATAGATCGTGATTTTATCGATAAGAACGAGCACGAGATTATTATTATAAATAATTATTAATATATTCGAAGAGTTCTTACGTAACAGACTTCTAATATTCGTTTTATTCGTCAAATATATTAAGCTCGTAATAAGCTCGAAGTGAAATACTTCGAGCGTGAACGTCTTACGAAAGTCTATTATAATAGTCTTATATCTTTCTCTTATCTTTTATTTATTGATAATTTTAATATATATCGTAATATATATTGTGCTCTTAAGAGATTTTATTTTATATTTGTCTATCTCTCTTACGAAGAATAACGTAAGATCGTTAATATCTTTATCTTAATTTTAAGATCTTATAAAGCGAATATTAAAACGATAATTTAAGTCTTTGATAAGACTATTAAATAGTTGAATAAAGATATGAAAATAATCATTAACGAAGAATTAGAGCAAGTGTGCGCGTTAATATAATACACTTAGTTGTTAACTATAGAATGCTACGAGAGAAAAGAGCGACTATGAGGATGCGCCTTAGCGCATCACGTGACCATGTCACGTGACCCGAATTTTGACAAAAGAACTTCAAACGCGAAGATCATTTTATTTCATTTAAACATATAACGTTAATTAATATCTTAAACGATGAATTCGAAGCAGATAACATATTTAAGAATAACGAATTATAACATTTGAATCGTTCGAAGTATAAACACTTAATGAAAATATTTGAGATCGAAGACGAGACTATAAAGCAAGTAGTAGTCTTTCGTAATGTCATAACATACTTAAATGTACACGCTGCGTTATATTACGAGAATATCGTTATTAAATACGTTACTTTTAATAATTTTGAAAAGGGTATTGCTACGTGTACACCGCCTTTTGCTACATGTACACCGCCTTTTGCTACATGTACACCCCCCTCTATTTCAAAGAAGGTCCACCGGACTAAGCTACCCCACCAACTCTCTAGGGAGCAAGCCCCCAAAATGAGCCGACCGCAGAGTCATTTTGGTGAGGAAGTAGCTGGATGGAAGGGCTGAAAGACGGAGTAGAGGTAGCCGTTCTTTTGAAGAAGCATTTGAAGAATTATTTGAATATGACTTAGAGTAGCTGAAGTCTCTTCTATATAAAAAGCACTTGCAGGCGGAATTTACGTGCTGCGCAGCGCAAATACTTGAAGGGGCTTTGATATCAATGAGCTGATCAACACATTGCAAACAGCAGTATATATATGTATGTATATATGTAGAGAAGGAAAAACGATAGGGCGACCGTTATATGCGACTCTCCTGCTTTGTCTCCATCATCACCTTTCAACCTTCCAAAAATTGGGCAGAACCTCGGTTCCGGGGGGCAAATGAAATTTTTTTGGTGTGGAACGGAACATCGACTGCACTCCCTGCACATAGCGATCTAGACGGCTGAACTGTGCCAGAAACACGTCATTGATCGACTGACTGACAGATCTTGGCGCGCGAGACTTGTTCAGAAGGATGTGGTGTGGTGAGGTTTTGCCCGATGCCCGCAACTCAGCCCACTCTTGTCAGCCTATGCTGTCGAGGTATCTGAAGAAGAAGGATAATGAGGACGAAGAGAATAAGGAGGACGAGGAGGATAAGAAGGACGGGGAGGAAGGTGAGGTAGATGTATGATGAAGGGTTGATAGTTGATCGAGGGTTGCTGGCGGTGAGGTGAAAGAACGCCTAGACTCAAAAGACTCAAAAGACTCAAAAGACTCAAAAAACACTATGTCCGAGGATTAGCCGGATCAGATGCTGATTCTTCAGGTCCATGACGATAGGAAGGAAGGTGTTTTTTCTTTGATAGATTTGATGAAAAAAATTGTGACGCATTGCGACGCCTTGCGGGGGGAGAGGATTCACTGAGACCCTTAAAGTTTTTATGGGACTTCGTGTCAAGTCTCTGATTTGCGGGCAAATTTGTCAGGCCGAATTAGTGCTGGAAGGTATACTCATGTTACTAGCCTATATCTACCTAGCTGAGAGAGGGGTGTACATGTAGCAAAAGGGGGTGTACATGTAGCAAAAGGCGGTGTACATGTAGCAAAAGGCGGTGTACACGTAGCAATACCCTAATTAAATTATTCTAAGCGATAAAGATAAGCCTTTATAAAGTATTATATATAACTATACTGTCCGGGCCTTCTGCGGAGATACACAACCGATGTTTAACCGAAGTATGATAGTTATACTTCGGTTTTGGACATACGACCATCAATAAACCGTCGATAACTGGTCTACAGATGGTTGTACAACCTATCATATATCAATAAAACACACAACCGTTACACAACCGTTGCACCACCAGTTGAAGTCATTCCCAAGATAGCTAGGCATAGTAGACAACCGTTACACAACCGAGAATAAAGCTGTTAAGTATAAGAAGACAAGCATTGAAATCAATGATTCAGAATGATGATATGGTGATTGCCATAATCGTAACAGAAGTCATTTCCAAGATAGGTGTAACACTTTCATATCATGTAGCATCTATCTAACTATTAACATAATAGCCTAATACAACACCTATGTAAATGTCAGTATAATTAATAAGTCATAGAGCGCCGAAGCCTTTCTCATATAGATGTTGTCACAGAGTCAATCAATGTCTTTTGTTAAAGTCTATTAGAGAATAAGCATATACGTAATGAAGAACGACATGATAGACACACGTATCTATAATGTTATTTTCGAAGATATAACATGTAAGTGAATAAGTAACGCCTCGTAACAGTCTTTTACAAACTCAAGTTAGTAGTAATTAGAACACAAGATCGAAGAGACAGCAACATATCATGTAACTATATATCAATAAATGTCTTCTCTTTAGTATTCATGCACTTCAATGTCTCGCAGCAGTCTTTCGCAGAATCAAATTAGTAGTAGTTAGAACTTAAGATTGAAGAGACAATAACATATCATATAATTATACATTAATTCATGTATTTCGCTCAGTCATCAACTATTTCTATATTAATCGCTATCAGTCACCTCTTCATCTTCAATTCTCATCTCTTCATCTTCGATCCCCATCTGCAATTCATTGTCTTATTCATCTTGTTCTAGATCTGACGACATCGTCTCATCGACATTAGACTCTTCAATTGAGACGTCAGAGTCCTCGTTAATGTTTATCTTGGGGCGCTTTTTATACTGCACGTCGCGAGGGATGATGCGCTCGAAAAAGTCATATATGAAGACATACTGAAATTCGTCTTTTTGATGAAGAGCGTCAAACATTTCAAGTAGATGTTTTCGAGTGTATTTTGTTAGAGCAAGCTATACTGAATTCTTATTCAGCAATGTCGTTAGGCGATAGTATATAACAAGCTGCAGAAAGGAGTCTGAATATATATTAATTATTATAGAAGTCTTTTATAGACGTATACGATCAGGCAGATAGAGAGCAAGAAGAGTGTATTCACATTTAAGAAATCGTAGATCTTCAGAACTAATCTTCTCAAACTTCACAGCATTAATATCAAACTTGAACACACTCTTCAGTCAACTGTGATTATACTTCTTGCGAATCTCCGTCTTGATATCTACAAATGTGAACAATTCGAATAGAAGCATCTGACGTTCGCTTCTAACACTTCTAATTTATCGCTATATTCATTATAATGTCGCCTTCAATACTTCAGCTTTTCATATCTTATACGAACGCTAAACACGCAATTTGTCGTCTTTGTAAATACGATAATTACTTTTCATATCTGAAAACACAGTTCGAATCGATTCATCTGTAAACGTGTTGAATAGATAGATTAGAAAATAGCGTTTGCTTAGAGTATTGAGTTCTGTAAAAGTCGCAGTCTCAGACTTCGATGAAGTCTTTGACTTCTTGTTTGTTATAAAACTGAGCTCTGCAATAACAATATCGTGCTCGTTCGTCTGACTTTGCGAATTGCTGCTGAGTATTAATGTCGTTGACGAATTGCTTCGACTTCTCTTAAACTCAGCGTTGACACCTTTGACTTGACGAGCATTTTCTATAGAAGCCTTTAATATCCTCTGTATAAACTACTGTCCTGTCTGTCTGCGAAATATTAATACCAGATACATGTGGAAATAATCTAGTCTGAAAGCTAATCCTAAAGCCTTCCGCAGACAATTTAGAGACGATTTAGAGACGGTTTAGAGACGGCCTAGAGACGGTCTGGAGAAGGTACCAGATCATATTGTAACAATTGGACAGCATATCGCAGATTAGCTATAGCCCATATGAACACCGATCACAACCTCATATTGTCTCGTCAAAAAATCTTTGTCGTCGCTAAAACTTGAAGACGGTTTTGGTCAGAATAACCACCTCCGTCCCAAAACGACTTGTAGACGACTTACAGACGGTTTGGAGACGACTTGAAAACCCTCCCCTGCCGAAGCCTTTCGCATACGACATATCCTATAGATACGCCACTCCTCACGTGCACTTCAATACAAAGTCATTTTTAATCTCTTTCAACCACTTCGACTCCTCTGACATCTCAATTATATATAGATCTTGATCTCCCAGCATAGGAAGCCCGTAGATGTGCTGTTGTAGGTCTCGACGTGCACACATCGGCAAATTCAAGACTGGATTTATCACAGGTTCTTCGTTCTCTTTATTCTCTTTATTCTCTTTATTCTCTTCGTTCTCTTTATTCTCTTTATTCTCTTCGTACTCCAGCAAAGACGATAACACATAAATAACAAAGAAAGCATATCTTTTTCGTTGATATGTATAACAAAAGTATTGACTTAGCTTGCCCCTAATGTCTCCTATGTGAATATAATTATTGATATTATAAACGTGACGTTTGTTGTCTCTGTCGAAGGCTTCAGCAAGAGCTTAAAGAGAAACATAGATACAGAGACAAAGTAAAGTACGCACGAATCTGTGAATACTATCCTTCGATATCAACTGAGTAGCTTGATGTCTAAATCTGTAATGCTCATGGCATATGATCATTTATGGGTGTGTAAAGTCTTGTCTTTATGTTCTAGCTACGAGGCTGCTTTTGTAAGGAATACATCGGAGACGCTAATATCAGCATGACCTAGTCTCTCCCCCTTCTCCAAGGCATGGCAAGAGTCATCCTTCTGCGAAAGGCTTCGACATGAGGACTATGCCCTTGGCTATGATCATAACAGTTGCCGTCAAACAAACAAAGTCATCGCCTCGATAACATAAGAATATATGCAATAACCTTGGGAGTTTCTTCGTAGCAAACGATGTATACGTCTGCTTGTTAGTTCTGCCTGTTCAACAAGGTATTAATGTAGATTGTGATGTAGGAATGATGTTGATATGAGTTATAAAGCTATGTTAATGCAGCGGCAGCTTCGTTTGCCTCCTCGAACTCCCTGACTATATTCGATACATTCGTTAACTGCTTAACGGAGAGCCACTCATCTTCCTGAGGACCGCATCCTTTTCATCGAATCAAGTATTGAGTAGTTGCCTGTTTGACCCTGTCATAGCGACGTTGTCGCTTCCTCACTAGACGTTCTATTTCGTGCTCATCCTCGTTGTCAACAACGACGACAGATGACACGGTGAGCTGACGTCCATACGGATCTGAGACAGGTGCGATAGCTGATTTGAGGTGTACAACTGACACGACGTCGTGGATCTTCATAGTAGACGACAGCTTGAGACGCTAAGCAAGGCGTCCGATTCGCTCAATCACTTCGAATGGTTCAGCGAATTATTGGCCAAGTTTCCGCGACTGTACTTCGGCCATTTGATAGCCTCTGTGGAGACGCAGATGCACGTGTTCGTCAACTCTAAAGAACATTGATGTGTGCTTGACATCGTAGTATTCCTTCATTCGTACTGAGGCGAAGGCTAATACATCGTGAGCATCGATATGCTCAGGGCGGTAAGAGGCATCAAGGATAGTCTCAGAATAACGAGTCGAAAAGGCATCAGCTGTAGAAGACTGCGACACGGCTGATACGAAAGGCTTTGACGATATGGCAACGGGCACTTGTACTGCTATAGCGCGCTGCTCTGAAGCTGATATCACGACAGGTGCTGAAGCTTCTTAAGAAGTAGAGTTGAAAGCTTGTTACAGATCAGTTGCCTCGATAAGATCGTTGAGATCGAGGCCTTCGATGCTCAGCAAGTTCAATGATTCTTTGATTTTGAACCCATAAAGAACTTCTGTAGATGCTAGATGCGTTGAGCTGTACTTTATAGAGTTATTAAGAATAGCAGTCAGTTACGATAACACGATTGATCATAAACCGTGAGACACTGTGAGGATGAAGTAGCGCAAGGCTATTTTGCTACCAATTGTAATGCTCATGGCATATGATCATTTATGGGTGTGTAAAGTCTTGTCTTTCTATTCTAGCTACGAGGCTGCTTTTGTAGAGAATACATGGGAGACGCTAGTATCAGTATGGCCTAGCCTCTCTCCAAGGCATGGCAAGAGCCATCCTTCTGCGGAAGGATTCCGCGGAAGGCGGAAGGCCTTGACTATAACCATAACAGTTGCCGTCTAACAAACAAAGTCATCGCCTCGATGACAACAATAACACATACGTGCAATAAACCTTGGGAGTTCCTCCATAGCAAACGATGTATACGTCTGCTTGTTAGTTCTGCCTGGTCAACAAGGTATTGATATAGTGAAATGTTGTTGTAAGGGTGAAGTTGCGTTGTTGTAGCCTTTGGCGGATAGCTATGTTGTCCGAATTGCTGAGTCTACCCCATGCAGTCTTTCGTAGTCGTCCAAGGCTAGGGTGTCGGCGACGGTGTGCTCTGGCTGCCACGTGTCGTGTTCAGGGCCGTAGCCGCGCCAGCGAATGAGATACTGAGTAGACCAGCCACGTCCGCGTCGAATTCGCCTTTTGCGCATGAGTTTCTCGATTTCGTACTCGTCCTCTCCGTCCAATACAATGGCAGGTGGCGGAGAACGTCGTCGTCGGTAAGGGTCTTCCGCTGGATTGGTGGCAGGCTCCAAGTGCGCGACTGAGACAACGTCGTGTATACGCATGTTGCCAGGTAGCTCAAGTCGATATGCCAAACGGCCGATGCGTTCTAGGATGCGGAAGGGCCCAATCAGTTGAGGGCCAATTTTCTTTGACTGGATGGCAGGGACTTGGTATCCTCGGTGCAACCTCAGGTTTACCATCTCGCCAACGGAGAAGAACATTGGCTGATGACGCGTATCGTAGTATTGCTTCATACGCAGGGCCGCAAAGGCAATTGCATCCTTGGCATCAATGTGGCCTGGGCGGTACTCACTCATATTTGCAGGCCTGGTGAACGCTTCCGCAGCAGGTGGCGGAGTAGCAGGTGAGGTAGCCACAGCGTCGGGCGTGGACGTAGGCCCTTGTTGTTGTTGTGCTCTGGTATTGCTTCTAGTAACTGGATGAGCTGTTACGGTAGCGTCCTCAGATCGATCTGAGGGTGCCTCTGCGTCAGGGTCCTCAAGGCGTAATAGATCAAGGGCCTCGCGGGTGCGGAAGCCATATAGGACTTGGGTAGGCGCCAGGGTAGTAGAGCTGTACTTGGTAGAGTTGTTGAGGGAGGCAGCCATTCGATGCAATACCTTGGGCCAAAGGGTGACATCGTCCAAAGTCGCGATGTAGTATCGCAATGCAATCTCAGCGGAAGACCACTGTCCATCAGTCTGGGGGTGCCAGGCGGTGGAATACAGTAAATCGACGTTGAGAAGCTTGAGAATTTGTTGCCACAGTTGTCCAACGAATTTGCGATCTCGGTCGGAAATAATGACTTGCGACAGACTCCAGTTCAGTAGCAATAGCCTGGTAAGCAAATGATAGGCTCATTAAGTGCCGTTCCAAGTTGAGACATCTGAGATGAGTGTAATGACCTTGCTTGTCTTTTTCGTTATCGACATGATATTATCGTAGTTAGAAGAAGTCTTTGATAAGATCAAGATGAAGTCGATGGTGATTATATGAAATGAGCGTGACCGCGTGTATATTGACTGTAACGAGCCATACGAAGAGTGTCAAGGAGTTTGATACAGTTGACAGTGAGAACAGTGTCGTAGATACTCATGCAATTTAGTAGACATGTTGTAGATGTAAATACCACGCGTCAACTTCTCATGAGTACGAGCATATTCTGAATGTCTCATTTCGTCATGGGCCAACTTGAAGACCTCATGCTCCAAGGCCCTTGTTGACACGCACAGTCGCATTCCAATCTCGACATCATCGAAGTAGAGTAAGTCGTTGATGAGCTTGTATGGCAGTCTAGCAGCGTTATCCCCTAGCTCTGCATTTGCCTTCACGGTGGCAATGACCCTGGTCCACCTTGGCTCATCCTGGTAGCCTTTTGCTACCCGGTTGCGAAAGGCTTCACTGACAGAGATTACACTAACAGGGAACGAGTCGATGGCGTCCAGGATGGAGCCTTCCTCAGATCGATCTGAGGCTGAGGCTGCTCTGCTTGCCAATCGTGACAAGGCGTCTGGCACGATATTAGCCTTGCCAGGCTTATGTCTCAACTCAATGCGGAAGCGCTGTAAGTACTCTGAAGCACGTATCAGACGGAGGTTGAGCTTCTCGGTAGATGTAGTATTCATGCTGCTCTGACGTACGATGCCGATAGCGGCGGAGTGGTCTGTGTAGACAATGGTGACCCTTGAAGCTATGACAGCTTCAATCAAGTGGCGGATCTTCTTGACTACCCATACTATGCCAGCCATTTCCAACTCAGTTGGCCAATACCGGGTTTCTGCTGGCGTTAGTTGCCTGCTGAGAAAGAGAATCGGCTGTAAGGACTTTTGCTTGGGGACATCGGCTTTGACAGCGTCTGCTGAAGGCTTCGCGTCAGGGTTCCGCAGAAGGGGATCATCGCCCTTGACATGATAGACGTGAGCTCCGAATCCAAATTCCTTGCTAGCATCAAGGTCCACATACAGCTGTCTGTTGGGATCGTGATGATGTAGCATCGTGGCAGAGGCGAAAATTCCTTGAAGTTGGTGATAGGCATTGAGTTCTTTTGGCGTTGGCGTTTGTAGATATGCTCTGCTGGCTTCAGCTTTGCGAGCACTTCCCGTAGTGCTTCTGCAGTTGCGGTTGAGCAGCGTTTTTCGCTCTTGTAGAGGCTTGACGATAGCGGAGTAATAAGGCACATACTGCTTGAGATAGCCTGTCATGCCTAGGTATCGCTCAAGGGCTGCTAGGGTACGTGGGAACTCGAGGTTGCGGATGGCTGCAAGCTTATCCTCTGAGGTAGCCAAGCCCAGGGCGTCAACGTGCTGTCCCAGCAATTGAACTGATGGGTAGCCCAGAAAGGCTTTCGCAGGTGCCAAATGGATGTTCATGTCAGACAATGCCTTAAAGACAAGGTTGAGATGCTTAAGGTGCTCTTCTAATGAGGTGGAGAAGATGACTATGTCATCGACATATGCTCTGCAGAAATGTCGAAATGGTCGAAGGATTCCATCAATCATCCTTTGGACATAGGCGGGCGAATTGCGGTAGCCCATGACTGGAACATTGAATGTCTCTTGACCACGATGTGAAGAGACGCTCAGACGGTATCGATGCTGTCGTTGTACCCACCACTGATAGAAGAATGCGGCGGCATCGATAGTCGAAATATGAGTGGCATTTCGTAACAATGCAAGGATTTCGGATTGCATTGGCACAGGGTAAGCATCAGGCACAGTGATTTTGTTAAGTGCTCTGATATCAATGACCACTCGGCCTTTTGGGCCATCGGCAGTCTCTCTCCAGACCACGAAGCAAGGGAAAGAGAATGGTGTGCTGGTTGTAGTCCATTCCATGCGGCCTTGTTCATGCAATTTGTCGAAGGCTTTGTCAATGACTTCCTTGTCTCTTACACCAACGGGATAGACTCGTGCTTGACCGGCCTTGTAGATTTCTTGCCAGTTCTCGACAAGCGGAATTTCCATTCATTGATCCTCTGGTACGTTGGTGACATTGCCGGTGTCCTTCCATAGGCTTGGGAAGGCTTCGGTAACCTTCGCAATTTCCGCGGTAGCTACCATATCTCCATAGATAGTAGCACCTGTGGAATGAACAGTTTCCTTGGTGGAAATGACAGCGCTGAAGGCTGCGGCAGCACACATCAGTCCCTTGAAGGCCTTCTTGATCAAGGACTTTGATCTGGCTTTCTTGGGAGGCTTTTCTGCCAGAGTGGCGTGTTTCATATCAATCTGGAAGCATCCTTCAGCCTCATACTCAAGAACCTTGCCGAGGCGGGTGTGCCTGGCAAGTGTGACTGGCAGGTCAGTGTCGTTACGAACTATGACGCCTTGACTTGACAGACTGTTGTCGATGACGCTTGCGGAGAGGGTCAGAGTATCCATTTGCTCTGGCTCGAAGATGAGATCTCGTCCCGAAGGGAGGTCGACAGGTTCGATTGGCACTGTCAAGAAGGAGTGAGCTGGCACCGCATAGCGGGCCTTGGAGATGACCACAGCATCAGTCCTAGGACCTTTGGCTATCATAGACATTGGGACCTGGATGTTACAAGACCCAATGGTAGCCATATCCTTGGCGGTGTCGAGGATGATTGCCTCAGGCTTCATGATGTCAATTCCGATGAGTGCTTTGGCAGAAAGGTCATCGACAATATGGATTTCTCGGCGAATCAATGCTACCTTTTCACCATTACAGCTGGGTATGTACATGGGAATAATGGCATACTCGCAAGCATCATGCTCTTTGGTACCTAGCCCTCGGACCTTGATTGGAGATGTTTTCTTGACCTCGATATGTAAGCCTCCGTCCTTAATGAGCTGGTTCAGGAAGGCACGGTCGATCAGCGACATCGTACATCCCGTGTCAAAGCAGAATTCGTAGAGGCGGCCTTGGTAAGTGAGTGATACCTTTACGGTGGCAAAGCGGAATCCTCGGAATGCACGTCCCGGAGTGGGTTGATCCTTGGCAGTTGATTCAACGATTTGGCATGAGAATGCAGTGACTCCTGCGGAAGGCTTCGTAACAGCCTGGGCAGCTTGGCTGCTTGCCAAAGGCTTCAGGCATTCAACAAGGTGCCTGTGAAGCTTGTTGCTGGAGGCAAAGGTATTCTTGCAAATTCGGCATGTGAGCATAGCTGATTTGCGAGATGCGATGAAGTGAGCTTCGATAGTGTCGTTCTGATATTTCTAAGATTCATCGAGCTGTTCGCTGAAGCCTTCTGCAGGTGTTTCATGAAAGTCTTTCGCAGACGTGTTATAATAGAAGATATTCTCGTACTGCTGATAGTCCTCTTGGTCATCTGAAGACGTATTTTCTTGATCGTCAGCGTGATAGGCTTTAGTAGTAGGGAAGGGCTTCTTGAATGGATTTCGATTGAAATCTCTGCCTTCGTTTCTTTGGTAGGGGCTCGTGTAGGCTCTCTGGCCAGGAAACTGATTTGCGTTTCCGCCCGTGATTTGTAGTGGTGGCCTGTTATTAGGCGATGGCTGGCTCTGTTGCCGTGGCTGATATGGCTGCTGAGACTGATACTGAGTGTTAACATTGTCCAAAGGTGAAGCATTCAGCAAGGGCCTTGTTTGATAAGGTGGCCTTGGTTGAAATGGTTTATTATCGCCGTTATAAGGGTTATTGCTTTCATAATAAGATCGAGAACCTTGATAGCTTTCTTTCACTGAACGGTACGATATGTCACTGAGGGGCTGACGAGAATATTGATCTTGAGAATATTGACCTTGATTTTGGTACTGAGGCTGGGAGGGACGTTGTTTATTGACCTGATTGCTGTAACGATTCTGTTGTGACGGTCTTTTAGATCGATATGAGTTCACTCTCTTGCTGACAAAGGCTTATCATTCGTACTTGCGATCATCGATATCAGAGAGGAAAGTGTCAATGGTAGATCTCTTCGTGGGTCGCTGCAAATACATTCGCAGGCTGAGATCGATGTTGATATAGATTATGTTTAGCTAAGGTTCGACATCGTTGATTTCGGCATTCTTTACAGTACGTAATATACGCTGAGCGAATTCACGAGGCTCGCGTTTAACTATAGCGTCTCGTAAGGTGTAAGACTTTTTAAGCAAGAACTTCATGACAATAAAGGATAACTGCTTGAAGCGTTTTATAAGTAGCTTGGTTCACTTATCAATGCTATTGTCATAAATGGCAATGCGACGTTCGATGTCGAATAGTTCACTAGTTCACTAAGAGAGTGCAGTGTCTCTTAGACTGAGTTATAGATTTTCACGTACTAATTCAGCTTCTTTGGTGAGGATGAACTGCTTAGCACGATCAAGGAAAAGGTGAATATCTCGAAAATAGGTGTTCTTGTTAGTATGCTCAATGGGGGTAGCTATATGTATCGTTTTGTCGTTATAATTGAAGTCAAAGAATCCCAAGTCGTGAGCATTTCATCTCAAATTAATAGACGATGTCGGAGTAGAAGGCGGCGTGTCAGCTGCATTTTTAGCTCCTTCGGGAGGCTGTATAGCAGCTGCAGATATTTGTGTAATAGCTGCCTGAACGGCGTCAGAAACGATTCTTCGGACTGCCTCTTCGTCCATGGCTACGTCAGCGGAAGCTGGTAACCTGAACCTGATAGGGGTTGTTTCGATAGATGGAGGGTCTTGTTGGCGAATATAGGCTACTATCTGGGGAAGGCTTCTGTAATCGTGTGTTCGATCGATGAAAGCACGAATCGATCGCTTAAAGGTAGCAGTGTCGGTAGCTCAATTAGGTGGGAAGGCAGGTGACTCTGCAGCGGAGCGTTTGGATGATCGAGCTGTAACAGTAGCAGACGGTGACTCAGGGCGAGGATAGTTGGCTGTGATGTACTCGAGGGCAAGGTCTACTTCGTGAGGTATCTCGTGTAGGTGTCGTATGTCAGTGGCTTCGATAAACGAATGGATTTGATAGGCGGTTCGAGTCACAGAGACGTCAAGGTGAGGGGCGTTCGATGACGCCAGGGTGGCTATCTGTTACTGTAGCAAGGACCTTGTTGTAATAGACTTCAGATAGGGTCTTGGGCCTTATAATAGGCTTCAGAACGATATGTAATAGGGTGCAGCGGAAGCAGGGCTGGTGCTTGGGACGGTCGAAAGACAACGTCAAGCAAAGATAAGAAGCTAATGGGTGGTGAGGAACCCTGGTGTTAGAGAGTCATTGTATGGTGGATCTAGCTGATGAAACAAAGGTGTTGTTATCAATTGTAATGCTCAAGACATATGATCATTTATGGGTGTGTAAAGTCTTATCTTTATGTTTTAGCTACGAGGCTGCTTTTGTAGAGAATACATCGAAGACGCTAGTATCAGCATGGCCTAGCCTCTCCCCCTTCTTCAAGGCATGGCAAGAGCCATCCTTCTGCGGAAGGCTTCGGCATGAGGGCTATGCCCTTGGCTATGGCCATAACAAAATCGATTACTCACATATCATTTTCTTGATGATATGCTGTTATTAAATGTTAAAGAAATAAGTGCTGCGAAGATAGCTTTATTAGGTTAGTGATTGCCTTAATGCGAAAATGTGTATCTAAAACGAAACCCTTGAGACTGAGACTTATAAAACGATAATTAACATCTTCTATCAACGTGTAAGAGTCTTTCTCGTTATTCTCAAGTATCTATTCTCTTAATAACAGAAAGCTTCGCACAAGGCTTAAACATTGTACGTCGAGTAAGTGCAAGGCCTTCGCTATCTCAGAATAATCATATATTCAGACGTCGACTAGACCTAGTCGTAGAGATTGCTTCAAAACGTCTCTGACGAACAGATATTTTATGAGATTTGAAGGTGCAGCTGCATCAGTTATTTCTTTAAAGACTTTATGCTTCAACTTCTCTATCAGTACATTACAGTTTATCACTGTGATATACTTTATGACATTGTCAGCGAGATGTAATCCTGCGTGAATATTAGAAAGACTTAAAAGCTTTCGAAATTTGTTATCTTTTGCTCGTTTGTTCTTAGTCTTCTTGATCTTGCTCTTTGAATTGCGTAACAACATATCAGAGTCGAAGAGTGCGATATTCGATAAGATGACTTTTAATATCTCGTTCTCTTTATTCTCTTCATTATCTTCGTCTTCTTCGTCTTCTTCGTCTGAATCTTCTTCGTCTTAAGAGATCTATCTGCGAAAGCCTTTCGTAGTTATTAAAGCACATGAGATCAAATCTTGATACGCATTTCGAGCCTTCATAATGCAGACGTGTAGAACACTAGACTCGATATAGCGCTAACTGTTAATAAGCGTGTTACTACGTGCAATTAATTCAAAAGCTCGTATAATGACTCGAAGAGGAGAAGTTTGAGCATTTATGATGCTCTTCACTATCTATAAAAAGGATAATCGAAATCATTTAACGATTACGTGGCTTTGAAGAATTAAGAGTGTTAATAGAGTGACTCTCTCTGCTTCTAACAGTGATCAAGATCAAATATAATGTACTGAACTTTGAATGCGTTTTCAGTCTGACGGAAATCGAAAATTCTGAAATGTCTTCAGGTAAGTAGTGTTCTCACGTTTGCTTAGAATTGAAGTCATTAAAAAGCCTTGAAGAATACGTTTTAAATCTCGTTATTCGAAGTGCGAAGCGTCGTAAGGCCGCGAGTGTATAAGATCTAAGACTGATGAGAGCTTCGTAATAGGTGATAATTCAAGTCGCACTTTAACATCTCGCAAGAATGCTCTTATTTTCTTAGTATTCTTCAAGTCTTGAACGTACTCCCTCTGTTCTAGCGTCTCTTAATAATGTCTATCATTGTCTTCGATGTCGTACTCGAGATTTCCACGTTTCTCTTTGAGACAGAGACAAGTGCGACAGTCTATTCTCGCACTGTGTCTCATAAATCCTACATTGTCTGCTTGTTGCGACATATTTCTCAGAAAAGTCATTGCGAAAGATCACACTATCTTCGTACTATTATTGATTTGAAGATTTATATTACTACTCAAGATTTGAATTGACTTACTAAAGGCTTTCACAACCTTCTCTATCTTTTCGTTATAAGGATCTAATAAGAGAGTGAAAACGTTTTCAAGTTTTCTTCGCTTATCATAACTTAAGTAGATAAAGATCAAATAAAATGCCTTAAGAGCTCGATACATGTTACGATGTATTTCAAAGTCATCAATAAACAAGAGATAAGATATAGATGTATGAGATTGTATCGTAAAGATCTCAAGACTTTTGTGATCATAACAAGTTACTTCGAGCTCTTCTCGAGTTTGCTGCAATCGACGAAGAGGTTTCACATTTAAATATTAAAGATTAAGAACTCTGCGAATATATTGCTCTATAGTAAGATGCTTCGCTTTCTCTTTCATTTCGTCAAAATCTCGATTAAGATAGATATGAAAATAACGCTTGATATTGTCGGGTGACTCTTCGAGAAGAATATCTTTTAGAAGAAATAACTCTCGTTCATCGTTTAGATTCAAATCAAAATGCTTCAAAATAAATCGACGTCGTGTAATTGCTTGAATTGTAAGCATAATATTATCTATATCATCTGTTTGATAGTCTCGTTCTATAAATGTAACTCGATCAATCTTATATAATGATGACATTAAGTTGATGCGCACAATGTCTTCTGGGATGATTAGAGTTCTGGCCTTGGTGTAATAAATCTCATTCGATATAGTTCGTATCGAAGATTCTCAGACTTGCGATTCTCACATCTTCGTAGGTGCATCTACATATTTGATCATATCAAAGTATATCTTCTGACGTATTGCTATCGCTGCAAGAATGGTGCGTATCAAATCAAGGGGGTCATATTAATACTGTCATGTTATTCGCTCGATTCTTTGACGTTTTATCTTCTTCTTCTCTTATGATAATAACGACTACTTCTCTATTACGACTGTCAAAGACTTTCTTATCAATTATAGTAATAATATGTGTCGTCTGATTTGACGCTTTAATGTGTTAAGCTTCTTAAGTAAGATCTTTATAAAATTCGAATGCTCGTTCTCTATACTTGATTCTTTATAATCTATCGAAGTCTTTCGCAGCTATAATACTTCTCGTAGTCGTACGTAATTTATTCTCGAACATTCAAATTTCTTAAATTATAGACTTAGAGTCATATATAGAGATGATGATATTATATTCTTATTGTCTTGCTGCAGTATCATCTCGAAGAAGAACGTTAAGAAAGATGCTGTTGATAGGGGTGAGTCTGATAACGATATAGAACTGTGCGTCTTCGATTCGTTAGAGCTTTTAGTATTGTGCGACGGATTCTCATCATCGTTATCGCTAGGTGATTTCAAGTTCTCGAGATAATTTATAAGCGTTAATAATCGTGACTCTCGAGGCAAAGTGACAACTTCATTATTTGTCTGTAATATGATTAGCTCTTGTTATAATAGGTGTAGGGAGTCTATAATGAATAGGTCTTCGTCTTCGCTACTCTTCGTTTCTGTGTTCGTATCGTATATAGAGTGCTTCTGCTTATTTAACTGCTGCTTAATTCTACTTAACGATGTTATATTCTCGTCGAGGAATTAGTTCTGCTCTTTTACTTCACTTATGAAAGACTCTTTCTCGTTAAAGACTTTCTGTATGAATAAAGATGCATTGCTTGTGAGCTCGTCAAAGACTTTCGTATGCTCTTGAATAAGCGAAGATACGTTGTTTGTAGACTCGTCAAAGACTTTCGTATCTTTCGTATGCTCTTGTATAGACAAAAGTGCACTACTTGTAAACACTCTAAAGACTTTCATCGACTCTCGTATGAATAGAGATACATTGTTTGTAGAACTCGAATCATATAAAGAACTTTATTATTGATCGTTAAGCTCGCTGAAGTCTTCTACAGCCCATGTCAGCACTCTATAAGAATTAATCTTTCGAGATTGAGAAGTTATAATTGCTTTGAAGATTCAATTATTATTGCAGTGATGAAGTTGTATTTCCCAAGTGAAAGATGTACTTGATAGAAAAGATTAGAAAATCTTGTATTTATTCTATCTATGTGTTAAGTAAGGTAATTACACTTATTTACTATAATGTAGAACTCATATTATCAATTTGAAGCTCTTGCGAAAAGCTTTCTACATATAATAAAACGCATCTTGTCGCTGTTGAAGACATAGACAAAGTCTTCAAATCGGAGACTAGGCGAGAATATCTTTAGGTTGAAGATATGAGAAAGATTATGCTAAGATAAGAAAAAAGAACGAGACCCTTCTATTCAAGCCCTTCTGCTTCAAACCATCTATCAAAGCTTACTTGCTTCTGATCACCTGTCAAAGTCTGTCTTATACTATGTGTGTATCTATTAGAGTTAGTATAGAAAGTCTTTCGCAGATGATATTGACTGTCTATTAGAGCTCGATGTGCTCTCTCTTTGCCTGAAGTAGAATTTGTTTTAACATCTTATATAATGTCAAAATGTAGTGTCTCTGTTCATCGATGATATCGATAACTCGAATCAACTTTTTATTAATTACTACTTAATCTCCTATATTCACGTCAATCTCTTCGAGTACTTCGCTTTCGTCTTTAGAAAAGATCGCACGATTTAGCTCGGTCATGATCTTCGAAATTGTCTTATCTATATTACGTCACATATTCTTATTATCGAAGGTGTCGTCAACGTAATATTCGTAAACATAAACGACGGGGCTTGGATTGTCAAGTCGTCTACATCGTTTCAAAGCTTGACTCAATGTTTCGAGATTTATAGTTTCTTTAATTAAGTGCACGCGATAACAGTCCTTTTGTAGATTCAACCCTATCGTCTCAACAGCGTATGTCATCAAGAACATTATAGATCTATTAATTGTGTTATTAAAAAGATTCATAATAGTATCACGTTTCTCGACGTTTTGAAATGCTGATAGAGTTATAACTTCAATATTTAAAAGACGAAACACAGTATATAGCAATATGACTGTGATAGATATCTAACAAAAAACGATAATCTTCTCACGATCACGAATTATCTACATGTTATATCGATTAGCTTTTGCGTAATGCTTTAGAAAAAGAGACTTCTGCGCAATGCTTTAAAAAGATATAAGCTATCAAAGACTTTCGTAAGACTTACTTAAAGCCTTTCGCAGATAATAAAAGATTAGTACTTACTTGACTCCTCACATTGCGAAGTAATGCACGTAACTTAGATGACTCATCGCACATCTTGTGCAAAATAGTCGAGATGGATTTCGAGTTCTGGTGAGAGAAATCTTTCTCAAATCAATCGAGATAAAACTTTGACTTTTAAAGAGTAGTTTTCATGTTAATGCTCTTGAGATCGTTATTAATGTCTATTTGAGAGAGCTTAATCCACATTAATAACAATGATAATTGACGATGAACTATTAGTGATCATCTTGATTTCGCTCTTTCGGGAATAATCAATTTCTTAGTTAAAACATCTTTCATTTTCTGATAACGAACTTTTTTCTTGAGTGTATAAATATAATTCATAATCGCTGCTTGCACTCTTGATAGATGCTCTTCGATTTTTTTGTTATGATAGAAAGAAATACGACTGAAGAAAGTGCGTCGAAGTAATATTCGTTTTCAAATTTTGACTAGGTGTGTATCCTTGATGACTGAATCAATACTATTGACGAAGATTTATTCTTTGATAGTCACTAATGTTAGTTATAATTTCGCTGCAGCTGAATATGAGTTAGATAAAAGAAATGAATTAGTATTCTTCTTGAATTGTCACTCGCGTAATAATTCAGAGTTTTATTAGTTATTCGCTTGAAATAACTTAATAAAGAGTAGATATCTCTTGAAATCTTTAATATCGTTAGACATCGAAGTTGCTGAGATGAAAAAGTGCTTGAAAGCATCAAGTCACTATAGACTCAATGAGCCTTTTGTTATCAAATTCTTTATCATATGTTCTTCGTCATCGAATACTATGTGAAAGTATTCATTTAGTGTATGCTCTTAATCTACACGCAATTCGTGCTTCACAGAGTTAGCTGTCTTTGACGTCATATTCTTTTTATTAATAAGTCACTTGCGCATGACTTTCGGGTTATGTCGTTCAGATTAGGTGAAGTAACTACTAATGATAATCGTGTTATGCGAAACACCCTGGTTATTGAAGATATAATGACCTTTGTGAAGCTTATCTTGAATCATTTTTTCGTTGACAGTGGACTTTGAGCGACGAATATTATTATAGTACTTTCAAACGATGAACTGATTCGGCGCTATCTGCTTAATGGTCTTGATTCATTGATTTATGAGATGCACGAGTATCAGAATGAGAATAGACTTTGTGAAGTCTGGAAACTTCTAAGTCTCGTGTGTATTTCTGAGTTAGATGAAGAAATGTCGTTAGTTAAAGACTTTAAATAATTGAGTGAGTATTAGCTGCGAAAGATAGCTGCTGCGAAAGGCTTCAAGCATTATTTAGATAGAAAGTCTTTCGCGAACGTCTTTTATAACATATGAAGTAGTAAGTCTTTAACAGAGAGAAATCGAACGTACTCAGAGTAGAAAGCATATCACGAGTTATATCTTTTTAAGATCAACAACATCGCTTATAATGAATCCTCGAATACTCTGATCACGCATAAACTCTATTAACGCTTACATCTCAACTACTTGTCAAAATTTTAGCTACTGTGACAACGACATTTCAGATATGCGATAAATTGTGTCGTCGCCTCTTCATGAAATTTGAAGTAATGCGCAGACTTTCTTCAAGTTCTGACGCTGATAGTCTATACTATCGAGATACTACTGTTATGCGTCAAATTCTCTAGCTGAATCTTCGAAGAAGGGCTCGTAGACAATTAGATCTTGTTCGAGACTTTGCGTAATAGCTTTCATTCATCTCTAACTATCTGCGTTAGTTATATAGTCAAGGAACTCGATAGTAATAATATCTGCTTGCAATACGAATAAGTCTTTCGCAGACGCAATCAACTTGTTAATCAAATAGACTTTTTAGAAGTTCTGCGTAATGTCAAATGTCGCGAAGTTGTTCAGTAAGGTAAGTCGTTTAACATTTGTTAAGGTCTGAGATGAATCAAAATGCTTATCTTTGATGCTTTTCAAAAGCAGAGATGATTGCTGCTCATCTTCATCGATATCGAATTTAAGTGATACTTTAAAAGATTTCATTTCTTTTATTTCATTCGTTCTCTTATTCTCGCTTTTTAAATTCATTGAATTAGATTTCTGAGTTGACGCTAGACTGGGCTCTCTTGACGCTAGACTGGGCTCTCTTGACGCTAGACTGCGCTGACTCTTCGATATCTTATTAGAGAATCTCTATTCTGCTGATGTAAACGTAGGTGCATTACGGGAAGAGACTTGTAATGTTGACTTCGCTTTCTTCGCGGCACGAGCAGAAGCTTCATTACCCTCGCAGTATTTAATTAATGCTCATATACGATTGTTAATCTTCGTATTCGATAGTTCTTTGTCGTGAAATAGATCTTAAACACTCTTAATGTTAACGTTACGAACTTTATACATTATCTTAACAAGAAAATCAATCTAATCTCAGTCTTTTGTGTCAAGGTGAAAGTTTAAAAACTTATCGTCTTTAACTTGCTCTTCGGCTAACAAACGTTGCTTCACTATAGACAAAAGAGATTCTCTCTCTCTCGTACTGCTTAGATTCGCGACTTCGATCTATTGAGATCATATTCAATCGCTCGCGTACTTTTCAAAGTAAGACTGAAATCGTGCGTCATATATAAAATCTTTTATTTCATCTAGCGTGATGAAGTCAAGATCTTGTCGAAGAATTTTCGATATACGTTATTGTAAGATCTTACTCTTTGTCTCTAATATCTGATTCGATATAGCGACACTGTGATTATCTATATCTCAATTGCGAAAGACTTCAATTGCGAAAGGCTTTAATAGATGTCTTATAGATTAAGTAGAAGATAAATCTACTTCAAGTGAGTGTCGATACTATGATTGTTTATATCTCAAGTGTCAAAAGCTTCAATTGCTATCAATAGCTTCAACTACGAAAGACTTTAATAAATATCTTATAGATTAAGTAAAAGATAAACTTACTTTAAGTAAATGTCGTGTAATTCGCGAAGTTCTATTGTACGCAAAAGTATAGATATACTAAAGTCTTCAGCAGATGATCAGTAAATTGAGAGTGGGTAATCTTACTTCTGATGAATATCTAATGAACTTATTTCAAGCGCACTGGCGTTGACACTTGCGCTTGCGATGACGCTATTGAAGTGAATAAAGAAATAGTGACACTAGAATATGAGACCTTACATCATCGAGTGCCTCAAGTGCATTTTTAATAAAACATGTCACACATTACAATTCGATTTTTTCGCAATTTTAACATTATTTTGATAGTATTTAAAGTATACTACAAGCAATTAATAGATCTAGTTATATATTACAGCTTTCTATATAGTTTCTTCAATTCGTATTAACGACGAATCGAAGAGAGACTTAGAAAGTTATATTTCATCTATTGTACTTAGGATTTTAAAAACAATTAATCTCTTATATCTCGCTATCTTTTTATTGAGCTATTCTCTGCTTTCTTCGTGACTTTTTATTTCATTATCAGCAAGCACATCATAACTGAACAGTTATTTTAATAGACTTCGCAAAAGATCACAAACAACAAGCGTTTCAAAGTAACATTCAAGCCTTCAATATTAGACAAAGTAAGCTCTCGAAGTCGAAAGTAGACGTCTAATCGACCATCTCAGTACATTAATAATGGCTCCAGAGATGAGCTAGTTAGAACAATGTCTGCACACGATGAACGTCGTCGCAAGAGATCTTTGAAGAGCGACTTCGATGAAGATCTCGATGAAGAGTCTTCATCGACAAGTTCGCATAAGATAATAAGTAACTCTACTAATTGCAATAATAGAATTAATAATGTGCACAGACGAAAAAGTCATACTTTCAATCTATGTTAAAGACTTCGAAGACGACTACGCCCAAGCCCGCTACTTTGAACTCTGCACCCAAGCTATTCGAAGTCCTTAAGCAGAAGTCTATAAACACCCCTTTGTCGAAGACTTTCATTAGCGCTTCTTATCAGCCTATCTCGTCGAAGTCTAAGACTAAGATAGTTATGAAGTCTTTGACGACTTCTAATAGAGTGAAGAATATGAGTATCAGTGCAATTATAACTTTATCGAAGTCTTTAATGAGAAGCAGTGATATGTCTAATAAGAATAAGTTTGAGAAAGAAGATAGGGGTCGAAGAGAGTCTACTATAACTCTGCTGTCTGATAGTAATCATGAAAGTCAGAGTAGTCAGAGTTAGAGTTAGAACTGGTCAATGTATAATGAAGAGTCTATAGTAATTAATAAGATAAAGAGGAGAAGAAATGAAAAGACAGAAGAGATAGCTTTTGCGCAGTTGAATATACTTGTAAAACGCTATTTCCTGGCCTACTTGTCGAATACACTGATGAATGTGAAAAAGTGGTGGTAGGACACTTAGTTGTTAACTTTAGAATGCTACGAGAGTAAAGAGCGACTATGAGGATGCGCCTTAGCGCATCACGTGACCATGTCACGTGACCCGAATTTTGACACTCCCCTTCGCTCGCATACTCAAAAATACGAAAACACGATTTTCGCACTTCGCGACGTAAAAAACCCCAATCGGGTTAGCGCGAAATCCGGTTCACAAAAGTGAAGAAACCAAGTTCTGAAAACGACTATGTCAAATTCGAAGACATGTAAAAATCCGTTCTGGTCCTTCATACAAAACTTCCATTTTCCGAAAAAAGGCGGTTTTTTGAAAGTTTTCTTTGGAATAGACCTGATGCACACCAAATTTCTACCAAAACGAGGTCGGTGGATATATGAGGGGGTGGAACAAGAAGCAGTGAAAGAAAACCTCATGACTGGCTGTAGCGGCCGAGCGTGTGATAGCGACGGAATTCAGCGCTGAGGCGCCGAACGAGACCTGAACGAGGCCCGAGGGTATGACATTCATCCAGGGGCCATGATGGTAAACCGAATAAGGGCGACACGCCAGCGGCAGTTGCGGCAGTTCAAGAATGGGTACATGAGACCCGAAAGAGGCTGAGGGTTTGGTAGACGTCTTCTCTGAAGTCGGCAACTTCGAATTGAAGTAAGAAGACGCTGAAATAAGACGTCGAAAAGATGCTAAGGATTTGAGACAAGAGACACCGAAAGAATACTAAAGATTTGACGTTCACAGACAAGATGAATAACGTCACTCCTTTGAAACTGACGACTTTAGATTAAAAGCAAGAGCGCTGAGAGTTAGTCTTTGACGCTGAGAGAATGTTCTGAAGCTGATTTCACCTCAAGGGCATCGCGAAAGACAACGAATTTGTCGAGGCAGAGGGCTTTGATGAGACCGTCGATTATTTGTTTATTCGTGAGTACGAATTGTATATTCACGATGTCGTCATTAACTTTTTCACGCACGAAATGATGAGCGATATTAATGTGCTTGATACGAATATGAAACTAAGCGTTCTTGACGAGGGCAATTGCGCCTTGATTATCGTCGAAGATTATAATAATCTTCGAATCAGAGTTTCGAGGCCGCAGAAGTTGATTGAGAAGAGTTTTTAATCAAATAACTTCTTTGATAATCAACGTTTGATCGATATACTCGGCTTCGCAAGTGAATAACGCGACGATAACTTGACGCTTTGATGATCAGCTGATGACGTCGCTATCGACGTTGAATAGATAGTCGAAGATAGATCTTCGGGTCGAGTCGTTAGTTCAATCGAAATCGATGTACTCGATGAGGGCTTGAAGGGATTCTTTGTATACTAGTTCGTAGTGCATCGTGTCTCTAAGATATCGAAAGATTCGAATCACTGCATTTTAGTGTGTCTGGGTCGAGTTGACTAAATAGCGACTGACAAGAGAGATAGCATAGGCGATATCAGAACGAGTTTTTAACATAACATATATGAGGGATTTCACGATAGATTAATAGTTCTCGCACAGCTTTCTCGAGGTAACATAGCCCTCTTTCGCAGATTATAGCTTACGACTAATTTTCAGGGACGTAGAGACTGAATTGAGACTTCAACAGTTGAAATGCTTTAAGAAACGAGTAACATAGACTGCTTGTCTCAGACGAAGAATATCGACGATACGATCCCTTTTAACGATCATGTCTAAATAATAGACGCAAGGTCCCAAGTCGAACATGTAAAACTTGTTATTAAGGGCCTTTTTGATGCGCTGAATGCCGATTTTGCTAAGATCGATAATCAATATATCGTTCACATAGAGGGCTACAATAATATTCTTCTTGACGTTCATAAAGACACTCTCGTTCGATTCGATAAATATTAATTCGAGTTTCTTCATGTACTTCGAGAAGTGTTAATATCAAATTCTAAGAGATTGCTTGAGTTCATAGAGAGTCTTATTTAGCTTACAAACTTTAATATCGTTCTTGTTGAAATCATCGAACTGTCGCATATAAATCGTCTCTTGAACGTTATCGTAGAGAAAGGCGATTTTGACGTTTATTTATTTCACGTCTTAGTTTAGAGTCGCTGTTAGGGTAAAGATCGCCTTATAACTTATAAGCTTGATCACTAAGACGAACGTGTTATGATAGTTACGACCCTTCTGTTATTCGAATTCTCGAATCACTTAGCGAGTCTTATAGCGAGTGACTTCCTCAGCGAGATCTCGCTTCACGATATAGACTCAGCGATCTCTTAGAATATAAGTATCTGAAGACGTCTGAATCAGACATTAAGTATTATTGTTTATGAGAGATTTATATTCGTCTTACATAGCGAGCTCTCAGTGTATACGAGAGAGTTGATTGAAAATGATCTATTAATAGGTCGTCGACTCGAAAATATTCGACTTATTAACATGATTCGTTAGTAACGCAAAGGTCGCGAATATTCTCGAGAGAGGGTCAGATGATAGATCTCGCAGATTCGAAATCGTAATGTCGAGATGATTAAGAAGTACCCTTTGAATCGCACTTAGCTCGAGGTCTTCGCGAATCATTTCGACGACAGTGAGAAAACGAGTTATTCTTTCGATAGCTGATAATGCAGTAATTAATCGAGAGACTCGCGCGAACGCGATCGATAATACGACTCGTGCGAGGAACGAGGGCTTTGATATAGACGTCTGCTTTTCAGCTGATCATGGGAAATTTGATCTTGATCTGTTTATTGCAGATGCAGATACAGTCGTTGAGGACTTCATAATAAGAATAATATCTTTCGAAATGTTAATAATACGCTGTTCATCAAGTGTCTCCTCTATAGCGAATATTAATACATAAAGACGTTATCGCTTGATCGAGAGCTCATAAGCGTTCGTCTTTTCTTCGAGATTCACAATCAAGAAACGCTTCTCAACGAAGTAAACATTATTAATTCGAATAATCTTCTTCTTGATGAGGTTATATAGACGAAAAATGAACTCCCCTTCATAATTTAAAAGAACACACTTTTCGCTTTTATTCACGAGTTTCTTTTAAATACGCTTTAATGCATAGACGATGAAATCAATCGTTCGCAGATGAGATAAAATGAGCTTTCGATAATAAAAAGTCTCAAATGACGTTACAATAATCCGAACGTTGAGAGATCGCAACATCAAATAATTAATGATGATCACGATTTCAGATCAGAAAGACTTGTTGAGCTGAGAACTTAATAGTATAAAATACATCTTATATAGCAAGATCTGTTCAAAACGTTCGATCGCTTCGTTCATTTCGAGATTCTCAGATACAGTGAGCTTCTATCTAATTTCGCACTAAAGAAGATAATTCAAGAAGATCTTGAAAATATATTCTCTCTCATTGTCGAGGCGAATACGACAGATCTTATAGTTTCGTGACTTTAGAAAGACTTTAAAACGTAAGAACATGACAAACGTTTTACTCTTATGACGAATACAGTACACTTCAGAGTAGAAGATGAAATTATTCTTAAATATTATAAAGTATCTGCAGTTATTAAATTTAGTAAAGAACAGAAACTCTACGAGATCACTATAAACAAATTCGTTAGACTGCGTTTCTAACTCTGTGAAACTATCATAAGAGATAGTCTTCTGACGTCTCATGACATAGCATTCACAGATATACTTCTTCGCAATGTTCTTGATGAAGTTCACCTCAACGACCATATTTGAGAGCTTGTTCAGATTGTTCTGACTTAAATGACTCATACGAGCATATCAGAGTTAATGAATGGGATTCGAGGGCACACTATAGGCGATTAGAGCACTATTTCGACTCTGTCAGAGATTCAAAAAGAAGAGATCACGATTGCGAGTATCGATAAGCTTCAGATCGTTCTTGATGAGAATATACTCTGTCTTATGAAAGAAGACAGCGATGTCGAAGTTTAGAAGTTTATCGATCGAGAGAAGGTTGACGTTCATATCGAATATATATAAGACATTTCGTAGAGTGACTGTCACACACTCTCTTCTAATCACACAGTCGAGATTAATGATATCACAGTCTTGAGACTGCACTTCGCTTTTCTCGATGCTCTTGATCGATCGAGAATAGATCTTTTCGTAGGTGATGAACATCGAACGATTCGCGAAAGAATGACGAGAGCAGTCTAAATCTACGACGACTCGAATAAGAAGATTCACGAAATTCGCAGTTATGAGACTATGTTCGAGAGCTTTCGTGACGATTAGATTGATGACTTGATCATCAGCCGCATCGAGGATATTGAAGTCGTTCGAGTTGACATTCGAATAGTATATAATGAAGTTCAGTTCCTTTAAAAAGATATAATTGATATTAAGATAATCGTTCTCCTCTGAAGCAGAGACATTAAAAGACGTCTCTTCGATACGCTTGCGCTTGTTGCTTAGAAATTTATTCTCGAAGTCGAAGATCTTTATCTTCTTCTTCTTTTCCTCTTTCGTTATGAATTTCTCAGACTTGAGATAAGAGAACTTGATTCAGCATTTGACAGAGAAATATCTGAATTTGCGATCAGCTGTCTTACACGAAGAACAGGTCTCACGATTGATATTAGAGTCGTCGAGATTATTGAAAGCAGCTTGTTTGTCTTTGCCCTTATCGTTACGAGCGATATATATGATTAGTTCTTCTTCTTTGAAGAAGATTCTAACTTCTTCGTTCACGACGGTCACGATAACCTCTTAAAACTTGACGAACTTGTTTTCAAAGAGATCATGATTTTAAGTGTAACTTGACTCGAATATGTCGTAAGAGTCGTCAAGTCTTATAAGAAAAATTAGAATTCGCAGAGGCTTCGAAATGACGAGGGATTTATGAAGGCTGATGATGTCGAAGATGACCTTGCGAAAGTTCTTTTCATATTAACGAACTCTCTCTTCTTCAAGAGTGAGATCGAATATTCGACGCATTAGTTCTCTATAGAGACTCGTACCCTTAGACTAATAGTCCTTGATTAGGGCATCGAGCATAATCTGAGAGTCTTTATCGTCGAATTCGACTTCGACGAGTTCGCGATCGTTATCCTCGAAACGATAAAAGATAGCGATACAGACTCTATAATTAATAATCGTATTAAAGAAAACAAGATTGTTAAGCATCAATCAATTATTGATATTCTACTTTCATCGACGATATTTCAGATTGAACTTCAAAATGATAATGAAGTTTAGAAGAAAAGCGCTTTTCTCTTCGAGGGGATCAGTCGCTGAAACTGCTAGAGCTGACATGTTTCTTACAACGCCTTATGCGCTTGATTCTTCGTCGACTATAGATGCTAAGAATTACTGAGAAGGTTTTTAAGAGCGACACGTACGATGTGAATAATAACGACGATAATGTTCAAACGAAAGACTCAGCTTGAGAGATAACTGAGGCGATAAAGAACGAAGATCTTAAAGTCGAAGAAGTCGAAGTCGAAGAAGTGAAATTCAGAGAACTTTTGACACGAAGATCGAATAACTCAGTGTCACTTAAGACACTAAGAATATCTTCGTTGACTTCGAATTGAAAGTCGACACTACTAACGTCCGCGAAAGCAGTGAGAATAAAATAGGTGCTCTGATCTCCGTCAGAGTTCTCGAGAGTCTTATCGATATCTGATAACTTTTACTGTTAATCTTCGAGTTCTTGCACGAGAAATAAAAAGTGCTTATACTTAAATCTTCGATAGATACGAGCGATATTATTGAGATAAAAGATACTTAGAGATAAGAAAGATTTAAATTGATCTAATTTCCGCTGAGACTATATCGAAGACAATTACTAAAGACGTGTAAATCTTCGAAGAGAAATAACGTTCTTCTTATGCTGAGTCTTCGATAGGAACTCGAATTTAGAATAGTCGCTTCGATGACTGTCGTCGTGAAATAAAGTTATATTCGACGACAGAATAAAGTCGAATAACGATAAAAAGAATTCGATGATTGGGCCCCAGCTCTCTTCTTTAGAGGACTTGTGAGATCGAAAGATCTATCTCAACAAGAAATTCTTATTGTTTTGACCCTCAATAGACGTATACGCGCTCTGAGTAAAGGTTTGTCGATAACTAATCAACTCTAAAGTGTGATCAGACGATTTGATGCTGAAGTTCAGCCTCTTGAGTCGTCACAATTGATTCGATTCACGTAAACGCTTTATTAACGCTGAAGCGATATACATCGCGAGAGAAATGTTCTCGTTGAGCGTGTTTAACGTGTCTCACGCAGGGAAGCTAACAATGTTTCAGAGGCCTTAGTGAAATTCGATCGCACGATCGTATGACGAGTTCGACGTTCGACGTTCGATTAGATTCGATATGTCGAGAGTCGATTTGCAGTAGGACTCTCAGCCCCTCGAATTTCAAAGACGATCATTTTGTAGAGGGCAATACTCATCTCAAGAAGATTAAAAAACAGAGTCTCATAGCTGTCGCGGCGTTCATTGCGATAAACTCGTAATGCTTAGAGGTCACTGTGGCTCTGATAGACATAGAGTATAAGTGAAACAGTCGCCGAGCAAGTCCGAGCTCATAACCTGTGAAAAAGTGATGGTAGAACACTTAGTTGTTAACTTTAGAATGCTACGAGAGTAAAGAGCGACTATGAGGATGCGCCTTAGCGCATCACGTGACCCGAATTTTGACAACGAATAAGTCACTGCAAGTGGTCTTTTTAGATATGAAACTCGAACATTCTATCTACAAAGAAGTCAAAGTTCGTGTATAGCGGCATTATAAGCAATAGAAGATAAATGTCTTGACTCAGACACTCGTATAGGTGTAACGTTGAATCAAAACAGCAAGATCAACGCGCGAGTTAAATCACATCACGACTTTTGCGGAGATCAAGTCAGAGATGCGAAAAGATTGAGATGACATCTGACTTGAGATCATGTTCAAGTTTGGTCTTGAGGCGGTGGATTTCGCAATCATTATATCTGAGGCTGTCAGCTATCTGAAGTATAAGTCTCCGCCATGTGGCTGCCCTGTCGAAGCCTTCCGCACCTTGATTGACTATTTTTAGATGTCTTTATACAGCTAGTCACTTATCAGCGTATAACAGAGCTATATGAGGTCAGTTTCGAAGAATTATTCTTGTTCAAGTATACACGTCAGCATCTGTTGAATACGTTTAATGCACTGCATCAAAGAGTAGAGTTTTTATATTTAATCGATTTCGTCTCGAAGCGCACCGTGCTACGAGCAATTCAACATAAACGATCTCAAAAGCTGAACATTAATGATGACTTCGACGCATCTATTGAAGGATTCGACCTAGATGATCAGAATGATTAAGAGGCTCAGACCCATGAGAAGTCTGACTCAGATCTAATTGATGAGATTAATGGGGATGAGACGAAGTAAAGTGGGCTCTCTTCTTAGTCTCTATCGAAGGCTTTCGTTAGATGTGCATAATCGGGTGTGCAGATATGCGTGCTTGCAAGTATCATTATGTATATACAGAACATCGTTAAATGATGTGTCTCTTGCTAATTATCGTGTCTGCAGAAGGCTTTCGCAGGCATATGACTATATGTGTATAGCTAGTTTTGTGATCAGATATGTATGACTTGAGCAGACATATGTGAATTGTTATGTGCTATGTTTGCTGTGTTTCTAAAAGGCTTTGACGGATATATGTGTATTGCTGAGAGTGCATGACTAAGTACTTAGCAGAAAAGACGGAGATACGACGAAGTGACTTTTATATGCTTATCTTATTATCGTGTATGCAGAAGGCTTTGACAGACATATGTAAAGGAGATTATGTGAATAAAGTAAATAACATATTATTTTAATAGGACATTTCTATTCTGTCTTTCTTATTGCTCTGATATAAGTAAGTATCTGCGTAAGGCTTTCAGTAATCGCTTACTTACTTTACTCTATGATGATCGTCTTGATACTAGGTCATAGGCAGTATTGCAACTCGTCTACTGTTAGAGAATCGTCATTCATCTGGGAGAGAGTTTTGAATCCATCTCTAGACGGTTTATATACTAGACAATGACGGCATTGTGATTGGTATAAAACTCAGGGAGGTTATTGATCCTTCGCTATACTAGACTTGTAACGACATTGTGACTGATCTGAAATTATCATGAATATACATATCATCTCCATATCATCTCCGCCTCGTCTCGAGATTATCTCAAGACCGATGTAATACTATAAACCAGTGATGTTCTATATATATAAGAGACTTATCTAGTACTAAAATTTCGTAGAGAGCCCGGACAGTAATTAATAGACTTAATGATAAGAGACTGCGTGATAGAAGGTTGTGTGACAGCCGTAGCAGACTTTCTACGTGTCGTCTTAAGGGTGATAGACAATAATTAAGTAGCTGTCTCAGACTTCTTCTGTGAAACAGAAGTCTTTGATAAAGACTAAATACTGAACTTTTTGAACTGAAGAAATTAGCTTGAATGAACTATTGTGGGAATGTTATATACTGCTTTAAATGAACTTGAGAGAGACGAGTCGTTCTTCTTCTCCTCCTCAGTATTCTCATAACTTCGTTTACGTCGCGCATTGTGATTAAAGAAGATTTTCGTAAGTTCATCTCTAGACTCACTGTCCCGTAGGAGAGGTCTTTTAGACGTGATCTGACGAGTCTTTTGACTCTGTTTAGACTTGATAGTACGAGATTGAGAACCTACTATTTGAGATGCACGTTGAGAAGCCTGCTTCTCCGTCATTAATGTAGACAATAAATGTTATTAACTTAACAATCGAAGCAAGCAATGAGAGTACTTAGACGAAATTAGAGATAATATTCGAAGAAATTTCTATAGTGAAGAGAGCTTGTTTGATGTTACTTTCGATATTAATCGAAAAAGCGATAGAGATATCTGCAGAAGACTTCGAAAGGCGCTCTCCAATTAGACATAATCACAAAGACAGTTCAAAGTAATAGCATATTTGAAATGTTAACAGTAGGTCATTATAACAGACTATGACAACAGACTATGATAATAGACTATGACAATAATAATAGACTTTCTCATCAGAGGCTATCAGCACAATCCACTTTTGATATGAGTCACGCCTTTATGTCTGTGAAAAAAAACAAGTTATATGATCATCATTTATTAATTGCATACACTATTTAGATAGATATTCATGATTTGTATTTCGCGTTTGCACTGCGTTTGTCGCGATGCTTGACTTAGCAAAAATTTGTTCAATTCACTTCTGACCTCATATCAAACTCAAAGTGATACTTCTTATTTGATCACTTCTTTCTTTTTATTATTAATTACCTCATTATCTCTCTTCTATATCGTCAATCGTTATAAGATATTTAGTCGTTCGCTGAAGGCTTCAGTGAAAGATAGCTAAGATTATCACCTTATCTCACTTGTCTATTTATTATACACAACTATATCTATTTTATTACTACAGCTCGTCTATAAAACCTTCATCATAAAAAGCCAAGGTAAGCTGGTGCATTATATCATTTTTTTGAATCTCTGCACAAGGCTTCTGCGAAAGTCTTCAGCAGTGATTTTATCTTTGTATTATCTTTTTATTAAAGCTTCTCGCAGTTATTATGATTTTCTTATTAATAGAAATATAAGAGAATAAGCTCGAATATAGAGAGACGAACAAACTTCGCGCTTTGTGTGAATTTGTAAACGCATAGAAAATGAGAACATTTCTTGACAGTACACGCTTTGTATCGTACTTTAAGATCTACGCTGAGAACTAAATTTACTCTCAACAGAGACAAGCGTAACAGTTAAGAACATCTCGAGAACGAGAGATAAATTTCAGTACAATTCAAGAACGAATATTGATGAGCGAACGTCTGAGCTCTAACAAGTTCTCGATAGATTTTTCTGATAAGACAAATTGAGACAGAGAAGACCATTGCGCCTATGTATTGTTTCACATCTATCGTGTCAATACGAAGACTGCTCAAGGTCTTTTCTTTAATAAAGATCTATTACCAGATTAGATTCACCTAAGAACATGACTACTCATCAAATATGAGAAGTATAATATGACGTCTTCGAGAAGAAAGACAAAAGAAGCTACTGCGTCAAGGGATTTAAGACTCTTTGCACCCTCTGTAAGTACATAGCTATAACAGACTCTATCACCCTTCTACAATAGTCTTCATTAGACAAGCACTCTTATATAGCAGCCTTCAGCAGACACTCTTTCGTAAGCATTCTTTTGCATAACACGCACCCTTCTACAACAGCCTTCAGTAGGCACTCTTTCGTAAGCACTCTTTTGCATAACACGCACCCTTCTGCAACAGTCTTCAGCAGACACTCTTTCGCAAGTATTCTTTTTTGCATGGCACGCACTGACCCGCAGAGCAGTAGTCTATTTCATCATCGTCCTTAACACTCTCATCAAGTTCTATTTCATCACCGCCTCGCGAACCCTCGCCTGACACACTCCCAGCAAGTTCTAAACCAGCCCTATCTGACACACTTTCAGCAAGTTCTAAATCAGTCACGTAAATCTTCTCAGTAGGTTCTTAACCATCTCTGCAGTCAGAGAAACGTCTTACTAAAGAAGCTATTCGTGACTTTAAGATAGTCTTTTCGTCAAATGTTGAAGTGAAGTTAGAAGTCATAGAGCTAGATCAATGAACTGAGATCGTGACGTCTTTTGATCAAAAGCTTCGTTTTGAGCACGATATTAACGAAGAGCGCAAAGACATCATTAAAATCGACATTAAATCTTTATTCAATGCTCAATTAATAACAATTGAGAATAACTCAGCAAAATTTGATATTCGAGAGAGATTCTGAAAAGCTTGACTCATTGACATTCTTATTTAGAAAGATAACGATGTGCAAGCACTGAAAGAGGCTATGAATGTGACTAAGAGTATTAACTTGATTTCTAAAGAGGAACAAAAGAATTGATTTTTCAAAGTAATCGTTGATCTCGATGAGAATACAATAGATTATTAATCTTAAACTGATGCGTCTGCAGCAGAGTTCGATAAGAAACAAGTTTATTTCGATAGTAAGAATTATCAAAGGGAGAATCTATAGAAAGTCTATTATATACTCAATATATTCTTCAACGGAGATCAGACAATATTTCGTATGTCGAGGATGATCTTATCTCAATCACTGAAGTTTTGATAGTCTGTTACTATCAAGACGCTCGTGAAGTTTAATTGAAATTCATATTCACGAGCTTCATTTCTTGTCGATCACGTTGAACTTGATAAGATATGGATTATCGTTTGTTATCTGCTATATGTAAGTATCTTTCTATTCGTCCGCACTGTCACCTCTTATAGTAGGCTGCAGCGGTCTTCTTATAGTAGACTTCTTACAGTAGACTTCTTGCAGCAGACTTCTTGCAATAGACTTCTTACAGCAGCCTTCTTGCAGCAGTCTTCTTGTAGCAGACTTCTTGCAATAGACTTCTTACAGCAGCCTTTTATAAATAGTCTATCATATCTAAAGATGTTACTAACTATTATTCTAGCTACAAAAAGAACGAGCGGACACTCATATAAGCGAGCGTTGTCGAGTCAAATCAATTTTACTTTTAATATCTAAGAACTTGATCACACAGTGACTTAAGACCATCGATCTCATAACATCAGATCAATTTGAAATCTATAAATATCATGACGACTCTCGGCGCTTGAAGTCTATCGCAGGTGAACGAGCAGTGCTAAGCAATTTGAAGTAGTTTCACGAGCTTTTTAATGAAAAAGAACAGCGTTCACGCATTCTAATTATTAGTAGTTATACTACGTTCGTCAAACGATATGATTCAGCTGCAAACTTCAAGTATCGAATTAACAAGCTCGCAATGTCGAAAAGAGAAGTCGATGATTAGAAACATACTTCTAATTCACGTTGAGAGGAAAATTTGAAAGACTACTTCGATCTAGTGATTAATAATAAGTGTCATCTCATTAAGTCTTTCGCAGTCGATATCTCTATTATCGTTTAGTGATTATAATCTTCACGTTATATTATAATTAGTGTTATTCTTATTCTTAACGAAATAGAGGACTAATTAGACTATATGTTCTTTGTTCAAGCTTACGATGCGAAAGACTAATAATTAGATACATTACTTGAGGCGATACACTTTTAATAGAATCAAGACTCTTATCTTCTCTCCGATAATCACTCAGCAGCTAAATTATAGCTTATTAAACGTGCTGTAAAAGACTTTATTCTTACACGTCGAGTAAATCTCGCTGAACAAGATGCTCGTTTAACTAGAATCTGAAAAGAGCTTGTTATTCGTCGAACCCCTTAGAGTCGAATTCTCTTTAACAATAATGTTAAGATTGCAGACTCATTGTCTCGTGTCAAGATAGTTATTATTAGCTATTTATTCATCGAAGAAGAAAAGAAGATATATAATACGATGAACAATACGCTCATCGAGAAGCTTCTATTCGTTGCAGAGACACATAAGAAGTTTAGATAATCGCTCGTCACATAGCGCAATCTATTAATATTAATAACGTGACTTCGACTAACGAAAGTAGATGCGCACTTTGATCTTAAAGCTACGAATATAAAGGCGATATTCGATATAACAGACTTCTTTTTAAATTGATTTCGAGGTCAAGATCAAAATTCTTAACTCGAAGACTTAGCGTCTATGCTACAAGAACTATTAAAAGATACATCTAAAGTACGCGCGCTTTTGCGCAACGTGCGTAGTCAGATATGTTTCTATTCTATTATGCTCTCTGCAACAAGCTTCTATAACACCCTTTCTATAGCACTCTTTTTATAACACTCCTTCTGTAGCAGCCTTCTGCAGCACCCTTCTATAGCACCCTTTCTATAGCACCCTTTCTACAACACCCTTTCTGCAGCACCCTTCTGCAGCACCCTTCTGCAGTAGCTTTCTATAGTAGTTTATTAATTTTGCTCTAGGTGATAAGAGATTAAAAGAAAGTGTTGATATTTTGTTAATTGTCGACTGTGACGATGTTCTTGTTCGCCGTTTTGCAGCTATTGAAAATCGACTGTGTCACACTCGACGCTTATCAGCAGCAGAAAGAGCGCGACGCGATCATTACAGCTTTTACTAAACATGACGATAGAGCTTAGATACTTATCACTATATACGCTATAGATTCAACGAAACTCAATTTGCAGCAAAAGTGCTGAAGGGTTTATATAATAAAGAGTGCACACAATCTCGAAGTATAGACTCAAGCTCTTGATCGTGTCGTTAGGGTTAACAATCCCAGCTCAGTTGTATGACTCTATGAGTACTACGTGAATAACTCATTTGATCAGCAATTCATTTAACGCAATATTAAGAAAGCTATTCCTCAAGCAATGACGGAATTGAATAAACGAATCTTCTTCGAAGTCGATGAAGGCGATTTTTTAGTGAATCTAGACGACTGAGTGTTCAAAAACGGTGAAATGATGCGTTACGAAGATGTCAAATGGGAAACGAGAGATAAGCCACGTATCTTGCCAGTATAAGATATACTCAAGTACATTTTGACGAAAAGGAAAGAAGAGGAGTGTCAAAATTCGGGTCACGTGACATGGTCACGTGATGCGCTAAGGCGCATCCTCATAGTCGCTCTTTACTCTCGTAGCATTCTATAGTTTTACAACTAAGTGTCCTACCACCTATTCTTGACAGGTTATGAGCCCGGGCTTGCCCGGCGACTGTTTCACTTATACCCTATGCCTACCAGAGCCACAGTGACCTCTAAGCATCACGAGTTCATCGCAATGGACGCCGCGACAGCTATGAGACTCTGTTTTTCAATCTTCTTGAGGTGGGCATTGCCCTCTACAAAATGATCGTCTTTGGAATTCGGGGGGCTGGGAGTCCTACCGCAAATCGACCCTCGGCATATCGAATCTAATCGAACGTCGAACGTCGAACTCGCCATACGACCGTGCGATCGAATTCCACTAAGGCCCCTGAAACATTGTCAGCTTCCCTGCGTGAGACACGCTAAACACGCCCAACGAGGACATTCCCCTCGCGGTGTACACCGCTTCAGCGTTGATAAAGCGTTTACGTGAATCGAATCAATTGTGACGACCCAAGAGGCTGGACTTCAGCATCAAATCGTCTGATCACACTTCAGAGTTGGTCAGTCACCGACAAACCTCTACTCAGAGCGCGTATACGCCTATTGAGGATCAAAACAACAAGGATTTCTTGTTGAGATAGGCCTTTCGGCCCCACAAGTCCTCTGAAGAAGAGGGCTGGGGCCCAGCCACCGAATTCTTTTCATCGCCATTCGACTTTATTCTGTCGTCGAATATGGCTTTATTTCACGACGATAGTCATCGAAGCGACTATTCTGGATTCGAGTCCCTATCGAAGACTCAGCATAAGAAGAACGTTATTCCTCTTCGAAGGTTTACACGCCTTCAGCAATTGTCTTCGATACAGTCTCAGCGGAAACCAGATCAATTTAAATCTTTCTTGCCCCTAAGTACCTTTCATCTCAACAACATCGTCCGTATCTATCGAAGATTCAAGCATAAGCACTTTTTATTTCTCGTGTAAGAACTCGAAGATCAGCAGTAAAAGTTATCAGATATCGATAAGACTCTCGAGAACTCTGACGAAGATCAGAGCATCTATTTCACTCTCACTGCTTTCGCGAACGTTAACAGTGTCGACTTTTAATTCGAAGTCAGCGAAGACACTCTCAGTGTCTTAAGTGACACTGAGTTATTCGATCTTCGTGTCAAAAGTTCTCTGAATCTCACTTCTTCGACTTCGACTTCTTCGACTTCAAGATCTTCGTTCTCTATCGCCTCAGTTATCTCTCAAGCTGAGTCTTTCGTTTGAGCATCATCGTCGTCACTATTCACATCGTACGTGTCGCTCTTAGAAACCTCCTCAGTAACCCTTAGCATCTATGGCCGACGGAGAATCAAGCGCATAAGGCGCCGCAAGAAACATGTCAGCCCTAGTAGTTTCAGCGACTGACCCTCTCGAAGAGGGAAGCGCTTTTCCTCTAAACTTCATTGTCATTTTGAAGTTCAATCTGGGATATCGTCGATGAAAGCAGGATATCAACAATTGATTGATGCTTAACAATCTTGTTTTCTTTAATGCGATTACCAGTCATAGAGTCTGCATCGCTATCTTTTATCGTCTCGGGGATAACGATCGCGAACTCGTCGAAGTCGAATTCGACGATAAAGACTCTCAGGTCATGCTCGATGCTCTAATCAAGAACTATTAGTCTAAGAGCACGGGTCTCTATAGGGAACTAATGCGTCGAATGTTCGATCTCACTCTTGGAGAAGAGAGAGTTCGTTAATATAAAAAGAACTTTCGTAAGGTCACCTTCGACATTATCAGCCTTCATAAATCCCTCGTCATTTCGAAGTCTCTGCGAATTCTAATTTTCCTTATAAGACTTGACGACTCTTACGACATGTTCGAGTCAAGTTACACTCAAAATCATAATCTCTTTGAGAACAAGTTCGTCAAGTTTTAAGAGGTTATCGTGATCGTCGTGAACGAAGAAGTCAGGATCTCCTTCAAAGAAGAAGAACTAATCATATATATCGCTCGTAACGATAAGAACAAAGGCAAACAAGCTGCTTTCAACAACCCCGACGACTCTGACATCAATCGTGAGATCTGCTCTCCGTGTAAGGCAGCTGATCGCAAATTCAGACATCTCTCTATCAAATGCTGAATCAAGTTCCCTCATCTCAAGTCTGAGAAATTCATAACGAAAGAGAAAAAGAAGAAGAAGACAAAGACCTTCGACTTCGAGAATGAATTCTCAAGCAACAAGCGCAAGCGCATCGAAGAGACGTCTTTTAATGCCTCTGCTTCAGAGGAGAACGATTATCTCAATGTCAATTATATCTTTCTAAAGGAACTGAACTTCATCATGCACTATTCGAATGTCAACCCGAACGACTTCAATATTCTCGATGCGGCTGATGATCAAGTCATTAATCTGATCGTCACGAAAGCTCTCGAACATAGTCTCATAACTGCGAATTTCGTGAATCTCCTCACCCGAGTCGTCGTAGATTCAGACTGCTCTCGTTATTCTTTCGCGAATCGTTCGATATTCATCACCTACGAAAAGATTTACTCTCGATCGATTAAGAACATCGAGGGAAGCGAAGTGCAGCTTCAAGACTATAACATCATCAGCCTCGACTGTGTGATCAGAAGAGAGTGTGTGACAGTCACTCTACGAAATGTCTTATATATGCTCGATATGAGCGTCAATCTTCTCTCGATCGATAAACTTCTAAACTTCGACATCGCTGTCTTCTTTCATAAGATAGAATACATTCTCATCAAGAACGATCTGAAGCTTATCGATACTCGCAATCGTGATCTCTTCTTTTTGAATCTCTGACAGAGTCGAAACAGTGCTCTAATCGTCTATAGTGTGTTCTCGAATCTTATTTATCAACTCTGACATGCTCGCATGAGTTATTTAAGTCAGAACAATCTGAACAAGCTCTCAAATATGGTCGTTGAGATGAACTTCATCAAGAACATTGCGAAGGAGTATATCTGCGAATGTTATATTATGAAACGTCAGAAGACTATCTCTTATGATAGTCTCACAGAGTCAGAAACGCAGTCTGACGAATTTGTTTATAGTGATCTCGTAGAGTCTCTGTCCTCTACTGAATTCAATAACTGCAGATACTTTGTGACATTCAAGAATGATTTCATCTCCTACTCTGAAGTGTACTGTATTCGTTATAAGAGTGAAACGTTTGTTATGTTCTTACGTTTCAAAGCCTTTCTAGAGTCACGAGACTATAAGATCTATCGTATTCGCCTCGACAATGAGGAAGAGTATATGTTTAAGGTCTTCTTGAATTATCTCCTTCAGTGCGGAATCAGGTAGAAGCTCACTGTATCTGAGAACCTCGAAATAAACGAGGCGATCGAACGTTTTGAGCAGATCTTGCTATATAAGATGCATCTTATACTGCTAAGTTCCCAGCTCAACAAGTCTTTCTGATCTGAAATCGTGATCATTATCAATTATTTGATGTTGCGGTCCTTCAACGTTCGAATCATTGTAACGTTATTTGAGACTTTTTATTATCGAAAGCTCATTTTATCTCATCTGCGAACGATTGATTTCATCGTCTATGCGTTGAAGCGTATTTAAAAGAAACTCGTAAATAAAAGCGAAAAGTATGTCCTTCTGGGGTATAAAGAGGAGTTCATTTTCCGCCTATATAACCTCATCAAGAAGAAGGTTATTCGAGTTAATGATGTTCACTTCGTTAAGAAGCGTCCCTTGATTGTGAACCCCGAAGAAAAAACGGACGTTCATAAGCTCTCGATCAAGCGACAACGTCTTCATGTATTAGTATTCGCTGTAGAGGAGGCACTTGATGAACAGCGTATTACTAACATTTCGAAAGACATTGCTCTTATCATGAAGCCCTCAACGACTGCATCTGCACCTGCAATAAACAGATCAAGATCAAATTTCCCATGACCAGCTGAAAAGCAGGCGCCTACATCAAAGCCCTCGTCCCTCGCACGAGCCGTATCATCGGCCGCGTTCGCGCGGGTCTCTCGGTCAATTGCTGCATCATCAGCTGTCGAAAGAATAACTCGTTCCCTCACTGTCGTCGAAATGGTTCGCGAAGACCTCGAGCTAAGTGCGGTTCAAAGGGTACTCCTTGACCATCTCGACACTACGATTTCGAATCTGCGAGACCTATCACCTGACCCTCTCTCGGGAACATTCGCGGCCTTTGCGTTACTAACGGATCATGTCAATAAGCCGAATATTTTCGAGCCGACGACCTATCAACAGGTCATTTCCAACCAACTCTCCCGCATGCACTGGGAGCTCGCCATGCAAGACGAATACAAATCTCTCATGAACAACAATACTTGATGCCTGATCCAGGCGCCTCCAGATGCTCATATTCTGAGAGGTCGCTGGGTCTACACCGTGAAGCGAGGCCTCGCTGGGGAAGTCACTCGCTACAAGGCCCGCTGGGTGATTCGAGGTTTCGAACAGCAGAAGGGTCGTGACTACCATGACACGTTCGCCTCAGTGATCAAGCCCATGAGTTATAAGGCGATCTTTGCCCTGGCAGCGGCCCTGAACTGAGACGTGAAACAAATGAACGTCAAAACCGTCTTTCTCTACGGTAACGTTCAAGAGACGATTTATGTGCGACAGCTCGATGGTTTCAGCAAGAACGACATCAAAGTTTGCAAGCTGAATAAGGCTCTCTATGAACTCAAGCAATCCCCCAGAATTTGATATCAGCACTTCTCGGAGTACATGAAGAAACTCGAACTGATATTCATCGAATCGAACGAGAGTGTCTTTATGAACGTCAAGGAGAGCATCACTGTAGCCCTTTATGTGAACGATATATTGATTATCGACCTCAGCAAAATCGGCATTCAGCGCATCAAAAAGGCCCTCAATGACAAGTTTTACATGTTCGACTTGGGACCTTGCGTCTATTATTTAGGCATGACCGTCAAAAGGGATCGTGTCGTCGATATCCTTCGTCTGGGACAAGCAGTCTATGTCACTCGTTTCTTGAAGCATTTCAACTGCTGGAGCCTTAATCCAGTCTTCACGCCCCTGGAAACCAGTCGCAAGCTACAATCTGCGGGAGAGGGCTATGTTGCCCCGAGAAAGCTGTGCGAGGATTATCAATCCGCCGTGGGATCCCTCATGTATGTCATGCTAGGAACTCGTCCTGATATCGCCTATGCTGTCTCTCTTGTCAGCCGCTATTCAGCCAACCCGACCCAGACACACTGGAATGCAGTGATTCGAATCTTTCGGTACCTTAGAGGCACGGTGCACTACGAACTCGTGTACAAAGGATCCCTCCAAGCCCTCACCGGGTACACCGATTCCGATTGGGCTGACGACTCGACCCGGAGGTCTACCTTCGGCTACCTATTCAACGTCGATAGCGGCGCCATCAGCTGGTCATCAAAGCGCCAAGCCATCGTCGCGTTATCCACTTGCGAAGCCGAGTATATCGGCCAAACGTTGGCTATCAAAGAAGTCATTTGGCTGAAAACTCTCCTCAACCAACTCCTGCGGCCCCGGGACTCTGACCCGAAGGCCACCATACTCGGTTTCACCAGGAAGTGCACCATTCCGGGAAGTGCACCACTTTAAAATCCGATAAATCCGAGGAACATCAAAATACCAACATTCTATCAAAATTGTATGGCAACTCAGCACAGTCATGTTGAAAGAGACTAGATTTTACGAATAGATTAAATAAATATCTTCAACAGCTACTTCGTTTTTTGGCTATTATAAGTCTTCCACGAGTTGATATCCGAGTCTCTTCTTCTACTTCTTCTATCACTGTAACAACTCTATTACTTCTTCTGTCACCCCTCCCAGCCCTTTCAGCCCTTTCACCCCTCCCCCCTCGCTGTGATTGTTGCTGTCTTGAGGGCGTCGAGGGTCTTGAGGGCGTCGAGGGTCCCGAGGGATCAAGCACCAGAGATGTTAATGGGCCCGAGATAAAGCGTGATACAGTGATCTTCTTTTTGATTGAACTTCTGACTCTTCTTTTCTCAAAAATCTCAGACCTTAGACGACACATAATTCTGAATTGCTGCTCGAATTGCTTATCTTCTTTCATCTGTTGCTTTATAATCAGATTATTCTTCCGTTGCTGTACAACGTCGAGATTCATAATTATTGCTTTCTCATAATATTATTGTCCACGCTTGACCTTGTCTTCTTTTCTTTGCTCCGCCTTAAGAAGCTAATTATTCGTTTTCTAAAGTAAGATGCTGAAGATCAGAGCAGAGCTGTATATCTTATCAAGTTTTTCTGAGAGTTCGAGATCCTAATCTTCAGCCTTGATTCGTTGAACTAGCTGATCCACTTGCTTCACATTTCTTGATGTAAAGATCACAGAAATCGAATCGCCATTGAAAGCTGTGACTGTTATATCTGAGGATGACGATTTCGAAGGTTCTGATATCTTTAGTCTCACTCTGTCAAGCACAATTTGTGACTTAATTGAAAATAAGTCACTCTTTTCTCAAGAATACTTGATGTTCTTTTTCGTTATAGTATTCTTTCTCGTTATTTGAATCAAGACAATAAAGTCTGATTTGTTCATTGAGTAATTCTTTTCGTTGACAAGATTGATGTGCTTCTCTAAATGCTTGTGATACGCTATTGCTAAGAACTGAAAAAAGTTAACATCTAATGACTAAAGAATATGAGTGAAATGAAAAGGGAGATATAAAAGAATAATATTATTGTCGATATAAAAGATGATGACTTTGTTACTAATATAAAATGCATATTCATCAAATATCAGAAGTCGATATTTGCCCTTGAGAGTCCTTCGAGTTTATGACTTAAAGTATCTGAAGAAATCAGTCAAAATTAGTCAAAATCATATACAAAAGAACAGTATCTAAGCATACTTCTCGAATCACTTCAAGTTTAAAACATTATTTGTTCAGCTATTCTCGCTCAAAGTAATATAAGAATCCTCGTCCTTTAAGACATCATATCACGTCTTCATTTGACGCTTCTCTTTGAAGATAATAAATAGTCTCAAAAGTCTTTTATTCGCTGAGATACACTTAATCAAGAACACTCACTCTCGATTTTTATTCTGAGTTTTATATATCTACAAGTTAGATTTGTGACAAACAACTCTAAATCTTTCAGCAGCCTCAATTGCGAATTCTTTCTCGTTCATATTGTACACATCTTTCTACTGAATACTATACTTCTGAATAGTCGATTCCACAAGCTGAAACCATCGCATCAGCTTTTTTGAATCATAAGTCTCAGCACGATCTCTATCTAATGACTGAGAAAAGCGACTTCGCAGCTTCGAATAACGACTCAAAAAGCGTGAAACCCAGTTAGAACCTAGTTTACGATAGTTTCTCTTGTTCATAAGAAGCTCAGAAGTCATAAACTTGATCTAAGAGATTCTTGATGATCAGTCTCACTTCGCTATTTATAAGATTTATGCTTTTAGAGTATTCTTCTTTAAGTCACTCAGTCGTTGCTCGCTTTTATAAGTCTCTTAACGAGACTGAGTCTTATTAATGATACGTCGTTTGAGAATAGTATAAATGAGATTATACTATTTTATAATTGATCTAGCAGAAGGCTTGCGCTTTTTCTTCATAAACTCGAAGCTCATATAATAGACTAAGAAGGCTTGTTTATACTCGTTAATTGCGAGATCTAGGCGCATCTCTTTAGGTAGTTCTTCTGAATTCTTTGATTTTGCTGAAGACATACTTGAAGAAGAATTCTAACTATATGAAATCCCCGTTTTTAATTTTATTCTCTTCGAGCCCTCGGTTATCAAATAGTGATCGAATAGTCTCATCAAGTACTTATCGAATAGTCTTATTAAGTAGTTATCGAATAGTCGCAAAAGAGTGACCGAATGATATATATGAAGTTGTGGGGTGGTTTGTGGGGTAGAGCCCTAACCCTAAGTGGTGCACTTCCCGGAATGGTGCACTTCCTGGTGGAACCGAGTAATCTTCGGCGACAATCAGAGCGCAATTGCCCTCGCCAAGAACGCTCAGTTCCATGCTCGCACCAAGCACATTGACATCGCCCACCATTTCGTGCGTGAAAAAGTCAATGACGGCACCGTGAACATGCAATTCGTACCCACGGATAAACAAATGACCGACGGTCTCATCAAAGCCCTCTGCCTCGACAAATTCGTTGCCTTTCGCGATGCCCTTGGGGTGAAATCAGCCCCAGAACATCCCCTCAGCGTCAAAGACTAACCCTCAGCGCTCTTGCTTCTAACCTGGAGTCGCCAGTTCCAGGGGAGTGACGCTATCCACCTTGCCTGTGGACGCCAGATCTTCGGTTTTCTTCCACTGCTTCTTGTTCCACCCCCTCATGTATCCACCGACCTCGTTTTGGTAGAAATTGGGTGTGCACCAGGTCTATTCCAAAGAAAACTTTCAAAAAACCGCCTTTTTCCGGAAAATGGAAGTTTTGTATGGAGGACCAGGACGGATTTTTACATGTCTTCGAATTTGACATAGTCGTTTTCAGAACTTGGTTCGAATTTGACATAGTCGTTTTCAGAACTTGGTTTCTTCACTTTTGTGAACCGGACTTCGCGCTAACCCGATTGGGGTTTTTTGCGTCGCGAAGTGCGAAAATCGTGTTTTCGCATTTTTGAGTATGCGAGCGAAGGGGAGTGTCAAAATTCGGGTCACGTGACATGGTCACGTGATGCGCTAAGGCGCATCCTCATAGTCGCTCTTTACTCTCGTAGCATTCTATAGTTTACAACTAAGTGTCCTACCACCTATTCTTGACAACTAATGATGGCAATCCTGCTCTAGATATGTTGAATACTACTGCAGAAAGCTGCTACTATTTGGCCCGGCTTGACAGGGGGTTAGTGGGCCTTAATCTCGCACTCGCGTATAGCATGTTGATTGCATACTATTTATGAATTTGGTAGACGTGTCCTTTGCAGAGGACAGATCTTATTTGAGAGCAGTATAAGTAGCTGCATTTCATCTGCGTTTGACTCTTTATTCGAATTGATCTCTTTTAGAGCAATAGTATTCTTTCGTAGACACGTAAGCAACACGCTGTTACCTGACCTCGTATTTTACTCTCATTAGCACATTCTTCTATTACTAGATCACTCATATCGTATTTCATCGTTCAATGATCTTCGCAGCTATGACAACTCGTTCTAGAGCGATCAACCTCGCTCAAAAGACGTCTCAGAAGACGTCTTTCTCAAAGAAGATCACATCAAAGACATCGATCAAGAAGATCACTGCCTCAGTGACATTAAAATCTCAGAGTGTTACGAAAAAACGTTCTGCCCGTCGCCTAGCCGTTTCAGAAACCTCATCACGTGATGTTACTCCAGAGGCGTCGACCTCTGGGGCCTCGATCGAAACAGTCAGTTCATCCGTCGTCGAAGAAGCCCCCTCGTCGTCACATCGTACTCCGCTGAATTAACAAATCGCAGTCTTGATCAAGAATTATGAGACTAATACGCCGCGATTCAAATCTCATCACGCGTCTCACCGTTTCAAGTCTCATCGTCGATCTCATCACCGATTCAAATCTCATCATGAATCTCGTTATCGATTCAAGTCTCATCATCGTCGACACGATTTATTCTTAGAATTCTCGAGGTTCTTCTCGTCAGATTCGAAGATAGGAAACGAGTCAAGAGTCTCTTTTTTGCATAAAGAAGATAATAAACTCTTTCTTAAACTTTATAAGCGTTTTCGAGCCGTTGATATCAAATACTTTAAATAAATCTTTTATAAAACCTTCAAGCTCAAGAACCTGATCAAGTTAGTTCACGATTATATCGATTGAACGTGAAGTATCAAGAACGATAAGAATAAGAAGAATAAGAGTACTTAAAAGATCTTCGATCTCAATCAACTTCTTCGCTGCTTTAACGTGTATTATCAAATCGTTTGTTTCTTCGCAGCACGTTCTCATATAGTCTTAAAACTTTATAAGACTCTTATTAACTATCGTATTCGTCTATCGAACTTTTTAGTTCACTATCGCTTCGACTTCATTAAGCAGTATTACTACTCTTTTATATTCGCGCGTATACTCAACGAGCAGAACATCTCTCTATCATAATTCATCGAGAATATACGTTGTTTCAACTTTCTTGTTCGAAAGACAGTCTCTACGATCAACGACATCAAGCAATATTCGAATAATCAGATCATCAAGTTCTTCTCTTCAGAGGGCACAATGATCTATAACAACTTCAACGTCGACAAATGCAATTACGAGCAATACAGATACGCACATGTTTGCTTTAATTGTCAGCAGAATCACGCTATCATGACATATATCAAGTCTCAGACCTTCAATGTCAATTCGATCCCGCTGGGACAACGAGTCACTAAATCATTCGATTGACTCGCAACGAGCTGTTCAGCCCCGTCGTCGCTGATCTTCGTATTCGAGGGATTCCCTTACACTTTATTCGAGGCGTTCGATTCTGATTTGTCTCAGCAAGGCCCGTTGAAAATAGAACGATGAGAGACCTAATTAAAGAATCACTCGAATATCACTTATGTCAAGACGCTAATAAATATTCTTCGAAAGGGGGTCAAAATTGAATATCGAGGTTCATCTCTCAATCATAGAAACAAGAATCATTTTTCAGCCCTCAGCGCATCTGATATACTAACGACGAACCTTCAGAAACAGCTTCAGTAGAATCGATTGATCATGATAGATATGAATTTCGAATCTCAATTCGTTTGCTCCCCTCTGGGACTCGTATCGAAATATGACGACGATTAAAGACGTATTCACGATTTATTCTTTTTATATGACTGTTTAGTCAACGACGACATATTTTAAGCGTGGGGTGCACTGAAATATACGATATTCGATAAGACAGTGAACGCACTGTTGCAGTAGAATCGAGAAGCTCGACTAATCAAACGAGATCTCAAGAATACATTTCGACATATTTCGATGACCTCTTTAGATCAATAATTGTTAGACTTTCTTTGTGACAATTTCTACTGACTAGAACGTTATCTATTATTCGAGCTTCGAACGTTATCGTTTCTATTCGATCTATTCGTTAAGAGCGTCAATTAAGTGCTCATTGCGATATTGCATTGATTCGTAATGCTTTATTATCTAAACGACTTCTTCGCGATTCTACTCTCGTGGATCGATACAGAGATATATGATCGACAGTTCGACGAGCTATGCAGCGATTTGAGTCTTATGATCAATCACACGAAGGATATTCTTGATATCATAGTCGATTTTCTGAGAATCGAACTCGATAGCATATTCATGCAGACGAGACTCTCTTCGAACAAGCTCGATCGAGCGAGAAAGACGATAACAGACCTTCTAAAAAGAGCGACAATCTCGCATCGTGAGCTCGAGTTAGCGATAGGATTTCTGTTCTTTGCGACGAAAATCGTTATTTCCGAAAGGGCATTCTTAAGAAGGCTGTTCGACGTCATTCGAAGATCGATAACGATTATTCGACTATTTACCGATATGAAAGTCGATTTACTATGGTGAAAGATCTTTCTCAAAGACTGAAATGATCTTAAACTGCTACGTAACGTCGTCAGTCGACGATCATGATATATTTGAACTGATGTCTCGAGGAAGCTTGACATAAAAGACTATATTCTAAAACACTCTGATCTTCTATCACACGTTCAGAACGTCTTCAGCACACGCGTGACCTCGCGATATACTCGCAAAGATATTTAATTTAAGAAAATGACAGTTATACTTTATGCAATTCGCGTATAAGTGAATAGACTGTCAGATACTCGCTTAATACTTCACTGTGACAACGAGAACTGCGTTTATGAACTTCGAAAGTCCTTTATTCGTGAATCTACGATGATATCGCTTCGAACGATAGCTATGCTGATAATCAGTCACGATATTCTTCTGATCCCTATATGAATTTCGATCAAGACAAACGAGCTGACGAATAATCTTTCTCGTTTTCGATATCGAAAAATTGCTAACAAATATTCACAGCTGAACCACCTGTCGAGACATCGATCTATCACTCCGCCCCGCTAGGGCGAGACCCACCGCGATGGTGATACAATTAGGCCTCGATGCCGCGAGACCTCGCTCGTCTTCTCTGATGGGGGTTGACACGAAACATTCGCCGAATCTATTCGACGTTAATCAAGTTCTACAACACTCACTGTGCGATGAATCGCATTTAATTCTTCTTTTCGACGATCTTTCTCTCGTTGAGAACCTGAGTAACGACCCTGAGTATTAGACGGGTTAAGACGAAGTTCATTAAGGCATATCTAATCGATGTTAGATCAGCCCATGTGAATATGGGATTTGAGAACTTGATAGTCTTTCACAGTGCACAGCTAAAGAGAGTCATAGACGATACTCGTCGTTTACGAGACGAAGACGAAATTCGAGAAAGATGTTTAATTACGAAGAATGTTCTTCTACGACTTCTGAAATGCTTTTATAAGATCATCAAGCATAATGTAACGATACAGACAGTATTCTATCTCGTCTTTATAGTCTTTCTCAGAATGAGCGAGTTCACATACGAATCGAAAGATCTTCGCGACGAGAACTTCGATAATTGATTTCTAACACGTCGTCACGTGAGACTATACGAAGATCATCTCGAATTGACGTTATCAGCATTTAAGACGAATCTCTTCAGACAAGGCGTCACGCTGTTCGTATTAGACACGAACGACGAGACATGTGCCGTGCGTGCATTGAGATATCTATTTAACAAGTGATCGACATCGCTATTCTCGTCTCTCTTCGCGGTCGACGAGAGCTTTATCAGAAGAACGATTACTCACAATCTACGTCTAACATTAAGATTCAGCGATCTTTCAGATTATTACTCTAATCATTTCTTTCGTCGAGGGGCAGCTATCACTGCGAGGTTAACAGGTCTAAGCGAAGACGAAATCAAGCTGTTAGGCAGATGGAAATCGAACTTCTATCGTCTCTACATTAAGACTCACCCAGTCTACATTCTCGCCGCGTCGCGTCGACAATAGCGTGTCATCGATTCATTTCTCGAGGACGAATCGAATAACTAGTCGTCACCGCGTCCTCTGTTCCTTAGCGCTGATACGGCCGTTCTCTTCGAGGCCGTTGCTTGAGGTTTGAGAGTTTTTCTAGCGCTGAGGTACGAGAACACGTCTGCTCAGGCCTCTGTTGACTCAGAATCCTGGCGTTGAACGGCTCAATCACATCTACGAGTTCTGTATAGCCTCATGTTGCCCAGTTGAGTCTTTGTCACGTGCGAATTAAGGACACTAATTGACCCGGCTTGACAGAGGGTTAGTGGGCCTTAATCTCGCACTCGCGTATAGCATGTTGGTTGCATGCTATTTATGAATTTGGTAGACGTGTCCTTTGCAGAGGACAGGTCTCATTTGGGAGCAGCATAAGTAGCTGCATTCCATCTGCGTTTGACTCTTCATTCGAATTGATCTCTTTCAGAGCAATAGTATTCTTTCGTCCCGCCCATTCACACCTGTTTTTACATGTATTCACGGCGTTTCTACATGTATATAGCTTCGTTTTTCACTCCAGGTCTATGCTTCTACAAGCATGAGAGTTTTTCTAGCGCTGGGGTACGAGAACACGCCTGCTCAGGCCTCTGTTGACTCAGAATCCTGGCGTTGAACGGCTCAATCACATCTACGAGTTCTGTATAGCCTCATGTTGCCCAGTTGAGTCTTTGTCACGTGCGAATTAAGGACACTAACAAACTAACTCTCCATATAGACAGACGCATAGATAGTATGTGAAAGACTTTCATATAGAATAATATCTTTGAGGTGAAAAGAAGACTTTGACGAGTGCTTGATTCTCGAATGATTCATTACAATTTATACTCCTTCGTGACGTGAAGACTACTCTAATAGTCTTCTAAGAAAGAATCAACATCTCCAGTATAGATTATTAATTCTATTTCTGTTGTATATATAACAGCGATTCGAACATAAGCTCAACGAGAGTGATTTAGACAAAGTATTAGATTCATTTTTTCAAATTGAAAATATAATACGCATCAACAATTACTACATCTACGAGGCTCAGCGACTTATTAAGTCATTCTAAGATAATATTAAACACTTCTATTCTTTTTGTTTTGTATTTTAAGATGTATAATTGAATAATTTCTTAATGGTGAATGTTCACACAGACTTCTAGTCATGTCAAGTCTTAGTCTTCAAAGCTATAACATTCTAATTTATGTATATCTTTGTTCTCAGAGAAATATTATTTTCACTATATTTCTTTATAGAATAACTTCACAATCTCGAAAAATAAATTAGTTACAGATACTTATTTGAAATACTAACGAAGACGACATTTAGTTCTTATCTTCAAACACTCACTCTCACAATAATGCTATTGAAGACTTTCACGATGATTATTCTATAGAAGACTTTTAACACGACGAAGACGAAAGTGTCTCTAAGCATTATGCAGAAGACTTTTAGTACGATAAGAGTGTCTATAAGCAATCTATCGAAGACTTCGAAAGTGACTCTGAGCACTCTACTGAAGACATCAGCAATAAGATTAATTCAAGTGTAGTCTCTCGCAATAACATCGATATCGATGAAGTCTATAGCGAGCAGATGTTTGATATGAATAATAATGTGAGCATAACTTTATTATATCACGAGTATAAAGACATAGAGATAGACAATGACGAGAAGACAGATATAGACGATGCAGACGATGCAGATAGTGACGAAGTTATAGATAGTAGTGATGACATAGACAGTAATTGAGATAAAGGTAGTAACTATGAGAAGAATTTATTCATTGTATTTGAATTCTCTAATATAGAGTGATTGTACTAATCGATCATTGCGCAGTCAATCGCAGAAGTCAATAGATTGTCTTAGAAATCTCAATCACTCATTTTGCATTAGCTGCTTAAAGACCTCGACTCGTTTAGCGATGAGGAGAATAAATTACAAGAGTAGTATTTCAATTTAAGAACATCGTTATTACTTCTATTCTTATCGTCATTGACATCTTCTTTAAACTCGTTATATGAAATTATAATGAAGCAAGGCGATTAGAATATGTTGTTATCATCTCTTTATATGACTTTGAGTCTATAATCTAAGAAATCTAGATGTTCGAGAATGAACTACGTACGACTACGAGAGACCTTATAATTATAGAAGGCTTCGACAGATCGAGAAGAAAGAGAAGTTGAAGAGAAGAAAGAAGAGAATCTCATAGAGATCTTATCAAAGAAGCTTAACACATTGAAGCGTTAGATTAGAAGATATATACCTTTATTACAATTGATGAGAAAGCCTTTAACAGTTATAATAGAGAAACAATCGTCACTATCACAGAGAGAAAAGAGGATGAAACGACAAAGAATTGAGAGAATAACGTGACAGTATTGATACGATTCATTTGACTTGATGCGTACTATTCTCGCAGCAACAACAGTATAATAAAAGATATACTTTGATATGATCAAATATGTGAATGCATCAACGGAGTTATGAGAATCGCAGGTCTGAGATTTCTCAATATGAACTACATTAGGTGAGGTTTGTTACACTAAAGTCAGAACTCTAATCATTTCAGAGAACACTATGCGCTTCAACACGGCGTTATCATTATATAATATTGATCGGATGACATTCATTGAGAGAGACTATCGAACGGGTGAGTTAGACGACATTATAATTACTCTTCAGACAATTACACGACGGCAATCTATATTAAAACAATTTGAGTTGAATCTAGACGATAAACAAGAGCTTTTTCTTTTAGAAGATGTCATATTAGAACTTTTCTCGAATGATGTTAATCGACACACTGCTATTTATCTTGATCGAGAGTCTGATGAAATCGATGAACTGAGACATCTTAATAATGGCAAGTATATTCGCAAATTTCTTAATCTTTAGTCTTTCAACGTGAGATCGCTTCGACGCTTATAACAAACTCGAGCAGAGCTCGAAATCACATACTTCGATCACAAAAGACTTCAGACATTTATAACTCAGTCTTATACATCTATGTCATATCTTTTATTTATCGATGATTTCGAGATACATAGAAACATGTATCGTGCTTTAAAAGCTTTTTATTTGATTCTCGCCTATTTGAACTATCAAGAACGTCGAAAACTTGCGAATGTTTTTATCTTGTTATTGAGTTCACATGAGACAAAGATAGAGAATATTATGAAAGTCTTCAGCAAGTCAATTCGAAAACTCGATAACGAAGTGAACTTTGATATCAATGAAAACACAGAGACGATATGATCTTTTGCGATGAGTTTTCTTGAAGATATATCTCAACAGGCGAATAATACGAGATTCATGCGATATACTATAAAGATGGACTATCGAAGTTGTCGCTGTCTCAAGAAGGAGAGAGAAAATCTAAATTACGACATCGAAGTCAATAATAGATATTATGCAGAGACATTATAACAGAGACAATACGTCGAAGAATTAAACGCATCGAAGAGACAAGCCTTCGTTCGTGACACTGAAATACGATTAACATCTCCGCCTATCGCGAAGCTTGTTTCAGCCCTGAACTTGATTCAATCGCGATCTTACGACGTCTCTTATTTAGAGTGAAGAGGATTAGATAGAATTCTATAGAGCTTTCTAATAACTACGATATTGAGCAAACGAGACTTCACTTTGTATCTCAAGGCGTTTCAGCAATTTCAATTTCCTTCTGAGTGAAAGCGAATTCAGAGCCCTACGTATTATATTTGATCTTGATCTCTCTCTAAAGCAGATAGAGCTATACTATTGACATCACTAATTCTTCGCAGTAAGACTACAATTGAATAATTTCGACTCTCATTTCTTCAAGCTACAGAACAAGTAATAACTACGAACTTGAATTCATCTCCGCTTCAAGCAATTGTACGAGCATTTGAACTTATTGCTCGATTCAACACCCTTGTCGAAAGTCAGCGATATATCGAATCAAGCGTTCTACATCAACATATTCTAAACGCTAAAAGAGTCTATTAAGAGTTGATCACATGTGTTATCTCAGCTGCAAGAGCCCTCCGCAACAATAATAATGTTAATGATGAGATTAAGAATAATTCTGAGAAGAGTGACGCTTTAGAGAAAGTGCTCTTCGACGCAACGCGATCTAACTTAGAGTTAGAGCTGAAAGAGCTGCAGCAGCATATGTCGAAGCCTTCGATAGTCACAGTTAGATTCAAAGACAAAGACAAAGACAAAGGCAAGGTCAAGGCCAAAAGCAAAGCAAGAAAACCTCGTAACGTCAAATTTGAGAAACTTCTCAAGCTTTCTAATGTACATGTAAATCTTTATTTTACGAACAACGCAAGGGAGTATACGATAGTTATGAACTCGAATGTGTTGATAGAAGAGTTGAAGCATAAGTTGTTCACATCAAAGTAATTTATTTTTTTCAAGGTTACAGACACTAATAATTTTGTTAGAGCGTTCAAAGACATGACGAACGCAGCGGCTTCGTCAAATCTAATAACATATCTATTCGCAAGGGATGTGATGTAACAGTCTTTGCGTTTAAAATTAACGAGAGTATAAAATTATAATTATTCTAAGTTGATGAAAGCTCTGAGAATGTTAAACGATAGATGTAATACATTAATATAAAGCTTTCTTTCTATCGAAGAGTAAGACCTCGACGAGAATACTTATATAGAGAGCTTTCACAGCGTGCTTAAAGATGATGAGCATCACTCTGCGCAAGTGTCTATGAAGGGATTTATATTAAATAACTACTTTCGCATCAGAGTTACAATCAACTTAATGAAGCTTGACCCACAGCATAGCTTTATTCAACATCTAATGATCGTCTATAAAACTAAGTATAGTCTGCGTGTAATGAACTTTGATACAAGCGCGTTAAATTGATATCGAAGAATTGTCTACACTAATTCGTAAGTGTCAACAACACGTCTTTCTTCTCTAAACTGACGCAGCCTTTTATAGAGTCAATCGAAGACATATATATAATGTCAACGACTATGTACATATTAACATCAACAAGGTTCAAATTCTATAGTGCTTCACACACACCTATCGTCGAAAGAAGTACGCATTTCTTATCGTGCATATACTAACAGAGCTGCGACAAGATGATATTGAGAATGTTAATGAGGAGACAGATGAACCCGTGCTAAATACTGTACTAAATCTTTCAGTGTATAGGCTGCGAACGAATCAGTATATATATGAATTGCCAGCTCTGCATCATGACACTTTGTATATGATTGACGTTCTCAACATGCCGAACTGGCCTAACGAGACACATGTGTTGAAATGCACATGGGGAATAGCATATCTGTGAGTACCTGTGAGAGGCTGCAGTAGGGTATGGGTTATTCAGTGAGCAATGCGAAAGGCTACGACAGATAAGGGTCTATAGAAGACTGCAGTGTATAAGTATAATAGATAGACATATAACGATGAAACAACTGAGACGATTGTTTAACGATTGAAAAACCAACAATGTTGATATAGTTGTTCAACGGTTGTTGATTTTAAGAAGGGAATTGAGTTGTTTGAACGTCTTTTCAATCATAATTCAATTATCAGAAGAGGAGAAAACAACGGTCGTCAGATCATCTCACAACCATCTCACAACCATCTCACAATCATCTCACAACGGTCACGCAACCGTTGCCCAACCGTCGTATAACGGTTGGAGAATCGTGGAGACACTACTAAATTGATTTGCTATCATCCGACGATATTTGTTATGAAGGGGCAGGACAGTAATCTTTTTATTTACTTCGTTAATTCATTAAAAAAGATTCTTTAAAAAAGTAATAATTTAAATCAACTTTCGAGATATAAAGAAGATTCTTCTCGACAAAGAGAGTTTATATCAAATTCTACGATTTATTATTATCGATTCTTATATACTCGTTGTCACGTAGTAATGCAATACTCTTAAATTTCGAAAACTTCATAATTCGTCGTTTCACAACAGTTATTAAAAATAAGTAAAAAGAGAAATTATAGAACTTAACATCTAGATTTTAAATATTCAGAATTTTTTTAGATCGAAGTTGTTATGATAGCAGTAAAACAATTGCTATCACTATAATGAATTCATATGTTGAATGTAAGATGAATCATATTACTATGGAGAAGCTACTACGATAATAGTTCATGTCAAGACTTGACAAGCCGCTATCTCGCTTCTTTCATGTTCACAACAAATGTTAACAAAAGAAAAAAGACAACGCCCTCGTTGTTAGAAGATAGCGAAAGACTCAATCGTTTATCCCTTCAGAACCCGAATCTCAAACTGTCATTTCAACTTCGAGTCGAAATACGACTTCGATTCGAATTTCTTACTTCTTTAAAGTTTTAACTTTATTAATCGTAATAAATCTATCTCATGATTAACGCGAGATTTAGTTCGATATGATTCGAAATTATCTTAAGTTTATTCGCACTTCGAACATTAATGTCTACAAGTTTTTGAACTTTGAGAAAATTATGTTAACAATATCTTTAAAAAGAATATCAGAGTTGCTCGATATAAAAAAAGACGACGAAGAAATTTCTATTATAAGGAAAAAGAGAAATTTCTGTACATTTCTAGACGAAGATATCGATCTTACGAAAATCGAAAAATCAAAAGAGAAAGACGAAACGGAAGCGACTGCTTTAACGTCGAAAATGTTTAATAATGCGACGTTAGCAGTTGAACTTCGATCGGCTAATTAATACGATTCACGATTCGAAACCTTAATTTTAGTGTAATTAATCATCTCGTCTTCGTTATCTCTAAGTTTATCGAAGTTGACTAAATCAGCGATTTCTTAGATTCTTAAATTTAATATAAACTTCTCGTTATAATAGAATAATCGATTCGAGAGAGATAAGAAGTTTTCATATAAGCGTGCGACGACATTATTATTAAATCTCGTCAAGTCTCGCACGTTTTTAACGTTTATTTTATAAAATTCTTTTATCTCTTCTAGCTGTCTCTTCTTGTTCATAACTTCTTATTAATTTATATTTAGAAATGATTATAATTTCACTATTATTTTAAGCAGCGTCGACGCACGTGAAGTTTTAATAATAAGAGATTTTATGACTTCGTGAATCGTCGATAAAGTTATTATCAAGTATATTACTTTTTCTTTCGCTTATTTGAGCTATTCGCGTAGTTTTCGTACTTTAATAAAAGAATTCTTCTTATCGTCGTTATCTTCTAAATCTGAAATATCTGACATATTAAATATAAAAGTAGATTTAATATCGATCAGCTTTCCATCGCTAATCTTACGCTTTTCGATAAACTTAAAACTTTCAACTTCTAAAAGCTTAAAACGCTTAACAATTAGTGATGATTTATTAATCTTATATTTGATTTTAAAACTCGTCTTGAATATATTTAACGAAAGATTAATAGATGTAATCTTTCGATATTTATAAAAATTTCTCTAAATATGATATCGCTCTTCTTCATTTAAGTCTAACTTTACGCTTAATCTCTTATTTTTAATTTTAATAATATTTTCAGACCCGTTGCTCACTTCTTTCGAATCGAATAATTAATATTTATTATTTATTATTAAATAGACTCACTCGTTTCTAATCGTCAAAAACGTTTTCGCGACGCGACCTTTGTTTTTATAATACGATTTAACGTATTTCAAAGAAAACATTACTACTGTCTGGGCCGTTCGCTAAGAGAAACAACTATTATTATTCTATAATATAATAGACGTACGACCGTTTTGATTTTATAACCGTTATTTAACGATTAAATACTCGTTCTTAGCTGGTTATATAACCTATCACACGTTGATAAGGTTTTATAATCGTTATACAACGATCTCTCAACTTTTTTAGTCTTCTTCGTTATTTAGGAAGGTGTTATACTTAAAAAAAAAAAAGTCTTACAGCAGTCACAGCAGCCATCTCAGTCATTGCAGCCATTGCAGCCATTGCAGCCATGTCGCCATGCCGTTATGGAGACATGGAGACATCTCAGTCACTGCAGTCACTGCAGTCACTGCAGCCATGTCGCCATACAGCCATGTAGCCATATAGCCATGTAATCATATGATTATTTATAATATTGATAGTTGAATAGCGGTGAAATAACGGTGAAATAACGATGAAATAATCAAAACGGTTGTTTAACGGGCGAAAGACTAATATAGTTGTGCAACGGTTTCATGGTTTTAAGAAAGGATTTAAGGCTTTTCAACGTCTTTTCAACGATTATATGTCTATCATATAACTATTAATCAACCGTTATACGACGATTATATAACTATTATACGACCGTAGAGATATCAATAATACGACTTTCTTTCGATCGACTAAAATCTTTATAGAGGAACAGAACAGTAATTACTTCTCGAATCTCTCTCTTATCGTATAATCTAAAATAAGAATTATCGTTACTCACGCATCAGAGAGATTCATATTAACTAATAAAAACGAGTTTAATACGTTCGATTTATTTAATATTCGATGAGACAATTCTTCGTCGTAATAAAATGTATTTATACACGAATTTCCCTTTTTTTCATGTTTAATTTAAGTTTGTTTTTTTACTGCGAATTCATGAGCTAAAAAGACGAACATGTTAAATATCTTAATTTATTTCGATTCGATAAGAGTTTCTAAAGAGTTGATTTGAATATCGATGAATAAAGATATAATTCTGTTCATGACTTCGTTAAAGAGTATAGAGTCTTTCATTTTGAAATAAAGTCTTATATCGTTAATTGATATAAATGTCATTTATGTAAAGAAGTGAGTGTTTATAAATCAAAAAGTGAGTCGCGACAAATTTACGCGCGCGCGTTAAGCATATGAATAGTAAGATAGATAAGCAAAGAAATACTATAAATGTGAGATATAACGATTAAGAGAAATTATTTTCGATCGCTCATATAACATATCTTCGATAATTTTCGATCGACAAAATCGTTACGTCTCGTCGATGATTCGTTTAACGTTTATCTCGACGAAACGCGAAAAGACTAGATCTTTTGCTTCTTCTAATGATCTCTTTTAAATAATTTTAAAGATCGTTCTCGTTATCTCGCTTCGTATTCCTCGATCAACTTCATAATATTCTTCAAATCGTCGACATCGTATCAAATATTATATTCGTTGTCGCAGTTCTTTTACTTGATTAGATTTTAAGTCTTATTTCGAGAAATTTACTTTTCTAATAAAGTCTCGATTTCGAAGATATTTATAATAATATCGTCTTTCTCGACCTCTAATATAACGATTATTTAATCGCGCGTATAAAAATTCTCGTTTTTATTAGATTTTAGCTATGTTATAAAAATCACAGAGTATATTTTCATTAACGATAAAATTTTTAGACGATAAGCGAGCTTATTTATCTTCTCAAGAATTTTAAACGATTCGATACGTTGATTATAAAGCTTATAATTAACAAGTTTAAAGATTTTATAGTTATAATATAGACGCAAATAAGTCTTACTTTCTTTAAGCAAATTAATTAACATATAAGATTTATCGTAATATGTCTTAATTATAATATTAATAAAGATTATAAATTCTTTGACTTATTTTCTCTTTAGTTGTCGCAGACGATTAAAGTCTTTTTAAAATAATTCGATTAAAATTTCGAGAGTGTCTCGAACGTTGAATTCGTAAAGTATCTTATTTGATGACACTTTTATAAATTAATTCTTGAAGTTGTTAAGACTACTCATAAGATACGATAATATATATATTTAATTAGCTTTAGAATTTACGATAATAAAGTATCGAAGAGCGATCTCTATGATTTAATTCGTACGCTCGAATTATTCGTCGATTTGTGAATATTAAATCGTAAAGACGAGAACTTTTATTTTAAGTTTCTTAAAAATTATTTATTAAAATTCTAATATGAATTTAAAATCTCGATCGCTAATAATAGTTAATGAAATATCTTAATTAGATTAAAATAAATCAATTAACAGAAGATCGACTTGTCAAAATTCGGGTCACGTGATGCGCTAAGGCGCATCCTCATAGTCGCTCTTTACTCTCGTAGCATTCTATAGTTAACAACTAAGTGTCCTACCACCTATTCTTGACAATTCTTTATATCTTATAAGAGCAACGTTATACTATTTCTATTCTCAATAAGATATTATTATAAGCTTATATTTATCTTTGTAGCGCACGAGAAATTAATAAAAGTAATCATTGTTATTTATCGTAGAGATATATAAGAATTTTATTATAACGAAAGTAATATCTAACTGTAGCGATAAGAGATAAAAGTCAGACATCGTAATTTTGTTAAGATCTCGAATATTTACGACGATACGACTCTTTCTACTATTATTAGATATCTATCTTTATATTACGAATATCAAATAGCTATAAGACGTTGACTAACTCGATTACTTTATTTTATTTTAATTGTAAAGCTTATTAAATGTTTCGTTAATAACGTTTTTATTCTTTTGACTGACGAGATATATACGCGAAGACTTTAACGTGACATTCGATTTGAGAGATATCGATATTTATTTCTTCTTAGAAATATTTATCGTGATATTCTAATCTTTTTAGATCTTCGAGAATTCGTCTGTTATAAAAGCAATTTAAAAAGTAGCTTTCGAAATATCGTAAATAATAATGTTATTAGACATTATATGCTCGAGGCTTAAATCGATCTGAGAATAAAAAGTTTCTATTATGATAATAGAAGTTATATTCGATAATGACTTTTATACGAGTTCGACGAAAGTAACTACTATCACTATAATTTCCTTAATAAGATTCTTCTTTTATAACTTCACATTTTCGATAACGAGATTTATTTCGATAGAGATCGTTAAAAAGATATCGTCTTACTTATATTCGTAAAGTACTTTAAGTCTTGCCTTACGAGACAAACGTATAAATACAGTCGTGATATTATAAATTTATATTATTAAGATCGTAAAGTCGACGATATAAATAAAAATCTTATTCGCGAATTCGAATTTCTAAGCACAGTCTGATTCGAATAAGAAATCTTTATTCTTAGATATTGTATTATTATACGCGACAGATACTTTCGTAATAATACTCGATATTATGATAATCGAGAACTTAATACGAATAATGCGCTTGAAATGAGACTGAGTTCGTGCGACAACGTCGATCGATATATTTAGTCTCTGACATCTTTTAAGCTTAATTATACGAGTTTTTAAATTTATCGTCATCTCTTGAAACGTTATAATATTCGTTTTAATAAGAGTATTTGTCTTGAGATCATTTATAATATAAATTTTTATCGTGAGACAAGTACTTCTCTTCATATCGTTAACGATTTCTTTGATATATATCGTGATCATAATATATTCATCTATATTAATAATTTTGTTATTCACGTCTCGTATCGATATAAAGAAAGCTATCTTCTTGATTTTAAGATTAGAGACGTGCTTTAATAAATAAGCACGATCTTTTAAAGTTATATTATAATTAAAATCGAATAACACTTCGTTTTCTTTAGTCTTTAAATTCGAAGAGTATCTAACTTTTATAATGATATACTTTTAGCTGCGAAAGTTATATTCGAATCTAATATGACTTAGCTCAGCAGTGAATTTAATGATTATATTCATATAAGTATTATTTGTTATGAGCGTCGAGAATTTGTTAAGTATAATCTTAAATAGATCTTGAGTTTTTGAAATTCGCTTATTGATATTTACAGTAGACTTTGTCTTTCGATAATTTTCTTATAAGTCCTTAAAGAGTTTATTTCTTAATAAAAAGTTGAATTCACATTTATTACATATATAAGTAACTTTCTTACTAACGAAATGCATATTTTATATATTATTATAATCGTTACGCTCTTCGTGCTCGAGAGCTTCTTAAGAAGTGGTATTTATGAGCTATTTCTCGAAAGTATAATATTAATAAAATCTTATAAACTTCTCATATTCGTTATCGAAGTTCTTATTCGTAATATTTTTAAATACTTGATAGACTCTTTGCTGCTGTGACTAAAAGCGATTTTCTAAATTATATTATAATCTAATAAAGTATTATAATCTATTCATATTATTAAAAGCTAACTAAAACGAACGAGACTACTATCGTCTTAATGTTAAAAAATCTAATCTATTTGAAAATTCGATAATTTATAATCTTTCTTGATTTTCGCTTAAGCGTTGATTTGATTATATTAATTTATTTAAATAATTTAAAAAGCGAGACTACTATAATTAATAAGCTTATAAATTTTAATAAAAAGAACGAGACTAAAAGACGAAAGCCGCTTCATATTGATATAAAGATCGATATTTCTTTTAATAATTAAATCGTAGACTTGATTGTATAAGATTTTATTAATTATTACGATTAAGAGAATTATTATACTAATTATATTGTTCTGAGAGTCTACTTTCGTAAGAACGAAGTTGTCGATTTCCTTAAAAAGAAGAATCAGAAGCTATGCTTTCGATATCTGTATTTCTTTTATATCTGCTGACATAGACTTATTATTTATACTTATAGTTATTTAGTGTCATGAAAAATAAGTTGATCGTGATAGTATTCTCAGGTTTCTTGATGTCCCGACGAAGTTCGAGATCGATATTATTGTAGACGATGTCTAACTAATTCTTGATCAGCGTCATTTCTATATTCTTAACAGATCTAAGAATCTTCTAAGTATACTTACGTGACTCACGACGAGAACTTGCGTCTCGTATAATATAACGTTCTCGAAGCACGATATTAATAACTACTATAATAGATTTCTTAAATCTATTAATTAACAAGATAGATTATTTTTTAACGTTTTCTTTAAATCTAATAATGCGTTTCTCGACGAATAAAAGTTTTATTATTCATTATTTTAGTGTCGTATTACGTAAACTCATTTAGAGATTTTCTCGTATTATGTTATTCTTAATAACAATAAGATCTCTCGCTCTTTTCATAAATAGATGTATATCTCAAAAGTAAATTTCTTTATTAATATGCTCGATTAATAATTCGATGTTAATAGACTTATTATCGTAGTTGAGATCGAAAAATTCGAGATCTTTCGAATTTCAGCGTGTAGAATTAAGAGCGTTTTTTATTATAATAGTTTCGAAAGATTCTATCTCGTCAAACGATTCTAATAAGTCTAACTAACTAGAAATGTCTCTTAATAATTCTTATAGAGCTGTTCATTGCTGCTACGAGAAGTCGATATTTTATTATAATTAATCGTTTATTATTGCTGAGTCGATCGAGTCTTTATAAATTAATTTCTCTGCTGAGATTGCTTTAATAATTTGATCGTTATCTTTAATAAAATTCGAGCTCGTGTCAGACGAATCTAACGAAGTGTTTATTAATTTAGACGAATCTAACGAAGTGTTTATTGATGAAATATAAGATATAGAATCTATAAAAGATGAATTACGACTTTTAAAGTATTAAATAAGCTTAGAATCACTTTAAAAGACGTGTATTTAATTATTAAAGACTCTGACTGCTCTTTAAAAGATAGATCGATTGTCAAGAATAGGTGGTAGAACACTTAGTTGTAAACTATAGAATGCTACGAGAGTAAAGAGCGACTATGAGGATGCGCCTTAGCGCATCACGTGACCATGTCACGTGACTCGAATTTTGACACTCCCCTTCGCTCGCATACTCAAAAATGCGAAAACACGATTTTCGCACTTCGCGACGCAAAAAACCCCAATCGGGTTAGCGCGAAGTCCGGTTCACAAAAGTGAAGAAACCAAGTTCTGAAAACGACTATGTCAAATTCGAATCAAGTTCTGAAAACGACTATATCAAATTCGAAGACATGTAAAAATCCGTTCTGGTCCTTTATACAAAACTTCCATTTTCCGAAAAAAGGCGGTTTTTTAAAAGTTTTCTTTAAAATAGACCTAATGCACATTCAATTTCTATCAAAACGAGGTCGATGAATACATGAGAGGATGAAATAAGAAGCAGTGAAAGAAAACTAAAGATCTAACGTTCACAGATAAGGTGAATAGCGTCACTTCTCTGAAACTAACGACTTCAGATTAAAAGCAAGAGCGCTGAGAGTTAGTCTTTGACGCTAAGAAGATGTTTTGAGGCTGATTTCATTTCAAGAGCATCGCGAAAGACAACGAATTTGTCGAGACAGAGGGCTTTGATGAGATCGTCGATCATTTGTTTATTCGTGAATACGAATTGCATGTTCACGATGTCGTTATTAACTTTTTCACGCACGAAATAATGAGCGATATTAATGTGCTTGATGCGAGCATGAAACTAAGCGTTCTTAACAAGAGCAATTGCGCTCTAATTGTCGTCGAAGATTATGATGATCTTCGAATTAGAGTCTCGGGGCCGCAGAAGTTGATTAAGAAGAGTTTTTAATCAAATAACTTCTTTAATAATCAACGTTTAATCGATATACTCGGCTTCGCAAGTGAATAACGCGACGATAACTTGACGCTTTAATAATCAGCTGATGGCGTCGCTATCGACGTTGAATAGATAGTCGAAGATAGATCTTCGAGTCGAGTCGTTAGCTCAATCGAAATCGATATACTCGATGAGGGCTTGAAGGGATTCTTTATACACGAGTTCGTAGTGCATCGTGTCTCTAAGATATCGAAAGATTCGAATCACTGCATTTTAGTGTGTCTGAGTCGGATTGACTGAATAGCGGCTGACAAGAGAGACAGCATAGGCGATATTAGAACGAGTTTTTAACATGATATATATGAGGGATTTCACGGCGAATTGATAATTCTCGTATAGCTTTCTCGGAGCAACATAGCCCTCTTTCGCAGATTATAACTTGCGACTTATTTTCAGAGACGTAAAGACTGAATTTGTCAAAATTCGGGTCACGTGACATGGTCACGTGATGCGCTAAGGCGCATCCTCATAGTCGCTCTTTACTCTCGTAGCATTCTATAGTTTACAACTAAGTGTCCTACCACCTATTCTTGACAGGTTATGAGCCCGGGCTTGCCCGGCGACTGTTTCACTTATACCCTATGCCTACCAGAGCCACAGTGACCTCTAAGCATCACGAGTTCATCGCAATGGACGCCGCGACAGCTATGAGACTCTGTTTTTCAATCTTCTTGAGGTGGGCATTGCCCTCTACAAAATGATCGTCTTTGGAATTCGGGGGGCTGGGAGTCCTACCGCAAATCGACCCTCGGCATACCGAATCTAATCGAACGCCGAACGTCGAACTCGCCATACGACCGTGCGATCGAATTCCACTAAGGCCCCTGAAACATTGCCAGCTTCCCTGCGTGAGACACGCTAAACACGCCCAACGAGGACATTCCCCTCGCGGTGTACACCGCTTCAGCGTTGATAAAGCGTTTACGTGAATCGAACCAATTGTGACGACCCAAGAGGCTGGACTTCAGCATCAAATCGTCTGATCACACTTCAGAGTTGATCAGTCACCGACAAACCTCTACTCAGAGCGCGTATACGCCTGTTGAGGGTCAAAACAACAAGGATTTCTTGTTGAGATAGGCCTTTCGGCCCCACAAGTCCTCTGAAGAAGAGAGCTGGGGCCCAGCCACCGACAAACCTTCACTCAGAGCGCGTATACGTCTGTTGGGGGTCAAAACAACAAGGATTTCTTGTTGAGATAGGCCTTTCGGCCCCACAAGTCCTCTGAAGAAGAGGGCTGGGGCCCAGCCACCGAATTCTTTTCATCGCCATTCGACTTTATCCTGCCGCCGAATATGGCTTCATCCCACGGCGGCAGCCATCGAAGCGACTATTCTGGATTCGAGTCCCTGTCGAAGACTCAGCATAAGAAGAACGTTATTCCCCTTCGAAGATCTGCACGCCTTCAGCAATTGTCTTCGATACAGTCTCAGCGGAAACCAGATCAATTCAAATCTTCCTTGCCTCTAAGTACCTTTCATCTCAACAACATCGCTCGTATCTATCGAAGATTCAAGCATAAGTACTTTTTATTTCTCGTGTAAGAACTCGAAGATCAGCAGCAAAAGTTGTCAGATATCGATAAGACTCTCGAGGACTCTGACGGAGATCAGAGCATCTATTTCACTCTCACTGCTTTCGCGAACGTTAGCAGTGTCGACTTTCAATTCGAAGTCAGCGAAGACACTCTCAGTGCCTCAAGTGACACTGAGTTATTCGATCTTCGTGTCAAAAGTTCTCTGAATTTCACTTCTTCGACTTCGACTTCTTCGACTTTAAGACCTTCGTTCTCTATCGCCTCAGTCATCTCTCAAGCTAAGTCTTTCGTTTGAGCATCATCGTCGTCACTATTTATATCGTACGTGTCGCTCTTAGAAACCTTCTCAGTAACTCTCAGCATCTATGGCCGACGGAGAATCAAGCGCATAAGGCGTCGCAAGAAACATGTCAGCCCTAGCAGTTTCAGCGGCTGACCCCCTCGAAGGGAGAAGCGCTTTTCCCCTAAACTTCATTGTCATTTTGAAGTTCAATCTGGGATATCGTCGATGAAAGTAGAATATCAACAATTGATTGATGCTCAACAACCTTGTTCTCTTTAATGCGATCACCAGTCATAGAGTCTGCACCGCTATCTTCCATCGCCTCGAGAATAACGATCGCGAACTCGTCGAAGTCGAATTCGACGATAAAGACCCTCAGGCCATGCTCGATGCCCTAATCAAGAACTATTAGTCTAAGAGCACGGGTCTCTACAGGGAACTGATACGTCGAATATTCGATCTCACCCTTGAAGAAGAGGGAGTTCGTCAATATAAAAAGAACTTTCGTAAGATCACCTTCGACATCATCAGCCTCCATAAATCCCTCGTCATTTCGAAGTCTCTGCGAATTCTAATTTTCCTCATGAGACTTGACGACTCTTACGACATGTTCGAGTCAAGTTACACTCAAAATCATGATCTCTTTGAGAACAAGTTCGTCAAGTTTCAAGAGGTTATCGTGGTCGTCGTGAACGAAGAAGTCAGGATCTCCTTCAAAGAAGAAGAACTGATCATATATATCGTTCGCAACGATAAGAGCAAAGGCAAACAAGCTGCTTTCAATAACCTCGACGACTCTAACATCAACCGTGAGACCTGCTCTTCGTGTAAGGCAGCTAATCGCAAATTCAGACATTCCCCTATCAAATGCTGAATCAAGTTCTCTTATCTCAAGTCTGAGAAATTCATAACGAAAGAGAAAAAGAAGAAGAAGACAAAGGTCTTCGACTTCGAGAATAAATTCTCAAGCAACAAGCGCAAGCGCATCGAAGAGACGTCTTTTAATGTCTCTGCTTCAAGAGAGAACGATTATCTCAATGTCAACTATATCTTTCTGAAGGAACTGGACTCCACCATGCACTATTCGAATGTCAACTCGAACGACTTCAATATCCTCGATGCGGCTGATGATCAAGTCATTAATCTGATCGTCACGAAAGCTCTCGAACATAGTCTCATGACTGCGGATTTCGTGAATCTTCTTACTCGAGTCGTCGTAGATTCAGACTGCTCTCGTTATTCTTTCGCGGATCGTTCGATGTTCATCACCTACGAAAAGATTTACTCTCGATCGATCAAGGGCATCGAAGGAAGCGAAGTGCAGTCTCAAGACTGTGATATTATTAGTCTCGACTGTGTGATCAGAAAAGAGTGTGTGACAGTCACTCTACGAAATGTCTTATATGTGCTCGATATAAACGTCAATCTTCTCTCGATCGATAAACTTCTAAACTTCGACATCGCTGTCTCCTTTTATAAGACAGAGTGCACTCTCATCAAGAACGATCTGAAGCTTATCGATACTCGTAATCGTGATCTCTTCTTTTTGAATCTCTAATAGAGTCGAAATAGTGCTCTGATCGTCTATAGTGTGCCCTCGAATCTCATTCATCAACTCTAATATGCTCGCATGGGTTATTTGAGTCAGAACAATCTGAACAAGCTCTCAAATATGATCGTTGAGGTGGACTTTATCAAGGACATTGCGAAGGAGTACATCTGCGAATGTTATGTTATGGGACGTCAGAAGACTATCTCTTATGATAGTCTCACAGAGTCAGAAACGCAGTCTGACGAATTTGTTTATAGTGATCTCGTAGGGCCTCTGTCCCCTACTGAATTCAATGACTGCAGATACTTTGTGACATTCAAGAATAATTTCACCTCCTACTCTGAAGTGTACTGCATTCGCCATAAGAGTGAAACGTTTGTCATGTTCTTACGTTTCAAAGCCTTTCTAGAGTCACGAGACTATAAGATCTATCGCATTCGCCTCGACAATGGGGGAGAGTATATGTTCAAGGCCTTCTTGAATTATCTCCTTCAGTGCGAAATCAGACAGGAGCCCACTGTACCTGGAAACCTCGAAATGAACGGGGCGGCCGAACGTTTTGAGCAGACCTTGCTGTATAAGATGCATCCCATACTGCTAAGTTCCCAGCTCAACAAGTCTTTCTGACCTGAAATCGTGACCACCACCAATTATTTGATGTTGCGATCCCCCAACGTTCGAACCATTGCAACGTCATTTGAGACTTTTCATCATCGAAAGCCCATTTTATTTCATCTGCGAACGATTGATTCCATCGCCTATGCGTTGAAGCGTATTCAAAAGAAACTCGTGAATAAAAGCGAAAAGTGTGTTCTTCTGGGATATGAAGGGAAGTTCATTTTCCGCCTATATAATCTCATCAAGAAGAAGATCATTCGAGTCAATAATGTTCACTTCGTTGAGAAGCGTCCCTTGGTTGTGAACCTCGAAGGAAAAACGAACGCCCATAAGTCCTCGATCAAGCGATAACGTCTTCATGTATCAGCATCCGCTGTAGAGAAGGCACTTGATGAACAGCGTATTACTAACATTTCGAAAGACATTGTTCTCATCATGAAGCCCTCAACGACTGCATCTGCATCTGCAATAAACAGATCAAGATCAAATTTCTCATAATCAGCTGAAAAGCAGGCGTCTACATCAAAGCCCTCGTCCCCCGCACGAGCCGTATCATCGATCGCGTTCGCGCGGGCCTCTCGGTCAATTGCTGCATTATCAGCTGTCGAAAGAATAACTCGTTTCCTCACTGTCGTCGAAATGGTTCGCGAAGACCCCGAGCTAAGTGCGATTCAAAGGGTACTCCTTGACCATCTCGACACTACGATTTCGAATCTGCGAGATCTATCACCTGACCCTCTCTCGGGGATATTCGCGGCCTTTGCGTTACTGACGAATCATGTCAATAAGTCGAATATTTTCGAGCCGACGACCTATCAACAGGTCATTTCCAATCAACTCTCTCGTATGCACTGAGAGCTCGCCATGCAAGACGAATACAAATCTCTCATGGACAACAATACTTGATGCCTGATCCAGGCGCCTTCAGATGCTTATATTCTGAGAGGTCGCTGAGTCTACATCGTGAAGCGAGGCCTCGCTGAGGAAGTCACTCGCTACAAGGCTCGCTGAGTGATTCGAGGTTTCGAACAGCAGAAGGGTCGTGACTATCATGACACGTTCGCCTCAGTGATCAAGTTCATGAGTTATAAGGCGATCTTTGCCCTGACAGCGGCCCTGAACTAAAACGTGAAACAAATGAACGTCAAAACCGTCTTTCTCTACGATAACGTTCAAGAGACGATTTATGTGCGACAGCCCGATGATTTCAGCAAGAACGACATCAAAGTTTACAAGCTGAATAAGACTCTCTATGAACTCAAGCAATCTCTCAGAATTTGATATCAGCACTTCTCGAAGTACATGAAGAAACTCGAATTAATACTTATCGAATCGAACGAGAGTGTCTTTATGAACGTCAAGAAGGGCATCACTGTAGCCCTCTATGTGAACGATGTATTAATCATCGACCTCAGCAAAATCGGCATTCAGCGCATCAAAAAGGCCCTCAATGGCAAGTTTCACATGTTCGACTTGGGACCTTGCGTCTATTATTTAGACATGATCGTCAAAAGGGACCGTGTCGTCGACATTCTTCGCCTGGGACAAGCAGTCTATGTCACTCGTTTCTTGAAGCATTTCAACTGCTGAAGTCTTAATCCAGTCTTCACGCCTCTGAAAATCAGTCGCAAGCTACAACCTGCGGGAGAGGGCTATGTTGCCCCGAGAAAGCTGTGCGAGGATTATCAATTCGCCGTGGGATCCCTCATGTATATTATGCTAAAAACTCGTCCTGATATCGCCTATGCTGTCTCTCTTGTCAGTCGCTATTCAGTCAACCCGACTCAGGCACACTGGAATGCAGTGATCCGAATCTTTCGATATCTTAAAGGCACGGTGCACTACGAACTCGTGTACAAAGGATCCCTTCAAGCCCTCACCGGGTACACCGATTTCGATTGGGCTGACGACTCGACCCGGAGGTCTACCTTCGGCTACCTATTCAACGTCGATAGCGGCGCCATCAGCTGGTCATCAAAGCGCCAAGTCATCGTCGCGTTATTCACTTGCGAAGCCGAGTATATCGGTCAAACGTTGACTATCAAAGAAGTCATTTGGCTAAAAACTCTCCTCAATCAACTCCTGCGGCCCCGGGACTCTGACCCGAAGATCATCATAATCTTCGGCGACAATCAGGGCGCAATTGCCCTCGTCAAGAACGCTCAGTTCCATGCTCGCATCAAGCACATTGACATCGCTCATTATTTCGTGCGTGAAAAAGTCAATGACGACATCGTGAACATGCAATTCGTACCCACGGATAAACAAATGACCGACGGTCTCATCAAAGCCCTCTGCCTCGACAAATTCGTTGCCTTTCGCGATGCCCTTGGGGTGAAATCAGCCTCAGAACATCCTCTCAGCGTCAAAGACTAACCCTCAGCGCTCTTGCTTCTAACCTGAAGTCGTCAGTTCCAGGGGAGTGACGCTATTCACCTTGCCTGTGAACGCCAGATCTTCGATTTTCTTCCACTGCTTCTTGTTCCACCCCCTCATGTATTCACCGACCTCGTTTTGATAGAAATTGAGTGTGCACCAGGTCTATTTCAAAGAAAACTTTCAAAAAACCGCCTTTTTTCGGAAAATGGAAGTTTTGTATGAAGGACCAGAACGGATTTTTACATATCTTCGAATTTGACATAGTCGTTTTCAGAACTTGGTTCGAATTTGACATAGTCGTTTTCAGAACTTGGTTTCTTCACTTTTGTGAACCGGACTTCGCGCTAACCCGATTGAGGTTTTTTGCGTCGCGAAGTGCGAAAATCGTGTTTTCGCATTTTTGAGTATGCGAGCGAAGGGGAGTGTCAAAATTCGGGTCACGTGACATGGTCACGTGATGCGCTAAGGCGCATCCTCATAGTCGCTCTTTACTCTCGTAGCATTCTATAGTTTTACAACTAAGTGTCCTATCACCTATTCTTGACAGAATTAAGACTTTAGTAGTTGAAATGCTTTAAGAAACGAGTAACATAGACTGCTTGTCTCAGACGAAGAATATCGATAACACGATCTCTTTTAACGATCATATCTAAATAATAGACGTAAGATCTCAAGTCGAACATGTGAAACTTGTCATTAAGAGCCTTTTTGATACGCTGAATATCGATTTTGCTGAGGTCGATAATTAATATATCGTTCATATAGAGAATTACAGTAATATTCTTCTTGACGTTCATAAAGACACTCTTATTCGATTCGATGAGTATTAGTTCGAGTTTCTTTATGTACTTCGAGAAGTGTTAATATCAAATTCTAAGAAATTGCTTGAGTTCATAAAGAGTCTTATTTAGCTTATAAACTTTAATGTCGTTCTTGCTGAAATCATCGAGCTGTCGTATATAAATCGTCTCTTAAACGTTATCGTAGAGAAAGACGATTTTGACGTTTATTTGTTTCACGTTTTAGTTTAGAATCGCTGTTAGGGCAAAGATCGCCTTATAACTTATAAGCTTGATCACTAAGACGAACGTGTTATGATAGTCACGACCCTTCTATTATTCGAAACCTCGAATCACTCAGCGAGTCTTATAGCGAGTGACTTCCTCAGCGAGATCTCGCTTCACGATGTAAACTCAGCGATCTCTTAGAATATAAGTATCTGAAGACGTCTGAATCAGACATCAAGTATTATTGTTTATGAGAGATTTATATTCGTCTTATATGACGAGCTCTCAGTGCATACGAGAGAGTTGATTGAAAATAATCTATTAATAGGTCGTCGACTCGAAAATATTCGGCTTATTAACATAATTCGTTAATAACGTAAAGGTCGCGAATGTTCTCGAGAGAGAGTCAGATGATAGATCTCGTAGATTCGAAATCGTAATATCGAGATAATCAAGAAGTATTCTTTAAATCGCACTTAGCTCGAGATCTTCGCGAATTATTTCGACGACAGTGAGGGAACGAGTTATTCTTTCGATAGCTGATAATGCAGCAATTGATCGAGAGGCTCGCGCGAACGCGATCGATAATACGACTCGTGCGAGAGACGAGGGCTTTGATGTAGACGTCTGCTTTTCAGCTGATTATAGAAAATTTGATCTTGATCTGTTTATTGCAGATGCAGATACAGTCGTTGAGAACTTCATAATAAGAATAATATCTTTCGAAATGTTAGTAATACGCTATTCATTAAGTGTCTTCTCTACAGCGAATGCTGATATATAAAGACGTTATCGCTTGATCGAGAACTCATAAGCGTTCGTTTTTTCTTCGAGATTCACAATTAAGAGACGCTTCTCAACGAAGTAAATATTATTAATTCGAATAATCTTCTTCTTAATGAGATTATATAGGCGAAAAATAAACTCCTCTTCATATCTCAGAAGGACACACTTTTCGCTTTTATTTACGAGTTTCTTTTGAATACGCTTTAACGTATAGACGATGAAATCAATCGTTCGCAGATGAAATAAAATGAGCTTTCGATAATGAAAAGTCTCAAATGACGTTACAATGATTCGAACGTTGAGGGATCGCAACATCAAATAATTGGTGATGATCACGATTTCAGATCAGAAAGACTTGTTAAGCTGAAAACTTAATAGTATAAAATGCATCTTATACAGCAAGATCTATTTAAAACGTTCGATCGCCTCGTTTATTTCGAGATTCTCAGATATAGTGAGCTTCTATCTAATTTCGCACTAAAGAAGATAATTCAAGAAGACCTTGAACATATACTCTTTCTTATTGTCGAGGCGAATACGATAGATCTTATAGCTTCGTGACTCTAGAAAGACTTTAAAACGTAAGAACATAACAAACGTTTCACTCTTATGACGAATACAGTACACTTCAGAGTAGGAGATGAAATTATTCTTAAATATTATAAAGTATCTGTAGTTATTGAATTCAGTAGGGGATAGAGATTCTACGAGATCACTATAAACAAATTCGTCAGACTGCGTTTTTAACTCTGTGAGACTATCATAAGAGATAGTCTTCTAACGTCTTATAACATAATATTCATAGATATACTTCTTCGCAATGTTCTTGATGAAGTTCATCTCAACGATCATATTTGAGAGCTTGTTTAGATTATTTTAACTCAAATAACTCATGCGAGCATGTCAGAGTTAATGAATAAGATTCGAGAGCACACTATAGACGATTAAAGCACTATTTCGACTCTGTCAGAGATTCAAAAAGAAGAGATCACGATTGCGAGTATCGATAAGCTTTAGATCGTTCTTGATAAGAGTGCACTCTATCTTATGAAAGAAGACAGCGATGTCGAAGTTCAGGAGTTTATCGATCGAGAGAAGATTAACGCTCATATCGAGCACATATAAGACATTTCGTAAAGTGACTATCACACACTCTTCCCTAATCACACAGTCGAGACTAATAATGTTATAGTCTTGAAACTACACTTCGCTTCTCTCGATGCTCTTAATCGATCGAGAATAAATCTTTTCGTAGATAATGAACATCGAACGATTCGCGAAAGAATAACGAGAGCAGTCTGAATCTACGACGACTCGAGTAAGGAGATTTACGAAATTCGCAGTCATAAGACTATATTCGAGAACTTTCGTGACGATTAAATTGATGACTTGATTATCAATCGCATCGAGAATATTGAAGTCGTTCGAATTGACATTCGAATAATGTATAATAAAGTTCAGTTCCTTCAGAAAGATATAGTTGACATTAAGATAATCGTTCTCCCCTGAAGCAGAGATATTAAAAGACGTCTCTTCGATGCGCTTACGCTTGTTGCTTGAGAGTTTATTTTCGAAGTCGAAGATCTTTATCTTCTTCTTCTTTTTCTCTTTCGTTATGAATTTCTCAGACTTGAGATAAGAGAACTTGATTCAGCATTTGATAGAGAGATGTCTAAATTTGCGATTAGCTGTCTTACACGAAGAACAGATCTCACGATTGATATTAAAGTCGTCGAGATTATTAAAAGTAGCTTGTTTATCTTTGCTCTTATCGTTACAAACGATATATATGATTAATTCTTCTTCTTTGAAGGAGATTCTAACTTCTTCGTTCACGACGATCACGATAACCTCTTAAAACTTAACGAACTTGTTCTCAAAGAGATCATGATTTTGAGTGTAACTTGACTCGAATATATCGTAAGAGTCGTTAAGTTTCATAAGGAAAATTAGAATTCGCAGAGACTTCGAAATAACGAGGGATTTATAAAGACTGATAATGTCGAAGATAATCTTACGAAAGTTTCTTTCATATTAACGAACTCCTTCTTCTTCAAGAATAAGATCGAATATTCGACGCATTAATTCTCTATAGAGACTCGTGCTCTTAGATTAATAGTTCTTGATTAGAGTATCGAGCATAATCTGAGAGTCTTTATCGTCGAATTCGACTTCGACGAGTTCGCGATCGTTATTTTCGAAACGATAAAAGATAGCGATGTAGATTCTATAACTGATGATCGCATTAAAGAAAATAAGATTGTTAAGCATCAATCAATTGTTGATATTCTACTTTCATCGACGATATCTTAGATTAAACTTCAAAATAATAATAAAGTTTAGAGAAAAAGCGCTTCCCTCTTCGAGAGGGTTAATCGCTGAAACTGCTAGAGCTAATATATTTCTTGCGACGCCTTATACACTTGATTCTTCGTCGACTATAGATGCTAAGGGTTATTAAGAAGATTTTTAAGAGCGATACGTACGATATGAATAGTGACGACGATGATGTTTAAATGAAAGACTTAGTTTGAGAGATGACTGAGACGATAGAGAATAAAGATCTTAAAGTCGAAGAAGTCGAAGTCGAAGAAGTGAGATTCAGAGAACTTTTGACACGAAGATCGAATAACTTAGTGTCACTTAAGACACTGAGAGTGTCTTCGTTAACTTCGAATTGAAAGTCGATATTATTAACGTTCGCGAAAGTAGTGAAAGTGAAATAGATGCTCTAATCTCCGTTAGAGTTCTCGAGAGTCTTATCGATATCTAATAACTTTTGTTATTAATCTTCGAGTTCTTATATAAGAAATGAGAAGTGCTTATACTTAAATCTTCGATAGATACGAGCGATATTATTAAGATAAAAGATACTTAGAGACAAGAAAGATTTGAATTGATCTGATTTTCGCTGAGACTATATCGAAGACAATTACTAAAGACGTGCAGATCTTCGAAGGGGAATAACGTTCTTCTTATATTAAGTCTTCGACAGAGACTCGAATTTAAAATAGTCGCTTCGATGACTGCCGTCGTGAGATGAAGTCATATTCGACGATAGAATAAAGTCGAATAACGATAAAAAGAATTCGATGACTGGGCCCCAGCCCTCTTCTTTAGAGAACTTGTGAGATCGAAAGATCTATCTCAACAAGAAATTCTTATTGTTTTGACCCTCAACAGACGTATACGCGCTCTAAATAAAGATTTGTCGATGACTGAGCCTCAGCTCTCTTCTTCAGAGAACTTATAAAATCGAAAGATCTATCTCAATAAGAAATTCTTATTGTTTTGATTCTCAACAGACGTATACGCGCTCTGAGTAGAGGTTTGTCGATAACTAATCAACTCTGAAGTGTGATCAGACGATTTAATGCTGAAGTTCAGCCTCTTAGATCGTCACAATTGATTCGATTCACGTAAACGCTTTATTAACGTTGAAGCGATGTACACCGCGAGAGAAATGTTCTCGTTGAGCGTGTTTAACGTGTCTCACGCAGGGAAGCTAACAATGTTTCAGAGACCTTAATGAAATTCGATCGCACGGTCGTATGACGAGTTCGACGTTCGACGTTCGATTAGATTCGATATGCCGAGGGTCGATTTGCAGTAGAACTCTCAGCCCCCCGAATTTCAAAGACGATCATTTTGTAGAGGGCAATGCCCATCTCAAGAAGATTGAAAAACAGAGTCTCATAGCTGTCGCGACGTTCATTGCGATAAACTCGTGATGCTTAGAGGTCACTGTGGCTCTGGTAGGCATAGAATATAAGTGAAACAGTCGCCGGACAAGCCCGGGCTCATAACCTGTGAAAAATAGGTGGTAGGACACTTAGTTATTGACTATCGAATACTACAAGAGTAAAGAGCGACTATAAGGATGCGCCTTAGCGCATCACGTGACCATGTCACGTGACCCGAATTTTGACATCTTATACAGCAAGATCTGCTCAAAACGTTCGATCGCCTCGTTCATTTCGAAGTTCTCAGATACAGTGAGCTTCTACCTAATTTCGCACTGAAGAAGATAATTCAAGAAGACCTTAAACATATACTCTCTCTTATTGTCGAGGCGAATACGATAGATCTTATAGCTTCGTGACTCTAGAAAGGCTTTGAAACGTAAGAACATGATAAACGTTTCACTCTTATGACGAATACAGTACACTTCAGAGTAGGAGATGAAATTATTCTTGAATATCACAAAGTATCTATAGTCATTAAATTCAGTAGGGGACAGAGACTCTACGAGATCACTATAAACAAATTCGTCAGACTGCGTTTCTGACTCTGTGAGACTATCATAAGAGACAGTCTTCTGACGTTTCATGACATAATATTCGCAGATATACTCCTTCGCAATGTTCTTAATGAAGTTCATCTCAACGATTATATTTGAGAGCTTGTTTAGATTGTTCTAACTCAAATAACTCATGCGAGCATATTAGAGTTGATGAATAAGATTCGAGAGCACATTATAGACGATCAAAGCACTGTTTCGACTCTATCAGAGATTCAAAAAGAAGAGATCACGATTGCGAGTATCGATAAGCTTCAGATCGTTCTTAATGAGAGTATATTCTATCTTATGAAAGAAGACAGCGATGTCGAAGTTTAAAAGTTTATCGATCGAGAGAAGATTGACGCTTATATCGAACACATATAAGACATTTCGTAGAGTGACTGTCACACACTCTCTTCTAATCACACAGTCGAGATTAATAATGTCACAGTCTTAAAGCTACACTTCGCTCCTCTTGATATTCTTAATCGATCGAGAATAGATCTTTTCGTAGATAATAAATATCGAACGATTCGCGAAAGAATAACGAGAGCAGTTTGAATCTACGACGACTCGAATAAGGAGATTCACGAAATTCGCAGTTATGAGACTATATTCGAGAGCTTTCGTGACGATTAGATTAATGACTTGATCATCAGCCGCATCGAGAATATTGAAGTCGTTCGAATTGACATTCGAATAGTGCATAATGAAGTCCAGTTTCTTTAAAAAGACATAATTAACATTGAGATAATCGTTCTTCTCTGAAGCAGAGACATTAAAAGACGTCTCTTCGATGCGCTTACGCTTGTTGCTTAAGAATTTATTCTCGAAGTCGAAGACCTTTATCTTCTTCTTCTTTTTCTCTTTCGTCATGAATTTCTCAGACTTGAAATAAGAGAACTTGATTCAGCATTTAATAAAGAGATGTCTAAATTTGCGATTAGCTGTCTTACACGAAGAGTAGATCTCACGATTGATATTAAAGTCGTCGAGGTTGTTAAAAGTAGCTTGTTTGTCTTTGTTCTTATCGTTATAAGCGATATATATGATTAGTTCTTCTTCTTTAAAGGAGATTCTAACTTCTTCGTTCACGACGATCACGATAATCTCTTAAAACTTGACGAACTTGTTCTCAAAGAGATTATGATTTTGAATATAACTTGACTCGAACATGTCGTAAGAGTCGTCAAGTCTCATAAGGAAAATTAGGATTCGCAGAGACTTCGAAATGACGAGGGATTTATGAAGGCTGGTGATCGTATTAAAGGGAACAAGGTTGTTGAGCATCAATCAATTATTGATATTCTGCTTTCATCGACGATATCTCAGATTGAACTTCAAAATAATAATGAAGTTTAGAGAAAAAGCGCTTTCTTCTTCGAGAGAGTTAGTCGTTAAAACTATTAAAGCTGATATATTTCTTGCGACGTCTTATACGCTTGATTCTTCGTCGATTATGAATGCTAAGAGTTGCTGAGAAGGTTTCTAAGGGCGACACGTACGATATGAATAGTAACGACGATAATGCTTAAACGAAAGACTTAGCTTAAGAGGTAACTGAGACGAGAGAGGCGATAGAGAACGAAGATCTTAAAGTCGAAGAAGTCGAAGTCGAAGAAGTGAGATTCAGAGGGCTTTTGACACGAAGATCGAATAACTTAATGTCACTTGAAGCACTAAGAGTGTCTTCGTTGACTTCGAATTGAAAGTTAACACTATTAACGTTCGCGAAAGTAGTGAGAGTGAAATAGATGCTCTAATCTTCGTTAGAGTTCTCGAGAATCTTATCGATATTTAATAACTTTTGCTGTTGATCTTCGAGTTCTTATACGAGAAATAAGAAGTGCTTGTGCTTGAATCTTCGATAGATACGAACGATGTTATTGAGATGAAAGATACTTAGAGATAAGAAAGATTTAAATTGATCTAATTTCCGCTGAGACTATATCGAAGACAATTATTAAAGACGTGCAGATCTTCGAAGGGGAATAACGTTCTTCTTATACTAAGTCTTCGATAGAAACTCGAATTTAGAATAGTCGCTTCGATGACTGTCGTCGTGAAATGAAGTTATATTCGATGATAGAATAAAGTCGAATAACGATGAAGAGAATTCGATAACTAGGTCTCAGTTCTCTTCTTTAGAGAACTTATGAGATCGAAAGATCTATCTTAATAAGAAATTCTTATTGTTTTGACCCTCAACAGACGTATACGCGCTCTGAGTGAAGATTTGTCGATAACTGAGTCTTAGCTCTCTTCTTTAGAGAACTTATGAGATCGAAAGATCTATCTTAATAAGAAATTCTTATTGTTTTGACTCTTAATAGACGTATACGCGCTCTGAGTAGAGATTTGTCGATAATTAATTAACTCTGAAGTGTGATTAGACGATTTGATGCTGAAGTTCAGTCTCTTGAATCGTTATAATTGATTCGATTCATGTAAACGCTTTATCAACGTTGAAGCGATATATATCGCGAGGGAAATGTTCTCGTTGAGCGTGTTTAGCGTGTCTCACGCAGAGAAGCTGACAATGTTTCAGAGATCTTAATGAAATTCGATCGCACGATCGTATGACGAGTTCGACGTTCGACGTTCGATTAGATTCGATATATCGAGGATCGATTTGCGATAGGACTCTCAGCCTCTCGAATTTCAAAGACGATCATTTTATAGAGGGCAATGTTCATCTCAAGAAGATTGAAAAACAGAGTCTCATAGCTGTCGCGGCGTTTATTGCGATGAACTCGTGATGCTTAGAGATCACTGTGGCTCTGATAGACATAGAGTATAAGTGAAACAGTCGCCGAGCAAGCCCGAGCTCATAATCTATCAAGAATAGGTGATAGAACACTTAGTTGTTAACTATAAAATGCTACGAGAGTAAAGAGCGACTATGAGAATGCGCCTTAGCGCATCACGTGACCATGTCACGTGACCCGAATTTTGACAGATAATAGAGTTAGTTATCGTCTGATAGATTATCATTACAAATTACGAGCGAAAACGCAAATTAGTCTTTTAATCAGAGAGTCTACACGAGCCTCTATCAAAGAAACGAAGACAGAGATTTTAATCGAAATTCGTTCAAGAAGTCTTTCTCTACTACTAAGATCTATTACACTAACGATCAAGAAAATACGTCTTCAGATGATCAAGAGAATTATTAGCAATACGAGAATATATTCTATTATAACACGTTTACGAAAGACTTTCATAAAGCATCTATAGAAGACTTCAACGAGTAGAATAATTTTTAGAAGTATTAAAATAACACTATCGAAGCTCATTTTATCGCATCTCTCAAATCAGCTGTAATGCTCACATATCGAATTTATAAGAATATCTTTGTCTTTAATAATAAGCTTTATAAACATCTTACTGAATATTTAAAGTCTTTAATAAGCAGTTAAAAGTGCTTGAATTCTTTAATAAGCAATTACGCTTACGCTGCTTAGGTTTTTATGAAGCTTTTCATAATTATTACTTTCTCGATTCAAATCGTTGAATTCTCTGTCAAGAATAAGTCTATTTTTGAACGTGTTTTTAAAGACTATCGTTTTGTTACAGTTAAAGTCTCTTTGATTTATTAAGATCGACTTTACGAATTCTACTTTGATATCGAATATATTATATCGCTTATCGATCGTGCTTTTCTTAATCAACTTATCGAGAATAAAGATCTGCGTATTAATATTAAGAGAATTTCTTTAATTAAGGTTCGAGAGCTGAATATCAAAGAGCATAATGTCTGCGAATATATTATTATTCTTATATATATACTCAGCAGTAACGAAGAAAAGGTTACATTAATTTGTTAAGAAATTCATATTGTCGACGATCTTTCCGTCAAAGCTCTTATCGAAATCGACATTATAAAGCTCGAAGGCATTGTTCTAGACATCAACAAGAATCTTGTTATTATTGATTCTTATAATTCATTGTAAGTTTTAATGTCGATAATAACAAAGGGTTCTAGAACTAACGCTATCGTTCTTATTAAAGAACAATTCTCGATACCTTCGATGTCTTTTCTCGCGATGCTCGTGAAGGACTTGAATTTGTCTTTTAATCGAAATCTTATCTTTAAATCAGAGCAGCTTGACACGCTGACTCTATCAACACATGTCGTCGATCATAACATCTCTCATATTATAATACGTAACGACATTAGTCACTCTGTTATCTTGTCGCGACATATTCGTCTGAATAAAGTACTGAAGTACGAAGCGAAGAATTACTTTTAGATCGATTTAAAACATATATTTATTATAAGAGATCTCTCAAATTAGTATAATCAAGATCATTAGTTAAATAAGATTTTCGAGATCTGTTAAAGTTAATATATACTTTTAACGTTAACATCTCTGAAGTAAAGAAGATTATATATTCAACGAATATTACTATCTATAACGACGTCGCGTCTATTAAAACATTAATAGACGTTATAAAAGTCTTTCTTAGATTATGAAAGAACATCGATAACGTCAACGTGTTAAAAGATTAATAAATAAAGATATCTCTGATTGAGTATTAAAGAGATCTGTATAAAGCAGATCAGACACGTGTGTATTTCTTAAAAACACGCGATAGAAAAGTTATTGATGAAGTCTTCGACAAGTTATATCAATAAAGTCGTTTAAAATAAATTACGTAAATTATATTCTTCTCTTTTTCTTACTTTGTGATCTAAAAGAATACTTTAAATAAGTTTAAGAGTCGTGCGATTATCGACATTAGAACTCTTAATAAAATTATAATATCAGACGCATATTTTATATCGATTCAAGCTGAGATTTTGATACTAATTATGCACGTTACTTATATTTATATTATTAATATAGCTGCTTTCTTCTATTAATAATAAGTTTAACGTCATTATAAATATAGACTCTTAATGTCATCATATAGAGATTAAAAAACATTTAATATTTTCGTTATGAAATATCGTGACTTTCCTGCTTACGTGTAGCGAATAATCGATCAAATACTTCGTTCATTTCGTGATTTCTATAGAGCTTACGTAAATAATATCGTTATATTTTTCACTTTCTTAAACGATCATCTCAAATAACTAAGATAGATGTTTTAAACACTCGACAATATGAATATTTACTTGACATCTATAAAAGTCTTTCTCGAATATCCCTTAGTACAGCTATTAGATTAGTATATCGACGCTTTGAGCTTGACTATCTCAGAAGACAAGCTTATAGTAATTCGCAATCTGAAATTTTCTCGCATATTGTCTGTCTTAAAACGTTATCTCGAGATAATTAAGTATTTTAAGCAATATATATTTTATTACTCGATCATCGTGACATCGTTATAATAGCGTAAGATTTTATTCAATCGCGACTATAAGAGCATTACGAAGAGTGTTAAAAAGTCTAAAGCGAATAAAAAGAGTCTTATTTCAACATCAAAGAAATTAAATATCTATCATTAACTATAACAAGTTTTCGCATCTTCGACAATATTGTCAAAATTCGGGTCACGTGACATTGTCACGTAATGCGCTAAGGCGCATCCTCATAGTCGCTCTTTACTCTCGTAGCATTCTATAGTTAACAACTAAGTGTCCTATCACCTATTCTTGACAGGTTATGAGCCCGGACTTGTTCGGCGACTGTTTCACTTATACCCTATGCCTATCAGAGTCACAGTGACCTCTAAGCATTACGAGTTCATCGCAATGAACGCCGCGACAGCTATGAGACTCTGTTTTTTAATCCTCTTGAGATGGGCATTGCCCTCTATAAAATGATCGTCTTTGAAATTCGAGAGGCTGAGAGTTCTATCGCAAATCGACTCTCGACATATCGAATCTAATCGAACGTCGAACGTCGAACTCGTCATACGACCGTGCGATCGAATTTCATTAAGGTCTCTAAAACATTATCAGCTTCTCTGCGTGAGACACGTTAAACACGCTTAACGAGAATATTTCTCTCGCGATATATATCGCTTCAGCGTTGATAAAGCGTTTACGTGAATCGAATCAATTATAACGACTTAAGAGACTAAACTTCAGCATTAAATCGTCTGATCACACTTTAAAGTTGATTAGTTATCGACAAATCTCTATTCAGAGCGCGTATACGTCTATTGAGATTCAAAATAATAAGAATTTCTTATTGAGATAGATCTTTCGATCTTATAAGTTCTCTAAAGAAGAGAACTAAGACTCAGTTATCGACAAATCTTTACTTAGAGCGCGTATACGTCTGTTGAGGATCAAAACAACAAGAATTTCTTGTTGAGATAGATCTTTCGACCTCACAAGTTCTCTGAAGAAGAGGGCTGGGGCTCAGTCATCGAATTCTTTTCATCGTTATTCGACTTTATTCTATCGTCGAATATGACTTCATTTCACGACGATAGTCATCGAAGCGACTATTTTAAATTCGAGTCTCTGTCGAAGACTCAGCATAAGAAGAACGTTATTCCTCTTCGAAGATTTACACGTCTTTAGTAATTGTCTTCGATATAGTCTCAGCGAAAATTAGATCAATTTAAATCTTTCTTATCTCTAAGTATCTTTTATCTTAATAATATCGCCCGTATCTATCGAAGATTTAAGTACAAGTACTTCTTATTTCTCGTGTAAGAACTCGAAGATCAGCAATAAAAGTTGTCAAATATCGATAAGACTCTCGAGAACTCTGACGGAGATTAGAGTATCTATTTCACTCTCATTACTTTCGCGAACGTTAGCAGTGTCGACTTTCAATTCGAAGTTAACGAAGACACTCTTAGTGCTCTAAGTAACACTGAGTTATTCGATCTTCGTGTTAAAAGTTCTCTGAATCTCACTTCTTCGACTTCGACTTCTTCGACTTTAAGATCTTCGTTCTTTATCGTCTTAGTTATCTCTCAAGCTGAGTCTTTCGTTTGAACATTATCGTCGTTACTATTCACATCGTACGTGTCGCTCTCAGAAATCTTCTTAATAATTCTCAGCATCTATGATCGACGAAGAATCAAGCGCATAAGGCGTCGCAAGAAACATGTCAGCTCTAGTAGTTTTAACGACTAACCCTCTCGAAGAGAGAAGCGCTTTCCCTCTAAACTTTATTATTATTTTGAAGTTCAATCTAAAATATCGTCGATGAAAGTAGAATATCAATAATTAATTAATACTCAATAATCTTGTTTTCTTTAATGCGATCATTAGTTATAGAGTCTATATCGCTATCTTTTATCGTCTCGAGAATAACGATCGCGAACTCGTCGAAGTCGAATTCGACGATAAAGACTCTTAGATTATGCTCGATATTTTAATCAAGAATTATTAGTCTAAGAACACGAATCTCTATAGGGAATTAATGCGTCGAATATTCGATCTTATTCTTGAAGAAGAGAAAGTTCGTCAATATAAAAAGAACTTTCGCAAGATCATCTTCGACATTATTAGCCTTCATAAATTCCTCGCTATTTCGAAGTCTCTGCGAATTCTAATTTTCCTTATAAGACTTGACGACTCTTACGACATGTTCGAGTCAAGTTATACTCAAAATCATGATCTCTTTAAGAACAAGTTCGTCAAGTTTTAAGAGGTTATCGTGATCGTCGTGAACGAAGAAGTTAGAATCTCCTTCAAAGAAGAAGAACTAATCATATATATCGTTCGTAACGATAAGAACAAAGATAAATAAGCTACTTTTAACAATCTCGACGACTCTAACATTAATCGTGAGATCTGTTCTTCGTGTAAGACAGCTAATCGCAAATTTAGATATCTCTTTATCAAATGTTAAATCAAGTTTTCTTATTTCAAGTCTGAGAAATTCATAACGAAAGAGAAAAAGAAGAAGAAGATAAAGATCTTCGACTTCGAAGATAAACTCTTAAGCAACAAGCGCAAGCGCATCGAAGAGACGTCTTTTAATGTCTCTGCTTCAGAGAAGAACGATTATCTTAATGTCAATTATGTCTTTCTGAAGAAACTAAACTTCATTATATACTATTCGAATGTCAATTCGAACGACTTCAATATTCTCGATGCGGCTGATGATCAAGTCATCAATCTAATCGTCACGAAAGCTCTCGAATATAGTCTTATAACTGCGAATTTCGTAAATCTTCTTATTCGAGTCGTCGTAGATTTAGACTGCTCTCGTTATTCTTTCGCGAATCGTTCGATGTTCATTATCTACGAAAAGATTTACTCTCGATCGATTAAGAGCATCGAGGAGAGCGAAGTGCAGTCTTAAGACTATAACATTATTAATCTCGACTGTGTGATTAGAGAAGAGTGTGTGACAGTCACTCTACGAAATGTCTTATATATGCTCGATATGAACGTCAACCTTCTCTCGATCGATAAACTTCTAAACTTCGACATCGCTGTCTTCTTTTATAAGACAGAATATACTCTTATTAAGAACGATCTGAAGCTTATCGATACTCGTAATCGTGATCTCTTCTTTTTAAATCTCTGACAGAGTCGAAATAGTGCTTTAATCGCCTATAGTGTGCTCTCGAATTTCATTTATCAACTCTAATATGCTCGTATAAGTCATTTAAATCAAAACAATCTAAACAAGCTCTCAAATATGATCGTTGAGATGAACTTCATTAAGAACATTACGAAGGAGTACATCTACGAATACTATGTTATGAAACGTCAGAAGACTGTCTCTTATAATAGTCTCACAGAGTCAGAAACGCAGTCTAACGAATTTGTTTATAGTGATCTCGTAGAGTCTCTGTCCCTTACTGAATTCAATAACTACAGATACTTTATGACATTCAAGAATAATTTCATCTCCTACTTTAAAGTGTACTGTATTCGTTATAAGAATAAAACGTTTGTCATGTTCTTACGTTTTAAAGTCTTTTTAGAGTCACGAGACTATAAGATCTATCGTATTCGCCTCGACAATGAAAAAGAGTATATATTTAAGACCTTCTTGAATTATCTCCTTTAGTGCGAAATCAGATAGAAGCTCACTATATCTGAGAATTTCGAAATGAACGAGACGATCGAACGTTTTGAGCAGATCTTATTATATAAGATATATTTTATACTATTAAGTTCTTAGCTCAACAAGTCTTTTTGATCTGAAATCGTGACCATCATCAATTATTTGATGTTGCGATCCCTCAACGTTCGAATCATTACAACGTCATTTGAGACTTTTCATTATCGAAAGCTCATTTTATCTCATCTGCGAACGATTGATTTCATCGTCTATACGTTAAAGCGTATTTAAAAGAAACTCGTGAATAAAAGCGAAAAGTGTGTTCTTCTGAAATATGAAGAGAAGTTCATTTTCCGCCTATATAACCTCATCAAAAAGAAGATTATTCGAGTTAATAATATTCACTTCGTTAAAAAGCGTTTCTTAATTGTGAATCTCGAAGAAAAGACGAACGCTCATAAGCTCTCGATCAAGCGACAACGTCTTCATATATTAATATTCGCTATAAAGAAGACACTTGATGAATAGCGTATTATTAACATTTCGAAAGACATTATCTCTATTATGAAGCTCTCAACGACTATATCTGCATCTGCAATAAACAGATCAAGATCAAATTTCTCATGATCAGCTGAAAAGTAGACGTCTATATCAAAGCCCTCGTCCCTCGCACGAGTCGTATTATCGATCGCGTTCGCGCGAGTCTCTCGATTAATTGTTATATTATCAATTATCGAAAGAATAACTCGTTCCCTCACTGTCGTCGAAATGATTCGCGAAGATCTCGAGCTAAGTGCGATTCAAAGAGTACTTCTTGATTATTTCGACACTACGATTTCGAATCTACGAGATCTATCATCTAATTCTCTCTCGAGAACATTCGTGATCTTTGCGTTATTAACGAATCATGTTAATAAGTCGAATATTTTCGAGTCGACGATCTATCAACAGATCATTTTCAATCAACTCTCTCGTATACACTGAGAGCTCGTCATATAAGACGAATATAAATCTCTCATAAACAATAATACTTGATATCTGATTTAGACGTCTTTAGATGCTTATATTCTAAGAGATCGCTGAGTTTATATCGTGAAGCGAGACCTCGCTGAGGAAGTCACTCGCTACAAGACTCGTTGAGTGATTCGAGATTTCGAATAACAGAAGGGTCGTGACTATCATAACACGTTCGTCTTAGTGATCAAGTTCATGAGTTATAAGGCGATCTTTGCCCTGACAGCGGCCCTAAACTAAGACGTGAAATAAATAAACGTCAAAATCGCCTTTCTCTACGATAACGTTCAAGAGACGATTTATGTGCGATAGCTCGATGATTTCAACAAGAACGACATCAAAGTTTATAAGCTAAATAAGACTCTCTATGAACTCAAGTAATCTCTTAGAATTTGATATTAGCACTTCTCGAAGTATATAAAGAAATTCGAATTAATACTTATCGAATCGAACGAGAGTGTCTTTATGAACGTCAAGAAGAGCATTATTGTAGCTCTCTATATGAACGATATATTAATTATCGATCTTAGCAAAATCGACATTCAGCGCATCAAAAAGGCTCTCAATAACAAGTTTTACATGTTCGACTTGAGATCTTACGTCTATTATTTAGACATGATCGTCAAAAGAGATCGTGTCGTCGATATTCTTCGTCTGAGACAAGCAGTCTATGTCACTCGTTTCTTAAAGCATTTTAATTATTGAAGTCTCAATCCAGCCTTTACGCCTCTAAAAATCAGTCGCAAGCTATAATCTGCGAAAGAGAACTATGTTGCCCCGAGAAAGCTGTGCGAGAACTATCAATCTGTCGTGGGATCCCTCATATATATTATATTAAAAACTCGTTCTGATATCGTCTATGCTGTCTCTCTTGTCAGCCGCTATTCAGTTAATTCGATTCAGACACACTGAAATGTAGTAATTCGAATCTTTCGATATCTTAGAGACACGATGCACTACGAACTCGTGTATAAAGAATCCCTTCAAGCTCTCATCGAGTACATCGATTCCGATTGAGCTGACGACTCGACTCGAAGGTCTATCTTCGACTATCTATTCAACGTCGATAGCGACGTCATCAGCTGATCATCAAAGCGTCAAGTCATCGTCGCGTTATTCACTTGCGAAGTCGAGTATATCGATCAAACGTTGATTATCAAAGAAGTTATTTAATTAAAAACTCTTCTCAATCAACTCCTGCGGCCTCGAGACTCTAATTCGAAGATTATCATAATCTTCGACGACAATTAGAGCGCAATTGCCCTCGTCAAGAACGCTTAGTTTCATACTCGCATCAAGCACATTAACATCGCTCATCATTTCGTGCGTGAAAAAGTTAATAACGACATCGTGAACATGCAATTCGTACTCACGAATAAACAAATAATCGACGATCTCATTAAAGCCCTCTGTCTCGACAAATTCGTTATCTTTCGCGATGCCCTTGAGGTGAAATCAGTCTCAGAACATTCTCTCAGCGTCAAAGACTAACTCTCAGCGCTCTTGCTTTTAATCTGAAGTCGTTAGTTTCAGAGAAATAACGCTATTCACCTTGCCTGTGAACGTTAGATCTTCAGTATTCTTTCACTATGTCATATATTCATCGACCTCGTTTTGATAGAAATTTGATGTGCACCAGGTCTATTTCAAAGAAAACTTTCAAAAAACCGCCTTTTTTCGAAAAATGGAAGTTTTGTATGAAGGACCAGAACGAATTTTTATATGTCTTCGAATTTGACATAGTCGTTTTCAGAACTTGATTCGAATTTGACATAGTCGTTTTCAGAACTTGGTTTCTTCACTTTTGTGAACCGAACTTCGCGCTAACCCGATTGGGGTTTTTTGCGTCGCGAAGTGCGAAAATCGTGTTTTCGCATTTTTGAGTATGCGAGCGAAGGGGAGTGTCAAAATTCGGGTCACGTGACATGGTCACGTGATGCGCTAAGGCGCATCCTCATAGTCGCTCTTTACTCTCGTAGCATTCTATAGTTAACAACTAAGTGTCCTACCACCTATTCTTGACAAATATTATATTATTACGATCGTATTAAATAACTATATATTGATCTCGACGTTAATAAAGAATTCGACTTTAAAGCGTATATTTATTATATTAAAGCAAATCTATTTATCAAAGTAAAGCTGTAATAAGATTCAGATCAATCTGAAGAAAAGTCTATCGCAGTAGTCTCTATCGAAGCACTTAAATAAAAGTCTATATAATTAATTCTCTTTCTTAATAGATAACTTGCTTTAACTAAGACTCGTTATTAATTAATAGAACTCGAAATAATTAATATCGTGTGAATAGTCAAGAAGATACGATATTTAATTAAAACTTTAATTAGAATCACGATCGTCTATACGAATCACGTCGCTGTCGTAGATATTATAAAATAGAGCAATATGAATACGACGTCGACGAAGAAGCTCAATCTACGACTTATTTAAACGTCGAAATGTCTTTAACGTTTTCGTCTCGAGATTCGACATAAGTCAGACAAGATTAATATAATATCTAACGCATTCTCACGTCTAACAAGTCGTTTATATCGAGTCGAAATCGACGAGTTTATTCTAAACACTGTCGAAGACTTCTTAATTAGCGTGATTACAGTAAATAAAGTCTTTCGCAAACGTCTTCTTAATAACTATTAAGAGTCTAAATGAACTCGAGCTATTGTTATGATCAAGATAATTGATAGACTAAATAACAACTTTGTTAAGCTATTATATAAGCTGATCGAGAATCTACTGTATTTCAACGACGACGAAAAGAATTTACGCTTATATATATTATCTATTATGAAAGTAGAAGTATTTAAGCTTACTCACGACGAGATGAGATATTTAAAGTATATACGCACGTATAAGAGACTTATTTAAGGTTTATACATTTATAATATAATAATCAAACTTTATGAGTTTATTCGATATTGTTCTCACTATCAACTGAATCAAACGTCTCGTTATAAACTCTATAATTCACTTTAGTCTATTTTCTCTTCAACAAAATCATTTCATACTCTTATAATCGACTTCGTCTTAGTCTTATCAAAGATTATTAATAAAATAAATTGCGCTATGAAAGTAATCGACAAATTCTCTAAGACAGTCACATTTATAATTAATAAAATTATCTAAGATAATGAAAAATGAGCTTTTGCTCTCCTTAATAGACTTTCGAAACTCAACTAAATTCTCTCTCGCGCTCTCATATTCGATCGAGATTATAAATTCGTCGAAGAACTTTAAAGACAAATTATAAAGACTCTTAAGATCGATCTTCTTTATTCGACTGCGTGATATTCTTAAATTAATAATATGTGTAAACGATTTAATTAAATCGCTGAGATTACATTACGATATTATATTGCGATCTTAAACGATGTCACTCTTTGCTTAAAGATTTTATATTAAATAACTGCTTTTCTTAACAATTTTATTAAGTATAACTTCATTATCTTAACGTCTATTCAAGTTCTATATAACTTTCGTACTTATAAAGCTCTTGATTTATTACGTCTAGAAGACTCTAATACAGAAACATCTTTAAAACGATTCGAAGATACTATTATAATAGCTTATTTAATTATTAAAAGCAGAGCACGACAGCAATAAGAGTTTATATTCACGTTCGACGTTATATTTATTTTATCTGTTACTACTTTATTATTCTCTGCGAAAGTCTTTATTAAATTTATAAACATAAGCGAGTATCGCTTAAGTTACATTAATATCAAGAACACGATCGTCTTTACGACTCTACGAATAAAATAATACTACGATACGCATTATCAATCAATATTCTTTATTATTAATGACATAATGAATCTCAGACTATATCGAGACTATCAAGTCTCTATTATTCAGTCAAAGAAAATCGACTCTTAGCTAATTGATCTCTTACGCATCATAAAACGCGTCGATCGTTTAACATATCGACTTAAGCTATCTAACAATATGCGTATACACGACGTTGTCTCAGTCGCACACTTAAAGCTCGTCATTAATTCAACGAAAGATTCTTATTGTCGACGACGTTCTTCGTTATTTATCGTTATAGTAAACGAAGAAAACGAATATAAAGTTAAAAGACTTATTCACAAAAGACGTATTCGACGCGATCGTAACTGATCTATTCAGTATCTTATTCGCTAACGCGATTACGATTCTAAACACGACATCTAACAATCGAAGTATATCGTCGTTGATATTTTAGCTTTGAATGAATATAAGAGACTGCATGAGATAGACTTAGTTATTCGAATTAACTTAACATAACAACTCAACATAGCTATCTGTCAAAGACTTTTAAATATAGTCTTCACATACACCTCAGCATAGCTCTCATATATGACTCACAAATTCAATTAATAACATCTCTATATTACACTTCACATCGATATCTTATTGATCAGACAAAACTAACAAGCAGATGTATTGTTATGGCCATACAGAGCCCTTCTGTCGAAGCCTTCCGCAGAAGGATGGCTCTTGCCATGCCTTGGAGAAAAGGGAGAGGCTAGGCCATGCTGATACTAGCGTCTCCCATGTATTCTCTACAAAGGCAGGCTTCTCACATAGAATAAATTAAGACTTTACACACTCACATGATCCATATGCCATTGAGCATAACACGTATACATCGTTTGTTATGAAGAAACTCCCAAGGCTTATTATATATATATGTTATTTAGGTGTATGTTTCTTGTCATCGAGACGACGACTTTGTTTGTTTGATAACAACTATTATGACCATATATAGCCCTTCCGCAGAAGAATAACTCTTGTCATGTCTTGGAGAAGAGGGAGAGGCTAGGTCATGCTAACACTAGCGTCTTCCATGTATTCTCTACAAAGGTAGGCTTCTAACATAGAATAAATCAAGACTTTTACACACATGATTCATATGTCATTGAGCATAACAAATAATGAATCTAGCTGGTGAAGCAGATGTTGCTATTAATTGTAATGCTCAATGACATATGAATCATGTGAGTTGTGAGTGTGTAAAGTCTTGATTGATTCTATGTGAGAAGCCATGCTTTTGTAGAGAATATATGAGAGACGCTAGTATCAGTATGAACTAGCCTCTTCATTGACCATGCCTTTCTTCTGCGGAAGGCTTCGACAGAAGAGTTAGCCCTTGACTATGACCATAATATACGAGGTGATTTCATCGATGTAATTTTTGACATCTCTTGTCGACAGTTATAGATCAATAGTGATCTTCGGCTATAATCTTCGACTAATATAGATTTATCACAGACTCACTTAATGAAACTCAGCTATAGACCTCGATAGCTTGATTATTATCGCATTAATAATAATACGCTTTATGTAAGGGAAACGACAGAGATGTTGCTCGAAAACGCATTAGAGCTAGAGATCTTGAGAGTCGTAGACTCAAAGACTCCATAGCTCTCAACTTCCGCTCACCCTCAAAATTCGAAAGAATCATTGTGACCATGCTTCTCAAAGTAAGCCTTCATAACGGGATAGTAGAGAGAATCTTTAGAGCAAAATGCGTGCCTTTCCAGGCTATGCTTTACTGGTTTATACTCGTCAATCTGGGAGTAACAAGCTTGTCTCTCTGGCTGACGAGCCCAGTTAGATAACGTGTTCCAATCCCGACATACCATGACCTGCTTTCCCCAATAGGGTGCTTCTGCTGCGTTGTAGGCATTGGGGTATCATCAGCCATGCACGTTGTGCCTTGTCTCAGGCTATCCAAGCAATGATAGAGGTGGCCGGATGACGTGATCTGCCGGTTGCCTCGTTCGAAGTTGGCAACGAATTTGCGCAGCAATTTCTGAGGATTTTGAGTATAGTGCACGATTGGGGAAGTATTCCAGGAGAGAGCATACCAGGCAATGAAGCTCACGGAAAGCTTTGAGAGAGTATAGACTTTTCTCGTCGTCCCATGGAAATCTGACGGACAGGTGCAATCCGTGTTGCTCGCCCAGTCGTCTGACAGTGCCACCGTAACAGGATCGGCATGCAATGAGTCCCACATCTCATCTGCTACGGTATCATTCCTACCTCAGTCACCGGTAGGCGCCCTGTAAACAACAGATGTGTCGTACCCCAGGCCACCTACGACTATCAGTCAATCTTGGACAGTCCTCGAGAAGAGGGACAGCATTACTAAAGCGAGAACGGCCGGTGTCTGGAGAAGACCGAAGCTTCACGTTTTGCCAACCGAGATAAGTGTTTAATACAAAGGACAGTAGTAATATCAAGTAAGCCGCAGTCCCTCCTTTTCGACCAGGAAGCCAGCTAGATAGGACTTCCCGACGACAAGATGCTTTGATCTAAAAGAGACTCCCTTCTTTATCACCGAGAAGCCACTCTCTACTTTCCTCTTGAGACATTGACTGAGTCAACGAATAATTGTAGTCGAATTAGAGACCATAAAGATGAGAAGATTGGAAACAGGTCTAGGATATGCCTTTGAGTGCAATGATAACTCGTCTGGCCTTTGACTGTCATTGAGAAATCCTGGCCAGATTACGTGATTCTATATTGAGAGGTCTATAAGGGTGAGCCGGAAACCGTCATGTAGCAAGATATATGTACGATATAGTCACGAGACTACGCTGCGCAACGGGGTGGGGCGCCCCGGCGGGGTTTCGTGGTGGGGTATCGGGGCGGGTTTTCGGATTTCCTGGACAACCCACCCCACCCCGGTATCCCGCCAAGCCTATAGAGGGGGTATGACGGAATCGGCTCGGCAATATAATCTTCCGGCCCCTCCTCGAATAGAGTCTGAATTACTGAGACTAACAGCTATATGTGCGTGAGAAGATTGCTCAACCAGTTCATCCCACCATCCGGAACCTACCCTGAATATCTGTGCGCGCTCCACGTTATAGATCTTTAGCAGAATTGTGCTTTACAGAGACGCATGCTGCCTTTCAGAAACGAGAGGGACGATTATGAAGAAGATAGATAGACTAGGAAACTGCCCATTCTTCAGCTGGACGACCCGCTTCTAAAACCGCGCCAATCATGACCCAGCTGCAGCAGCGCCCCCCCAGCCCTACACGTACATGATTAATTATTGAACGCGCGATAAGCCTGCAGATGGTTTACGTTGGTATTCCATATGTTCAATTATTTGGTCGCAAGGAAGAATATGAGAATGGTCATTGCTGTACTCGTACTAGTACACGGGCAATTCGGGGCGTCAGAATCCTTTCTTTGCATATGCAGACGCAAATATGGCAAAGCTTGCGGGCGTTCCGCACCCATTTAAAAGCAAGGCATGCATGGGAGGTTTCTTTCCGGAGCATTTATATCCACCACTCAGCTGGCCTGATATTGTCAGCCATATATCATACGTTAGTCCATACCTTAGCCTTAGGTATTAAATACCTTACGTCCTAGCCTAAAGTTTATGTAGGCGACCTTTTTGGGACGGGTCACGGAGAAATTCCCGTAAGGCGTGGGGGATCATCCCTTCGCAGAACGGAGCAGCGGCAAGCCAGTAAGCTACTCACCCCAACAACAAGTGGTCACTTGCCGATCATCATGCCAACCATCCATTGCATTCACCGGTGATCGACGGACCTAGAAGAGAGGTCCGCCCAATGATTCAGAAGCTCTTTGCGCCGGACATGCCCTGCCCGTTATCAGGGACTCGCAACGATATGCATCTCAAGCAAAAACACGGACATAACCCGAGAACGACGAGAAATCACGGATTAAAGGAGCTGGTGGACAATCATGTTTCTTTCAAGCCATGCTCAACCATGGCTGTACGCCCGTTCCGTTCTTGGCATGACTGCATTGCGAACTCTACTTCTTCCATTCAGCCTGATGGCTTCTGGGGCTTACATATGGCGCGGTCTTCGTCTGCGGTAGTTGTAGAGATAGCACGAACAAAACCTTTGCGTCAGGATCTTGCCTTACAACCACTAGAAGCGACATACCTTTATTCGCTATGTTATCTACACTTACACCAGGAGGCGTGATTGCCATGGGATCTGTATTTCCCGCTCTCGACATTATTGCAGTGGCACTTCGCCTTTATGCAAAGCGCAAGATCCGACGCTTTGGACTTGACGACTGCCTCATCATTTTCTCTCTGGTATTGTTCTTCCCTCACTGATTGGCGTAGGATGCTCTTACTCACGCTTAACTCAGATTCTAACCATGGGACTTGGTGCAATGTTGATAGTCGGTGCGCTCGCCGTACGATAATCGCTTTCCGGGACAAGTAAAGCTGACATCTGCCATGTGTAGGTGCCACGTTGAATGGATTCGGACGAGCTTCGCCGGCCAACGACGCTGGACCTGACGAAGATGATCGTATACTGATATTCGCCAAGAAGGTAGTGGTTTCCACAAAATTTTGGCAAGGGAATGATATCACTAATAGTGTCTATAGGTTACGACGTGCTTCGACTGGGTTCAGATGTGGGCTTTTGGTACCGCGAAGCTTTCTGTCATTTTCTTCTATAGAAGTATTTTTTGCGGTAAAGCTTTCAACATCGCATCTTGGATTATGGTATGCATTGTGGTTGCGTGGACCCTCGGTGCTTTTTTCGCTGTTGCGTTTCAATGTGGCAGTGACATCTCAAATCTCTGGTCATCAGCCGCGAATGTTGCACACCAATGTACCAGTGGGGCGGCGGTTGGAATAGGTTTCTCAATACCTGATGTTATCACCGATGGCTTGATTCTGGCAATGCCTCTGTATTGGGTAAGCGGTTTCTTCCAAGATGTCGGTCAATATGCTTACGTCCGCCAGACTTGGAAGCTACAAATGTCTTTCTGGAGGAAAATGAGTGTGTCTGGAATTTTTCTTTTTGGTGCAATGTGAGTTAATCGAGGACTACTTTTCTTCGATCTTTGCAAGCAGTACGTCGTGTGTTGACGCCACTATTCAGCACAGTCGTTGCAAGTATAATAAGGCTCATCGTTTATATTATCGTATACCCATGTATGGCCCCTTCTGTGTTCAACAGACGCTCTTCAGCTCAGTCTTTGCATAGCTCACACCGAGAAATCCAACCAAGTCGGTGAGAGCTTCAGTCCCCGAATACAGCCATGCGACTCGAGTGCTAAAACATCATTTAGGGGTCTACTCTACGATAGTGTATTGGAGTATGCTCGAGATGGGACTGTCGGTAATTGCGGCATGTCTACCGACGCTTGCCCCCCTTTTCCGTGATCTGTCCGCAGATGAAATCAGCCAGCGCATATGTACATTCTTCACTCTACGCTCACGCTCTTCGGGGGCTTTGAAAAGTGTTTCTCAAACAAACATCGTGCGGAAGATTGGAGCCGAAAACAACGCGGGGTTTGAGACGATCGCGATGGGCAATTTCGAAAGCGAAAATATGGAGCGGGAAGGGCAAGATGAGGGGATGAACGGGCAAATCTTTGTTACGACGGGCTTGAATAGGCATTCATCACTTGAGGCAGTGTAAATTGAGGGAGCTTCGATCAGCGGGATAATGGAGGGAGCTTTCATGAACGGCATAGTGCTACCTTAAACGTTGGTTGGAGAGCGGTATTGCGATATGTTAGATCCCAGTGTTGCAGAGCGATGCTAAAAAATTCTATGATTAGCGATACAGGTACGCTTTATTAAGATATTGTAGTACGCCGTCGCAGTCTGCCTTGTGCTCTAACATTTATCCTGGAGGAATTATTTTCGCATCTATGATTTTGAAAGTATCATGGATTGTACTCACGATGGATCATGGTGCATGAGAGTCCTTTGGGTACAACCTTCGCGCTCGCTTAGGAAACAGAGAGCCTTTGGAAGGCTTTAGGTCCCAAGACTCTTTGGCATCCTAACCGAATTGGATGGCATCTAAACACGGCTACCTCACTTCGATGAGGACGATGACCTTCGGGACAAGCTCTTGTGAAGTTTATGCTCCCTCATGAACAGACTCACAACCGCCCCTAAAACTGCCATTCCCAGAAGGGTCAGGAAGACTCCTTGCAAAGCCTCCATATATGCCTGCATAGCGGCCTCCATCAATGGGGAAGGGAGTTCGTTGATCGCGCTTAGGCTGTTCCTCACTCGCTTGATTGTTTCTGGAGCATCCTTCTCGTGGCCGAATTTTTGCCAGAGTCGTGATGTGAGGATATTCTGGAACACTACGGAGGCCACAGTGATACCGATGGTACTGCCTGTGCTTCGAAATGCGTATGAAGCAGATGTGATCACAGCCTGATACTCTTGGTCCACCGCTGCAATTAGAGCAACCAAAGTCACTGTGAGCATCCCACTGTAGCCTATACCGGCAAGGAAGAAGTATAGAAACGGCAGCCACCTTGGAGTATCTAGCGTGAATGTTGATGTCAGTCCTAGTGCGCAGAGAAAGATGGCCTGGATAGCCATGTTCAGGACGTAGTAGCGACCTGTCCAACGCATCACTATGCCACTGCCAATGGACATAATTCCAACGCCGATAGATTCAGGTATGAGCCGTAGACCGGCTTGGGTTGCAGAGTATCCCTGCACCTGGAAATAGATGGGCCCGTAGAATAGGAGACCAAAGCGAGCCATTGTGGTGAACCAATTGGTCAAACAAGCAGACCAGACTGTCCTCTGGACAAGGAGTTTGACCGGTATTATAGGCTCCACGGCATGGATTTCAATGTACAAGAAAGCTACAAATGCGGCGACGGACAACGGTAATGTCCAACGTATCAAGGGATGCGTCCAAGCATTCAGGCCTAGAAGCATTAAGACAAGAGCAATAAGCAGCGACACTACTCCAAGAACATCAATCCTCTTGAACCTATTTTGAGTCGGATCCTTTTGACCAACGGGTATCCTGACTGTCATGAACACTAAGAGGCCGGCAAGCAAGGTCAGAGGTATCTGCACAACAAAAGCCCAACGCCAGGAAAAGGCATCGTTCATCCAACCTCCAAATATACCACCTACGCCCGACCCCAATCCGAAGCAGATATTGGCGACTCCCTGCCATATGCCACGTTTCCTGAGAGGAACCAAATCCGAGGCAACAAAGGTTGCGATTGTGCCCAGGCCTCCGCCACCGATGCCGGCCACTACTCTTCCTAGTATTACCACCCACTCCGTGCCTGCGAGGGCGCATATAAGGTTCCCGGCGGCAAAGGAGACGTTGCAGAAGACCAGACCAGCCCTACGACCATAGATATCGGTAAGTTTGCCTGATAGAGGTTGTGACGCAGCATTGGCAATAAAATAGGCGGATGCGAGCCAGGGGAGAAGGGACAGGGAACTGAAGGAGGCTGAGATGGGCGCCGAGAGCGTGGCCACAAGGGTTGAATCCAGAGCTGCCAGAAATGCACCTAGATACACCCCGCTCATGATGCGTAGTAATTGCCAAGTCGTGGGCTCGAGAGTGTCCCCGTGGGCTAAGACGCGTTCCTCGTCGTTCTCATCGTTCTGCGAAGTTGCACATCGATCTGGTGGATTTCTCCCACTCTCGGTATCGAGTAAATGAGTACTCTCATCGACGCCACTTGGTGAAGCTGGAGATGCTGGCATGGCGTATGCTGATGTTTGTGAAGGCTTAGAAAAGTGTGTTAACAATTGGAAAGCTAAGGCGAGAGGTAGGTAAGCAAGGGGATTTTTAACCGCTACTTTAAAGTACATGTACCTAGGTATCTAATTGTGTAAGTACCAGGTATCATTTACACTAGTGGCTCCCGAGGATAAATTCCCGTTGGTATACGTAGACTTTAGTGGCTCGGCTACAGAGGGGGCAGGGGGGGGGGGGGGGTGATCCTTGCTTACATCGGTTGCTTTGAGAAAAGTTTGCTTTTGGAGATGGACTTTGGCCGCTTCCTACAATTACAACATAATAATGGCACCAATGGCAATAGACCACGGTTGCATTCGATTAAAAGAGTATCGTCCCGTCGATCCATCTTACCCGCGGGTGCTCGTAGCTCAGGGCTTTTAAGATCTCACTCATGTGGAGCTCCTACGAGGATGCCCGCAAATTTCAACGCTTTTAAAACCCTCGCAATGTGCTCTTTCGCGTTTGAAGTTAAAATATTATTATATTCCGGACATTCTGTTCAACCTTGAATCCTATCACCAATGGCGGACAAGGAGTCCACATCGGCAGCAGACCAAGAGACCACACTCCACCACACAATCGATGCGGACGATGCCTGGGAAGCCTTTGCCAAGCTAGATCGCGCGACCATCGTCCTGGACGAGGCTACAAATCAGAAGTTGCTCCGAAAGATTGACTTGATGCTCATGCCGGTAAGATACTGCTCCAACACCACAAGACACTGTGCCCACGCTGACGTAGTTAGCTTTTCTGTTTAGTGTACGGCCTGAACTTCCTTGACAGTAAGAGTTCCGCGAAATCCTTGACCGCTCAAATCTTATGATGGTACCAAGAAACAACCCTCTCCTACGCCAGCATCATGGGTTTGAAAAGCGGTATTGGACTTGTCGGCGATGATTATCAGTGGCTGGGGAGTGTGTTCTATTTTGGTAGTTTGCCGTCGCTTATTCGAAAGCTTCCTTTCTGACTTGCAAAGGATACCTCGGATGGGAATATCCCGCCAGCAGACTCTTGCAGCGGCTTCCTTTGGCTAAATACTCCGCTTTCTGTATCATCATGTGGGGAATCGTACTTGCCTGCTTCGCTGCGGTCAAGACCTTCTCCGGAGCTGTTGCTATCCGTCTCGTTCTAGGTATCTTCGAGGCAAGTGTGACTCCAGGATTTGCTCTATTCACCTCCCAGGCATGTGAGAATCCTCTACCACAATTCTTCCAGTCACTCACACAGAACAGTGGTACACCAGAAAGGAGCAAGGTTCTCGGACAGCATATTGGTCAAGTTTCAACGGCCTTGCTCAGATATTTGGCGGACTTGTCGCGTACGGCATTGCCCGTGGGAACACTGCGCATCCTTTCTCTATCGCGCCCTGGAAAGTCATATTCCTTATCACAGGACTACTCACTACAGTCGTCGGCCTCATTTTCTTGATGATTATTCCTGATAATCAGCTGAATGCTTGGTGGCTGAGCGAGAAGGATCGAGTCCTTGCTATTGAGCGTGTTCGAGTAAACCAACAGGGCATTGGCAATAAGCACTTCAAAGCAAGCCAGTTCAAGGAAGCCATATCTGACCCGTTGACATGGGCCTTCGTGTTCCTAGCCCTTACTTGCGACATTCCCAACGGAGGTCTTACGAACTTCTTTAGCCAGCTTATTGAGTCCTTCGATTTTACAGCACAACAGAGTCTTTTGTACGGTACTCCCGCAGGTGCTGTTGAATTTTTCGCCCTTGTCATATGGGGAGTGGTAACACATCGATTCGGTAATCGAATCTTGTGTGGGATCGCTGGGCTGGTTGTCGCCCTGCTCGGCATCATAATGATAGTGGCTCTTCCCTCGTCAAACAGTGTGGGTCGCTTGGCTGGGTACTACTTGACACAAGCGTTCGTGACTGGCTTCATCGCATTGTTGTCGTTGATTTCGTCAAATGTCGCAGGGTAAGCATGTCTTAGCCATGTGAACAATGCAGTACAACACTGATCCATCTTGTCCAGCTACACCAAGAAGACGACGGTCGCAGCACTGTACCTCATCGCGTACTGCGTGGGAAACATAATTGGTATTGTTGCGCTTCCAAAGAAAAAATCGACAGCTGACCAACCCGTCTTGAAGGTCCACAAACATTCAGACCGAAAGACGCCCCTCGCTATGTTCCGGCTGAGATCACCATCATCGTCTGCTATGGAGCATCCATCCTTGACCTGCTCTTCATCTATTATTTCTATCGGCGGCAAAACAGTAAAAAGGCTGCATATAGAGCGCGGTCAGAATACCAGAAGCTAGAGAACCAAGAATGGCTAGACCTGACAGATTGGGAAAATCCAGAGTTTTTTTATGAGTTATAAAGACGTAGAAAAGGTTTAGGCCTTTTCGTGATATGGGTTACGGGCTACAACCTTTGCATCAAAGTCGTCTATCGGCTAAGCGAGGCCGCGAAGCCACGAGGACAGCTATGTAAGGAGTCCAAGTGGCTTCGTAGGTGATTTCTGTAATTGTCCAGCTTTCCAGACATGTGTCACTTTCCCTAGATCTGCCAGCATATCAATATCCTCAAGCGGATTGCCCGACAAAGCGATGAAATCCGCATGGTAACCCGGCTTTAGTTGACCCGACTTTGACGCCTGTAAACCCAATGTATCCGGTCCGTTTGCAGTCCCAGCTTCAATCGCCTCCAGAGGAGTCATGCCCGCATCAACAGCATAGCGAAACTCGCTACCGTTCATGCCATGATTAAATTTGACGGTAGACGAGCTCACTCCGAGGTCTGTGCCCAGAGCTATGCGAATACCCGCTTTTACGGCCAATTTGTATGACTCTTTGTGAGCTTCGCTGACCTTGACCAACTTGGCGTAAATTTCTTCCGTGTATGCGTCCGGGTGTTGAACGCCGTACTCCAAAATAGAACGAGTCGGGACCAGTATCGCATTCATTTCGAGCATTAGATCGATGGCTTCCTGATCCAAATAACTCCCATGCTCGATTGTACGGCAGCCCGCACGGAGAGCTGCCATGATGCCCTTTTTGCCATGACAGTGAGCAGCGACGATACGGTCTGATCGTGTAGCTTCTGCGACGATAGTTTCCAACTCCTTGGCTGAGAATTGTTGCATTTGCGGGTCATCAATAAGGCTTGATACGCCGCCGCTTGTAGCAACCTTGATTACTTTTGCGCCTCGACGAATCTGGATGCGCACCGCCTTCATACACTCGCTGACACCATCACATAGATGGAAAGGTAGTCCGTGGCGTATTCTGTCATTAAGCAAGTCGAGAGGCATACTGTGAGCATCTCCGTGGCCGGCTGTCTGACTGAGTATACTGATGGCGGAATAAATGTTGGGACCTGGAAGCCAGCCCTCGCTGATGACTTTCGATAGCTCAGAACCATAACCGGCCATTTCCCTAACCGATGTGAACCCAGCGTTCAAAGTGGCTACAATGTCCTTTGCGCTGCGAGCACCAGCTATTGCCTGCGGCACCATCGCCATGTCGTCAACGCCGGTTTTTTCGACTCCCATGAAATGCACATGGCAGTCCCACAATCCAGGCATTAGGACCGGGACTGTGATGGGAGATATCTTGGCGTAGTCGGGCCCAAGAATATCCGTTTTGCCAACAAAAATGATCTTGCCACCGCTTGAGATCAGTGAGCCGTTCTCAATAGGCTGTCCCCGGCCAGGAATAAGTAGATCCGCGTCAACACGAAGGCAGGGGCTTGTCATCATCTTTTGCTTCATCTTCGAAGGCCTTCCAACGTCTTTGTTTATTGATGTGGACGCGACAGAGAGGGGATCTCCTCGTCATCGTTAAATTCAATGACTAAGAACACTTGGCAAACAGGGCTGAGTTGCCAAGCATTCGCATAACTGCTAAATGGCACACCGTACTACTTCATCCTCGAGGCCTTTCTTTGGTTGAGGAAGGCCAAATCCAACACGACCAGCCTCAAGCAACTCAGCTAACTATACAACTTGAGGATGGTCGATTGTCGCCCACTGCTAATAGTCATAATAACGCACCGATGGGTCCCCTGGCCGCCACTCGAGATGAAAACTTCTTCGTAGCTACGTTGAAAATTGACACGGGTTGATTTGATCTGACTAGAGTATCTAGCCTTAAAACCTGAGTGTCTCTGCAAGGGACTTATGAGGTATAAGAAGAGCATGAGTATCTTGAGGCATAAAATGAAGCGTCATTAATGAAACAACCATTGACGAACTCGTCTGCTTGACGTCAAAGATCTGTTTTTCCTATTAAAAGCTGATGTAATAAATAAAAGTCATGTTGTACCTATCGATTTATTCGTCTACCCGAGCCGTATAGTAAATGATCTGCAAGGGATCATCCCCATGCCCTGCGGGAATCAAAGTGACTCAACCAATTGAGCTACGTACCTACTTCAGCCTCGGAGACACAACGCTCGGTTTGGACTAAGGTATGTTGCAAGGCTATTAACGTCTAGGCCAGTTGAGTGGTGGATATAAATGCTCTCGGAACGAGACAACTTATGCTTGCCTTGCTCTAAGCGCCTGCAAGCTTTGCCATGTTTGCTGCGTCTGCACTGCACATGCGGAGAAGCCCGTTCTCATGCTTGAATCCCACCCAAACTCTATGCTGGCTTAACGCACATTCAGTGGCAGGCGATGATTGGCACCATGTGACGAGCGGGCAGGAATGCCGTGCCATCGACCTCAACCACTCAAATCGGCACAAGACAATTTTGGACTGTAATTATATCGCGCATGTCTTTTGCTGCATGACGGTTTCCAGCTCACCTTTGTAAATGGCGTCTGAGTACGATTAAAACATCTAATCGTTTGATGTCTTTTCATATACACTAGCGCCCTTTACCATCGGCTGGTGGTTTCCAGTCCACCATTGGTAGCCAACTTTCAGAGAACACGAACTTCTGCGGGTGTTTTCAAATTGGTCGCCGAAGTGGTTTTGTATATTTGGATTGACTCTCTGAGGAACTCCCCCAAGTAACCCTAACCCAAAGACGCCCCTTAAGCAGCCCCCGAATAAGGTCCCTAAGTGGCCCCCTGATTAGCCCCCCAAGAGGGCCCTTGAGTAGCCCCTATAGCCTCCGTAGCCTCTTATGACTGAAGACCAATGAATAATTTAAAAAACTGGCTGATCCTACTTAGAGACTAAGGTACCTACCTTAAGGTACTTAGGGGGCTGCTTTGGGGGCTACTTAGGGGGCTAAAAACTTAGAATCAGAATCAGAATCAGAATCAAGAGTTAATTCGTACACGACTTCCATTGCCCTTATTTGAATAGGGTAGGACTATGATGAGCCTCATCTCTTTTTGGTGAGCCTAGTACTCCTCCACCTCATGTCTGAACTTTCGCAGAATCTCCCCGCCAATTCTTAAACACTGTGACCTCTCCTTGTGCATGATTAAGAAATACGCCATCCACATCAATACACTCCCTTCCGACCCTACCAGTCTCTCGCCCTTCTTCCAAGTCTTATACTCAGTCACATACTCAGCTATATCAGGGTTTCTTTCCAGTAGCTCTGCACCCGGATCCTCGCTCTTCATGATGCCAGCCTTGTCCTGCGGCACGAACTGGACAAGAAGATTGGCCTGCGGCCCGTTCCGAAAAGGCCTGGCAAGAACCTTGAACCGTGCATCGTCCCCAATGGAGAACAACATCTGCAGTGCAAAGTAGTCGACCCCGTAGACGAGCGCGACCGCTGCGGTCTCCATGTATCCGGGTGGGCGCGCATTGATCTCAAGTAGCCACACGCCGATTGTGCTCTCGGGCTCTGTGCTATCAGACTTCAAGTACAGGTCCTTCACCCCGTCCACGATTCTGTACTCAGTGCGTGAGTTGCGCAGCCGAGCTTCGCAATGGAAACATCCGGTTACGAAACCCTGACGGAGTATACTCTGGTGTATGGAAGATCTCAGGGCTGCGAGCTCGGGCGCGGGAAGCTTTGAGGGCATCATCAGTTCGGTTTCGAAAAAATTCGAGGATGAACTGGTGGACTCGCTGTCACCGGTGCTAGGGAAGTCGTCGATCACTTCGAAGAATAGGAGTTCGCCATTCAGTAACACAAAATTGGCATCCACTTCTGGCCCATCGATGTATGGTTCTATGGCCACCGTTCTGCTTCTTTGGGGGGATGAGGCATGCCGGGCGGAAGCTTTGCCTACTGCGGAGAAGAGTTCGCTTTGCGAGGCGACTTTGGTTACACATTCGCTGCTCCAGCCAAGTGTTGGTTTGACTATCAAGGGATAGGTCAGAGGTGTGTTGGCCGGATTTTTAAGTTGATCTTCCAGTTCCGTGGTGCTTGAAACCTGGAAGGCTCCTTCGTGTGTTGGCTCCATCACGCGGGTTCTGTACTTGTCGGCTGCGAGGATGTAGGATGCGGAAGGGGATGTAGGAAGGTGAAGCATCTCGCAGACCTTTGCTACACTTATGAGTCGCATTTGGTCGAAGGTCATAACACCGTCAATGACATATGGATAGGTGCGTACGGCGGAGATGATGCGATCCACAAATCCCTTATCGTCGGTAATATCTGTTGGGACAAATGCCTCACGCAAATGCGCGTAGGGCCCTTCGTCATTCTCGAGCCAGTGCCCCTGCTCATCGATAATCACGATTTTGATACCGAGACCGGAGGCTGCTTCCCACACGCGTTTGCTGAGCTCGATGTCCTTACGTCCCTCCACGAGGGCTATGCGTTTTTCCGAACTTGGTGATGAAAGAAGCCAAGGGTATGCAATGCGTGTTTGAAGCTCTATTTCCAGCAGGGCAAGCGCCTCAACTGGGTTTGCATACTCTGAACTCTTCAACGATATGACCCCTACGGCCGAAGCGATGAGTGACGCGAAAACCGGTTCCTCATTTCCATTGATAAGACATGGCTTGACTTGTTCAAGAGGTTTGACGAAGTCAGATACCTTCGCCACCATTTCGAGGGCACTCAAACGGTGCCCTAGGAAGTCCGATCTAACAATGTAACCATTTGTAGCCGGAAGAAAAAACTTGAGGGCTGCCTGAGGTCTACATTCCGCCTTTCCATCTGTGATGGCCTCGAGGCAGCTCACTAAAAACTGAATTATTGGAGGACGGACGACCAGTTCCTCCAATGAATATTGATCGTGACCTACGAACAGACAGTCTTGGTCTTCCTGGGACGCTCTCGACGCGTGTTGGCAGTGTGTCGATGAAGCGGTCTTGTTAATCAAAAGATCAACGGTCCTATCCTGCCGCCCTAGTGAATTCAAAGCATTGTTCAGGGCCCACTGACATGAGTAATGGTCTACGGAACGACGTGGACATTAGCGATAAGACTGACACCGAGGCTGGAGACTGACGTACAAGTAAGATCATTCAAGACACGATTTACACAGAGTCCTTTGAAACGATTCATTGTAATGAAGTCGACCTCTTGAAACAGTGCAAACGGCGTTCAGTTATAATCGCGAGGGAATCTTCTATCGAAGGATTTACTTATTCCTCGTCTGTTATGGTATTCTCCCCGAAGACGATTATTACAGTACAGTATAATACTGTATCTTATCGATAGGGCTACATGGAATATTCGGACCGAGGCCCCACCCCCTTTTGCTAATGTCCATAGTTCGGCCGTGAAAATCCATATCGGCGAGTCCGTAGATCGACCTTTTACCACTTATAATATCTTAAATATTAGTGAGATCTTATTGTCTAAATAGGACTTTCACCCGGTTTCTTAACCAATGATGGCAACCCCGGTTCGAGCGCGGGTACGGCCGCTCAATTTAGATAGGCTACTCATGGTTGCACTCGGGGCTGTGTCTTCCCTATATTCCGGGGGCTCCTACATAGAAACATACGATAGGTCAGCGTATGGGGGCATGAGCCATCTTATAAAAGTATGCAATTGTTACGAATACGTAGTGTGTTAATGAGAGCCTATTGTCTAAATGGGGTCACACGCTCTTTTGACCTAGAGGCAGGGACTTTCACCCGGTTTCTTAACATCTTATGAGTCTTTCACCTCTCATAATACGAGACTCATGACTATGAAAACGTCCTCTCTGGGATGCAGCATCGATTGTCATTCTATTTAAGTCTTGTTAAGCTGAATGGCACATTGCATTGAACGCTTTCTCCAAGTTTTTGTTCTCCAACCATGCAAGGAAAGTGAGTGATAATCTTTTCCATAGCGAACGTCATTAACGCTTTAGGTGTAGAGACACCATCGATGCGGAAAGGCTCGCGGAAGGGCTGCCCAGTGGTCCTAGTACGGCAAAACAATCCCCGATTGTCGCCTTAACGGGTCAAGTCGAGACTTTCGAAAAACGTGATGCGACCGAAGACGAAATCGATTCTCTCCCTCATATTGTGGACGACATTCCCATGGCAGTCTGGATTACCGAGTTCATTGGTGCAGCAGAGCGTGTCACCTACTACGGCATTACTACTCCCTGGCGTGAGCTCTCAATTGATGGCTATGGTGGTAACTTATGCTAAGCTGTAACAGAGAATTACATGCAGAATCATATTAGTGATGCTGCACTTCCTGGAGCTCTGGGCCTCGGCCAATCGACCGCCACGAATATAAACAACGCCTTCTTCTTCTTTTCTTGTCTGACGCCCGTCCCATTTGCGATTGTCTCAGACACTTGGCTTGGCCGCTACAAGACGCTCTGCATCAGCCTAACGTAGGTTATTGTCCTCAGTGTTGGGAGTAACATACTTACTGTCAAGCAGGATCTACATTTGCGGCTGCTTGGTAATGTTTGCGACTTCCTTGCCTGTGGCTCTTCAGCATGGCGCAGGCGTTGGCGGACTGGCGACAGCAATGGTCCTTATCGGTTTGGGCTTGGGAGGAGTAAAAGCCACCATCTCGCCGTTCATAGGTCAAAAATACTGGCACTAAAAGTGGTGTAATTGACTGACACTGAGCTAGCCGATCAGTATCCGAATCTAGTCCCACAGCTAGTAAAGACGAAGAAAGGGGCACTTGCTGTTACGGATCGCACCCTTACGATCCAGTACATTTACAATGTATTTTACTGGTACAAAGCCAACATGCCTGTTGCTTGGTGTTCCGACTTCATAGCTGATCGTGTCAGGTTTACCAACATCGCAGGTCTAGCATCAGTTCCAAGCACATTCTTAGAAAAAGAACGAGGGTTCTGGGCGGCGTACTTGCTACCAACATGCTTTCTTTGGATTGCAGTCATCCTGCTTGCTGTGTCGGGAAATCGATTTGGTGAGCTAGCTTCTTCTCGAGCAACTGAGCAGCGCTAAAATGATGCAGTCAAAATCCCCCCTCAAGGCAACATCATTCCTATGGCGGCTAAGACTCTGATATGCGCGTCAAAGCATGAATTCAAACTCGACAATGCAAGACCACTTTATCAAGCTGAAGAGTTTGGCCGACAGGTCCAATGGGACGACACATTTGTATCTGAAATGAAACGCGGTTTGATCGCCTGCCGCGTGATGTCCGAACCTGCCTCCAATCAACAACATGCACAAGCTGACCAGTAGTTCTTTAGATTTTCTTTTGTCCTCTTCTACCTTTGCTACAACCAAATCTCTACGAATCTCGTCTCCCAAGCCGGCCAAATGCAACTCGTCGGCATCCCCAATGACACTATCCAAGCCTTGAATTGCATCGCCTGTATCGTTCTGGGCCCGCTCATGCAAAACTTCCTTTATCCCTTCCTTGCAAAGCGAAAGATCCCCTTTGGCCCGATTACGCGCGTCATGATCGGTTTCATCGCCATTGGCGCATCTATGGCCTACGCATCTGGTGTACAGAAACTCATCTACAGTCGCGGCCCATGCTACAACATCCCCCTCGCATGCCCCGGCTCGGACAAAGGCCGCATACCAAATGAGGTGAACGTATTTGTACAGACACCGATATACTTCATACTGGCTGCGGCGGAGATATTGGGGCTTGTCTCCGCGAGAGAGTATGCCTACTCGAAGGCACCGAAGAATATGAAGACGGTGGTACAGGCGCTGACGCAGGTGACAGCTGGAGTGGGTGCGGCGATTGGCATAGCAATTTCGCCCGCAGCGAAAGATCCGCATTTGGTCATCTTTTATGCGGCGCTGGCTGGAGCGACGGTTGGTGTGACAGTGTTTCTATGGGTCTTGTTTAGAAAGTATGATAGCATGGATGAGGAATTGAACTCACTGGAGCTGAGGACTCTCCGGGAGAAAAGGAGGGAGGAGGCGCAGGGTTCGTAGGACATTGATCAGGAAGTGGGAGACAGATGGAGCTAGTCTGCCTTGATGAAGCGACAAGAAAAGAATAGACAAAGAGGTCTTATCCTCTCTCTAAACGCGATCGATAAATAAAACTAGTAGCTACGGTACATCAGTATATATAAAATTACAAGTATAGGCTCACGAATTAAATTCGTAAAACGTTAATTTTATTTTAAGTTTTATCTTTAAAGATAGTAAAAACTACTTTTAAATATAATATAAGATCTACTTATTCTTATTATTTATTCTTTAATAAATTAATAGTTTTTTTAATATTAAAAGATTATTAAAAATAGACTAATCTTACGCGTATATTCTCTATTTATTAGACGTACACTCTTAATCTACTGCGCGTACACTCTTAAGTTTATTAGACGTATATTCTCAATATTATTAGACGTACATCTCTCAGATAGAATTCGACTTAAGTATATGAAACGTAAAATAAGACGTTATTAAACATTAAAAGATCTGCGTCGTCGTTATCGACGATCTAAGCGAATATCACTTAATGATCTTTAAATCGATATCTGCATTTGAAGAAACAAAAATATTAAGAGATATCGAGCTTAAGATTTATTAGTAAATAATATATTTCTTATATTAATTTGTTAAAAGCTAAACAATATTTCTCTTTATCTTAAAAAAATTTAATAAAATCTTTAAATATTAAGTAATAAAAAATAAAATTAAGCGATTTAAAAAAATATAATAAAGTTTTGCTCGATGTTTATCTTTTATTTATAACTTAGTCTTCTCTTACTTTAAATAGCTTAAAAATATTATATTCGAGAATTAGTCGAATTAGATATTAATTCTTAACGTCAAATTTATTTATTTATAAAGCTTTAATTATTAAAGTATCGTCTCATCACTCTATTATTAAACTAATTCTAAGTCTAATCGTAAGTCTATTCGCTTATCTTCTTTTATAAATTCTTTCGTAAACTTTAATCGTTATAATTATTACATTATTTTAATTATTATTATCGTTATAGATAAGACTTTTACTGTTAATTAAGAATTTATAAATATCTTATATTAAGAATTATATTTACTTTAATATCTTAATACTCGCTCTTATAAATGTTTTAATGAATTTAATTTATACTTCTTATTAGCGTTAGATGTCGATATAATTATCGAGAGAGGAATTAAGAGTGATTATTATAAAGTATTATTTTAAAAGAAAGATAACTGTTAATAAAATAATTAACGTTATTAAAAAATGAAAGTTATAATAAAGTTTTATTTCTTTAAGCTAACTCTCGCGATTCTTGCGCGAAAGTTAATCGAATTTAAAAAGATATACGTCTAATAAACTTGAGAGTGTACGCGTAATAAATTAAGAATATACGTTTAATAAATAAAAAATATACGCGTAAGATCAGTCTAAAAATACTCTTTTTATAAACTTAGTATATAATATTTATTATTTATATTAATTTAAGATCTTAGACATTTAATTAAATAATATCTTATCGAATATAATATTAAATATATAATTATATTAAAATAGCTATTCTATTATAAAGAAGAAAGATTATCTATATTAAAAAATAAGTCGTATTAATATATATAAAAGAATAAGATAGAGCTTAATTAAAAGAAATCTTAATATATATATATAATTAATTATAAATACTATTTCGTTACGCTTTTAGAACTAGTAATACGAATAAATCTATAAGCGTTTTCATTATTAAAATATCTCTTTATAATTAAAAGTCTTTTATTTTAAAGACTTAGTTCTCTATAAATAAAATCTATACATAACTTTATATAATATAAAGCTCGATTTACGCTTTTTAATATTATAAAGAATATAAAGTTTAAACTATTATAGATAATATGATTTGATTTAATAAACGTTATTATATAAAACGCGTTTAGAAATATTATTAATTACAAGTCGAAAAGATATAAAATAATATAAGATATTAATCTCTTATATAATATTATAATATAATATAATATAAAATCTCTAGATCTTATATTTGTTACGAGACAAATAATGAGGTGACTTAATTATGATTGTGATGGTGAAAGATGCTATTATTCTATATGCTCTGCGGGCAGAAATGTGCGAAGCCAAGCCGCGCTAAGCTCAATTGAGTGAATTGCTCTGAGGATGTCTTGACGTATCGTGACAATCAGTATATATAAAAGAATAAGGTAGGGCTGAGCGAAAAAATCTTAATTTGTATGTGTAGTCAATAATCAAATCGTCAGTTCTACGCTTTTTGACTAGACTCGCTTTGTCAGCCCGCTAGACCTTTCGAGCACCCTCATCAAAAAATTTGATGATTTCTTTTTGCAACTTCAATCACTCTATTCTCTCTGCATATGATTTTCTTATAAACTCTCAAATTGTAGAGCTGAATTTGCGTATTCTAACGCTGTAAAAATTATCAAATTTGATCTATTATTTGTTGATCAAATTGACACTCGAATATATTGACATTCAAATGCGTTCGGGCTCGAAAGATATTTCTTTCGATCCTATTTATCTGCAATTATTCTTTCATCACTCTATAAATCTTTCAATTGCTGAAAATATGAATACATTCGTCATTAATAACCCTCTCACTCATGTTGTCAGGAAGCTCAGACATCTATATCCCTTTTGCTGTCTTCTTATTCTTTCACTAACGCGTTTAGACGATCTCTGAGCGAATCTATCACCGTCGGCAATCGAGATAAAAGATTAGTTATCACACCTCATAATAAGCGTGAAAGATCTTTGAAAAGGCGTCGAACGAACTCGCAGTCCTCGAGTTCACCTATGCTCTCTTCTCAAGTCAGTATTTCAGCCTCAGACGCGTTCTCGTCGCCCCCTTTTCAAATCTCTCAAGACGCGTCACATTCTTCTGCAGAGAATCAAGAAGTTAATGAAGAAGCACTTGATGTAGACCCTACAGAAGAATCGTTAAAAGACATATCGAATAACTTCTTTAAAGATATAGAGCTTATATCGAATAACTTCTTTGAAGATATAGAGCTTTTAGACGATCTATTATCTTTCAGCCCTTACTTGAGTCCCTCGCAGCCTTCAGCACGGCTTCGACGTTATATTACACGATATTCTTACACAGAAGAATCGAAGCGTCACTATTTAGATCTCATGAATGTCATTTGCAATCGTTGCGACGTCGCGTTCTTTAAGAATAAGACTAAGAGATGATGCTGTGACAAGGGAAACATCGAGATCGCTGAGTCTGAAACAGTCATTGAGAAAGACCAGTCTGAGGAGAACGACTCGATCTTTGAAACGCGTATAAACGACTCAGCGAACCCAGTGAATCAGGACGAGGATGTTATAAATAAGATCCTGCACTCTTTGAAATCAGAAACGATTACTCTCATCGACGACTGCAAGGAATTCCGTCGTCACAGCGTTCAATATAATAATACCGCCTTCATGACCTCACAGCAGATCACTATAAATTATACTATTGTATCATATACGTGCAAAGTTCAGAGAGCAATTATCACTCACATGCTCGCTCTGACGCCGTCTGAGGGTGAAAAGTCGACATTTGATCAAATCTACATTATGAATAACACTCAGAAACAGACTATATATCGATATGATCTTCTTTCGATACTTCTTTCAGTGCTAATAGACACGCCTAGACACGACTTCAACGAGAATATCAGTCAACCTCTTCATCGCAAAATCGCTAGACATCTGAGAGACATCAATTCATATATTCAATTTCTCAAGTCTACGAGTGACAGACTGATAAACGAGATCAATATTTAGAGCTACAAGCTGCTTTACGAAAATTCGAATCATTATAATGCACGAACCTACAATCGTTCTACTTCGAATAAGATTGCTATTGCATAAGAAGATGATACGAATAACTCTTTGAGTGTATCTGTGACTAAAGACGTGTTGATAGAGACTCAGAGTGATGAGAGATATAGTGTTTCATACTAACATTCAGTCTACATATCATTACGCTATCCTCTTATCTTCTCATTCGACGAATCGTTCTGACACTATAATATCTCGAATATCAGTTATGCAATGAGAGAAAGTCTTTATGTCCGACGAATCAGATCTAACGAACAGTCTCTACGAGTAACGAGTCGAACCGACAGAGATGACTCTACACGCGTCATTATCGCCTTATTCTACAAGTATAAGATGTCTTTCTTTCGTCTTACACGATCACTAACTATGTGTGTATAGATATCTTATGCAAATTCGACGAGATAGATTCAATCGACTTCTTCACTGCGAACGACTGTTATAACATTTCGTCTGCGATGTATACGTGGCTATAGAAAGCAATCGACTTCAATGGGTCAAGATCAATCAAAGAACGATACGCTCTGAGTCATATCAAGTGGTTCGCGAGACTTAAGAGGCTGAGGTCACTACTGACAACGAGGCTGACAAGCAACGAATCGTTCTTTCTTTTAGTTACTATAAAGGTTCACGATTCATAAAACAGCTATATCAGAACGTCATTGCCCTATCTACGAAGTTCGATCGATTAGACTTCTTTATCACGTTCATCTGTAATCTTAATTAAAAGGAGATCAAGGAGAATCTTCTGTCAGGCGAACGACTCACTAATCGCTCGAATCTGATCGCTAGAGTGTTCAATTAGAAGCTGAGAACTCTACAGCACGATATCAGAAAGAAGAAGATTCTTGATGAGTTCTGCTGTTCTTTTGTAGTCGTTGTAAACCTTCTTTCACCTCTCGTTCCCTCAGTTCAATAGACAGTTAACGATATATTAGTCAGACTGTCAGTGCAGGTTCTAAATCGTCTCTGAGGGTCTTTCTGACACGATTCAGGACCCTTATACGCAGTAAACCCTGTCAGTTAGCCCTGCGATATCGTCAAAAAATTTCTTTTATCCCAAGACCCCGATCTACGAACGATTGAATTTTTATATAGTTCTAATTCTAACTAATTTTTGCCGTATCAGATCGAATTTTAGTATATATCTACATTATAGAGTTTCAAAAAAGAGACCTTTCGCATGCTCATATGCTCATTATATTGCACCCTAAGAATCGAATTCTCAGCGCAGCTAAGGTAGACGCGACTGTTAGTGCTGAGATATCGAATGCACGTCTATATTCGAATCTCTTTATTATCGTGACTAGGTGTATGCTCCACGGCAATTGCAGTCATTATGTCATCACTAAAACAGATACGATCCCGCTCTGCTGAGACTCGGATAAGAACGAATATAATAAGCGGTTTTCGAAGGCCTTCTGTGATTAGACTGTCTTTCAGTCGGACTTCGGATACCTTACGTATCGTCGACGTAGACCTGCTGCGATCTTAGAGGATGAATTCAAGTAGAATTGCTGAGTGATGCTCTATAGTCTCTATCTATCGATCAAATATAACGCTTACATTAACGTTGAGATCTGTGTTAACGTCAAGGCGTGCAAATATATCTTTAAGTATGTTTATAAGGGTAGCGATCGAGTCAGCCTTCGAATAATACGCGAGAACGACAACAGAGATTAGAACACTGCAGGTTTAGACTCAGTGAACGAGGTTTAAGAGTATCGAGACGCACGATGAGTAGGCTCTACGAAGATCTGTTGAAGAATATTTGATTTCAAACTGCACGATCAAGATTCTAAGATAAAACGATTAAATCTTCATCTTTCTAATGATCAAAATATTTAATTCGACGACGACGTTAATCTCGCGAAGATAGTTGAGAAAAGTAGCGAGCGTTAAATCAAATTATTGACCTTCTTTGAACTCAATTAAAAGCGTCAACGATAACGAGACGTACAAGATCTCTTCTATATCGATCTATCGAATCGATACGTCTGAATAAAGGGCTGGAATTCACGTCAGAGGTCTACGAATATCATTGCTCGCATGTATTATATTAATTCGAACGCAGACGAACTCTTCTACCTTCGCTATCTTCTGTTAAACGTATCGAATTCTATATTCTTTGAGAACCTACGAACGATGAACGACAATATCATTTTCAGCTTTTATGATGTCTGCACGACAAGAGATCTACTACATAACGACGCGAAATAAGATCAGACCTTGAAGAAAGCAGATGTCTGACAGGGTGAAGAATGTTTACGAAGTCTCTTCGTGATGATTTTACTTAATTGTGAACTCAGTGATTCTTTGAATCTATGAAATAAGCATAAAGAGAGATATGTTGATCAATTTCTTTGCTGTTCGAAAGCATCTCAAGTCTCAAGCGCGAGAAAATAATCGCGCTATTGAGGTAACAAAATATCACGAACTTCTTAAGTGTGATGTTTTCGTATTTTTGATAATTGTTCTCTCAAAAATCTTTGCGCTAGGCGTTTTTTTGATTTTCGGCCCGCAAAATACATGTCTCTCCTCTTTCACCTTGTCACATTTCAAGTCAACTAACATATATTCTTCTTCTTTCAGTCTATCTGACGACTGTCTTCATATTCTTCAGAGCGACTATCAAGGTCTCGCTATATCGAACGATGCGAACGATAGAAAAGACGTCGTTCACGACTTCTATCTTCATTTGATTCAAATTCGTCTGAAGAAAAACAATATTAGCTTCACAAGGAATGTTAGTCTAGTCGATTTCGATCTATCAGCAGTACAGCAAGACTACGAGAAGCATTATAATAACGATCGCAATAGACTTCTTCGCGAGAAACAGAGCTATCAAATCGATACTTGAAATAAGATGTGAACGACTCTTAATATCGATCAAATCGCTACTGCGAAGACAATTTGAAACGCCGTTTCTAATAGAAATAATCAACTCTTCTTTCTGAATAACTATAATAACATCGATAAGATTATGCTTCAAAACACCGTGTTGCGTAGAGTTCGAGACGAGTTCAAGATGACTATTGTTGTGATCTCTTCTGACATCGTCGTTATTCTTCTTTAGAATGAACGCATCGTTTATTCTCGCTTTAAGATATCTCTAAATGTTACTACTCAGTCTTCTTACGCGATATCAAAGACGTTCGACCTCGCTGAGTTATTTCTGATTATCGAGTTGATCTTTTAAGACGAAATTTCTACACAAAATCGCTCCGATATTAAGATCGTTGATTATATACTTCAAGACGTTCGAAGTAACACTACTCTCTTTGATAGAATAGTCACATGCTTCTACGATAACTTTCGTCAAATTCTTTTAATCGTTAAGAGCGCTGAGTCAGATCGTCTCGCTCGATCTACGTTGAGAGCGTTCTATCTCTGAAGTCGTATTAGAATTCTCAGACTAATAAAAAATATGACACTTCGAAATCCCAATTTGACTAATCAAGGTCGCACTAATATAAAGACTTTTACTTAGAGTCTTCTAAATATAAATAATAATATCTTATCAAGCATCGAAGAACGAGAGACAGTCGATTAGACTATTAATTAACTATCGAATGACTTCATTACTGCACTAATTGATGCTATCTACGATAACCTTGATTCTTATCGAATAGCTGAGTTCTACACGTTCAGGGCCATCCTTTGCACTCTTAATAAGAACGTCGCTCGATTCAACAGTCAAGTTCTTATCAAGTTTTCTAGAATCAAGATCGTCTGTAATAGTCGAGATGAAGTTGTTAATAAGAAAGATAACTTTCTTCTATCTATCGAAACGATAAATATCTTCGAATCAGCCTCGCTTTCATCGTATCATCTAGAGTTGAAAGTGAACTATGTGATTATGCTGCTGAGAAATCTGAAGCCTACTCAGAGTCTATGCAATGAGACACGTCTACAAGTCAAGAGTATTGAGTCTAAGACACTCGATTGTCGTATTCTAGAAAACGAGCATAACGATAAACGACACTATATATCTCGTATCTCTCTCGCTTCACTCGATTCGAACAGTCTATATGCTTCATTTCGACGTGTTTAATTCCCTATTCGTCTGATCTTCAGCATAATCATTAACAAGTCGCAAGATCAATTCTTACAGCACGTCGACTTATGTCTACACTTCGAGATCTTCGCCCATGATCAGCTATATGTGACCCTCAGTCGAGTCATCAGCAAGGTCGAACTGTTCATTGTGACCTCAGACGATCTATCAAGAAAGCAATCAAGTGTATCGACGAGATGTATAAGAAACAAAGTGATTAGATAGGTTCTTCTTTCGACAGCAACTGAGTAGCAGATAGCAGTAAAAGAAGTCGAATATCGCATAGTTGCAAATCAGAGTCCAGTTGAACTTAGGGTTAGGGCTTTCACTTGATTTTGCAGCGGTAGACATAGTCAAATATTGCATAGTTGACAAATAGTCGAATGCCGCATAGTTGGCAAATCAGAGTTCGATTTGAATTTGACTTAGGGTTAGGGCATGCGTCGCAAGCAACCTGATTTTTGCCTTAGAATCATGAATTTAATTCATGAGTCTATAGTTGTATTACTATAAAATAATATAAGACAATATATCTCTAAGATATTTTATAAGATATTACTAAGAGCACTTTTAAAAATATTACTAACTAGAATAATAACTAGAATAATAACTAGAATAGTAATATTAAGAGTACTATTAATTAAAATATTAGTATATTTATTTAAACGCTTACTATCTTCTTTAACGCTTAATAAATCTTTCGAATTTCTTTATTTATTATAAATTTAATTCATATTTTTAGATTATAAAGATATTAGATAGTTTCTCTTCTTTTATATTTTATAATATTTTATTCTTCTTTTTTCTCTTTATTAAGTATACTATAATAGATTATAATAATTTTATTTATATCTCTTCTTCTAAGTAATAATAAGTCTTATTCGAGACTAGTAACTTAACGACTTAATATAATAATTACTCTATTATATAAAGATAAAATACTATCATAATAATATAAAAGTATTATATTTTAAAACTATTTATAAAGAATATATAAATAGTATATTAAATTTATTAAATTAATCTATTAATAATTAAAGAAATAGAATTAGCTAATTAAATACTATGATTTAATATATTTATTAAGAGATTTGATAGCTATGTACGTAATAATAGTCGTATTTTATTCCTTTATTAAACCGGTGAATCGAAATCAAAAGATGACGTGAATCCTGAGTTGTACCTTGCAAAGCTACACCATAAGGCTTTGCTCACGGAGCTGCTTCTCTTCCATATTTTGACCCGATCCAATAAGATATAACGGACATAACGACATAACGGTCATGCCGACCTGCTCAAAGCGGCTATTATGCTCCGAGCTGTAGCAGCTGCATACCAGCGCAACCAACTGGGAAATGGGCGTCGATCCTCACCCAGAAGACCATCATCACATGAGTGCTTTAACATCAGGTGTCGTTCTAGGTACCGTGTCGGTATGGAATGCTCCTGAACCGTTTATTCAGATGCGATGTTATTGGTTACCGGCCAGTTTTTAGGTGGAGTCGATCATTTCATCACGCGCACACCTGGCCACAGAATTACAAATACTTCGCGGGAATGAGGGAATTTACTCAACCTTAGATTCTTGCCGGATATTCAGCAGTTCATACGGAATCTACTATAAGACGGTTGAAAATTGGATAGGTGGAAAATGCGCCAATTTTTAATGGCAAAATCACACGAGGTAGAAAAGTCAATGATAGTTACAGACTTCGATGTAAAAGCTGTGTTGAGAAGTTTGATCGCAGGATTTGTCTTGGAAGCAATGTTTTGGTAATAATGAGATCAAGCTGGATCATTATGGTGATGCTGGTATCCGTTGTAACTGATAAATCGGTGCCCTCGCCCTCAAAGCTTCTTCATAGCCATCTGCGCTGTCCAAGAGTGAAACACCTCAATCGTCTTTGCCTTCCAATATCCAACGTGAAGAGTCGTGAGCTAGGCCGCGGGGATGACAGCATTGCGGCGGATGATGCTGACGACGGGGTCCGTAATATCTACCCCGAGGTCTGGTGTAGCTCGTTCAGACAGCGCTCCGTTTTGCTGAGAGATAGGTGATGCTAAGCTGAGGCTAGCAAAGCTCATCATCGCGAGTATGATGTGGATGGCGGATCGCATGTCTGTAAGTCTTGGAACGGTTACTTGTGTGGCTAGAATAGGTGTGATTTCTCATTACCTTGTTGTGTTATGTGCCTGTAATGTTGCTGTTTTTGAAAGGCTGATTCTTATGGAGACTGAAATAGTGGGGCTTGTACGAACGGAGACTTTAAAGGTGGGCGGTTGTTCTTCATATATCCATTGTAATGCTGGATTCAATAGGCTTCTCCTGCATTCAGCATGAAAGTCGCATAAGGTTTAGGACCCTTCATAATAAGAATCACCAACACTGCAGCGCTAGACGCAGTGACTCTCAACTCCATATTGAGCGCTCGCATCAGTGTCAATGATTCGATGACTCTGTACTGCACTTGCTGCATTAGCACGAAGCAGTTGTCCATAGGACCCGTGTTACGATTCTACTGGTGGATAAGGATGCTGTTTGACCTGTCATGTTGGAAACATCCTAACACAGACGCAAGCTACCCCGCAGATGACCTCGTCAACAGTCACCTGCTATACTATTAGTCGAAATGCAAAAAGCCGGACTTGGGCTGCTTTACACGTTGATTCCTCCTAACATTCAAACGTACTCGTGAACAAAGCTTCGCTCCTCCTTCACAGTACAATACCTTTACTTGTGAATGAAGCAATTGGCGAGGATGATTTCCATCACAGACAAGCAGTATCTTCTAGCAAATTCAAGCGAAAGATCGTTGCCTAGTGGCAGTGAATATGACTGTCCCAGAACGCGTTATCTTTGGTTCTTCAAACCTACTGTGACAATGAGTCTCGCCTGCTGTCTCCTCCTCTCGCTGTTATTCAATATGATCGCATCATGGAAAATCATTTTGAGACAATCGGCTCCTGATAGGTGCCGTTCGATTTACAGTAAGTACTCCCAACAATAGTTTCCCTTTTCTCTAACTTCTTTCAGCTGGCTTGGAGATGACTACACCGATTGTTTACAAGACGGAATGGGGTAAGAACGAGACATTAATGGATGAATTATGGGAGAACTTGGACGTAAGCCCCATAGTGGTAGCTCTATCGCACGAGTATGCCGAGGAGCATGGGCTAGCGCGATCAGCCCCTTTTCCGTGGGACGATGAAAAGGGTATATATCACATCAAAGTCTTCCATCAGCTCCATTGCCTTGTAAGTGATGACTTCGCGAGCTTAATGTACACCTCGCTAACGTGGCGAACAGAAAGTCATCCATAGAGCATTCAAAGAGCCCAGGATATCCGAGCAGTACAAGGAACATATCTTCCACTGTCTCAATATGCTTCGCCAGGACATCATGTGCAAGGCAGATGATACGCCAATGCCATCTGCCAATGAGCCGCATTCTATTGGCAATAATCAGGTCATGCAGTGTCGGGACTGGAACCAGCTTGTTGCTTGGTCTCGTCATCCAGATCATAATTCCTGTTTTAAGCTTTTTTCAGACTACAAACCGGCGGCGCATGAGTTGGAGCAGTATGCTTTTTGTCCGGAAGACTCCCCTTATCGACCCATCGTGAAAGAGTATTTTGAGCGGCACGGCCATAAGCTAGCATATGATGATCAGCTTGGGGTATGATGACTGAGTGTTCGGAGACTCTGGCTACTGAGATGGTTAAGGGAGCAGCAGAAGAAGGCTTGGTCGTGCTACCTAGTCTCCTAAATCCCAAATGATTAGATTGCTCTCTGACCGTTGAGCAAGACTAAGTCGTGTGAGTCCCAAAAACTATGGATACACGACTGGGACAGCAGCCGATGCGCTGTCTAACTAGAACTACTCGACTGGTGCACACTAGGTGCACACATGATGCTACTTCGATATAGAGAGAAAGCTAGAGTGGTCTTAGTACTTAAGGTGCCTGCGATTTATCTTCCAGCAAGGCAGGTTGGGAGAGACGAAGAAATAGTCAAAACCCTATGATACGTCTGCTATATGTAAATATACAGAGCAGAATTCTGCAAGTAATATGATGTACGTTAGACAGTTCTATAAACTATATCGTATACAGTTCTGGCTTTACCAAATACTCTCCGATTAACAAGACCCATAACACCCCTGACCGCTTTCATCCTATTGACAAGTCTCTTCAGCTCAAGACAGCGTGACCGTAGTCGAGTCATGTGTCTTGAGCGTGACACTGTTTAGTCCTACGAAACCTTAATAATACGACATATATAGCGAGTCTTCAACGGATCCCAGTCTCCAGAATTGGTCCAGTATACACTTTACGCCCCTGCAACGCCCAAAAGAACAAGCTAAAGAGCAGTACCCCTCCGAAGACGAGAATAGACCAATTCATCGTTACAGCGTTGACTTTTGAGGCCGGAGGCCAAAACGAAAAGAAAATGCCAACAACACTATAAGCCAAGGACACCAAAATGATTGGGACGCTTGCGCGACCAAGCTGGAAAGGACCGTATATCATTTCGCCAGCCGGGGTAGTAAGCTTTCTGTGCAGGAACGTAGTCGCTGACAGAACAAATGATGAATAGAAGGATGCGACGACCAGCGAAGTGAATGCGTTGAACGCGGTAGTGGACCCGATGTTGATAAGAGCGAGTAGCAAGCTTATGGCAGTCGAGAGTCCTATGCAGTACAATGGAAGAGATGTGCGAGGCTCCACCTTTGCCCCGAAAAAGTATTAGTTGAATTCAGTGTAGCCGCACTCGGTGCCACCAACCTTGGCGAGAATTGATGACCCTGGAAGACCACGTTCGCGAGCAAATGCCCAAGCCATTCGGGAAGCAGTTGCAAGGAAGCCTACTGTAGCAAAAACCATAGCCGCGATAATGACCGATGTCTAGCACTCGTACGTAAGCCTAGAAGACGTTGATAAGTTTTGGACGAACTTGCCATGGCGTTTGCGCCTGCATTGGAGCCTGTTGCATTGGCAAAGACCTCAATGAAAGGGAATCCAGTAGGCGAGTTCAATGCGGCCTGCTCATTTCCTAAACAGAATAAAGTTGCTATTACAATTGCAAAGCCAAGTGACCCGTTCAGGGCAATGGAAGCCAACATGCTCCTTGGAATGACCGTCGAGGCTTTTTCGATCTCCTCAGCTTAAGAATCTTCTCGTCAGTCGCCCCAAATTGTACGATTCCATAGGAAGGAGCTCCCACTGACCCATGTGAGAGGCTGCATCGGATCCTAAAAAGAGTTACTTTCTGCGTCTTGTATCGTTTCTAGGACTTAGCATACCAATGAACGCAAACATGGTGGTAGGGACACCGACAAAGAATGACAATCCTTGAGATTTCCAGCCTCCTCCGTTATTAAAAGATGCAAACACATCTCTTGCTGAGCCGTGGGGAGCCAGGTATATCAGTGGAACTAGAATGCATATGAATCCTACAACATGAATCACCAAGACTATTGCCTCGATCTTCGGAAGTAGGCGAGCTAGGTAAGTGTTGATGAAAAGGCTGAGACAGATAATGGCGTAGAACAATAGTGTACCATGCCATCTTTGAAAATCGTACCCATCGTAGTTCAGGACCAGTAAACCCTGGATCATTGTCCCTCCAAGGAATGCAGAGCTTGCCAGCGCCGCCTGCCATGAGATGACGGTAATCCAGCCGGTCAGGTAACTCAAAAACTTGGAGCACCATGTTGGTGCAAAAATTGCGACCCTGAGAGAGCATTGAGCGACAAGTCAACAAAGTTAGAGCCCGGGTTTGTCTACCAATTGTACTGGCCGCCAGCAAGCGGAATCCTGTCCGATTAGCAAGTTCTACGAGAGCATCTTCAATCACCACTAACATTGATGCCATCTCAGCCATCACGAGAGCTTGAACACCGCTCCCTATCCATGTGAAAAGAAAGCCATAAATGAGCCCTGCTGGTCCCCCATTGTTGAGGCCGTTTTGGAATACACTAAAATAGCAGCTTAGATTAATCTTGGAGTCATTTTATGATAGGGATTCTCACGTTAAAGATCCCTCCCAAGTAATCATCAAAGTACAAGTGAGCCCTACAATAGATACTAGACCGAAATTTCGCTGTGCATCAATCAGTGGGTAGCTCAAGCAGTACCTGGAGACCGTGAGTAAAGTGGCCAGACTTACTCTTAACTGCTGCTTCTTTCCGAATCGTGCAAGTTCAGCCTCGTCTTGACTATGCTTGTTCTCGCTTTGTGGCTCGTGTCCATGACCGAACACATCGGTTACTGAATATAGACGCTTCATAGGATATTCAACATCATCAATTGCCATAGTAGCGAGAACGTTGCGATTTCTGTGTGAAAGCTGTTGGCTGAGGGAGCTTTTTACTCCGGGCGTTGTGGGTGCAGACGGTAAATCCCTACACCCTCAGTCCTGCGGGATATACGCTAGCGGAAGTACAAGAGTCCTTGCCTCATGCTCCTTTAGCAGAAGAGGATCTATTGGTCGCGGTATCTTCCGTATTACGGTGTGCCGCCTACCACTAAGCATGCGCGGACATGCAGTCAGCTCCGAGGTCCGAGGAAGCCCTGGCTGCGTGTTTTTATTTATGCAACATGTGCGGGATTTATTAAGAAGGCAACCAGCCATGGCAGAAAGAAAAGTCAATGAGGGCCCGCAAGAATCGCATCACCCTAGTATCAAACAATACTTCTACCTCTACAGCGAAAAGGCTAGGTATAATACCTATACGATAAGAGATGTCCTACTTGGCTTTCTCAACACCTTTGTTCTCGGATTTTTTTTTGGGCGGTGTGGGGTCGGATCCTTCGGTTGGCTATTGTATGCAGCAAGCTAAAGTTGGCTATGGTCCGGAATACGCCGAGTGCTGATCGCTGCAGGGTAACGGACCTCGATCAGACGGACATGCAAGGTGGACAGTCACCGGCCATAAAAGTCACTTGAAATGACACGGCCAGAAGAGATGGATATTCACTAAGTTGACGGCAAGACCACCATCCCCGACAATTCTATCATAGCCTTGTCATGAAGCCCACCCATACATTACGGCGTCAACCTCTGTGCCTACACTATCGAGCCTTTTTACCGAAACGTTTCCCACTTCTGTTTGCGAAAGACTGATCATGCTACCTGTGCGCCTCACCCGCTAGGTATATCTCTTCACTTGGGTCCGTCATGGCTTCCAACGCCGTAATCATCAGTGCAGATAATCGAGGGCCATGGATTATCATTGTCACATGGATCCTATGTGCGGTCATGTGCCTTGCGTCGTTTATCAAAGTCATTAGCAAATGGGTTATGTCTCGAAAAACACAGTATGACGACCTATACATTGTTGCCGCCGCGGTATTTTCACCACAGAGTATAGCCTCACACCTTAGACTTTAAGAGCTAAATCCTTTAGATCTTAACAATCGCCTACGACATCGCGATCTCATTGCAGGTAAGGGCTGGATTAGGAAAAAACTTATCAGTCCTGAACATCGAGCAATTCATACGCTACGAGCAGGTCAGCACACCCCTTTCACGTCCCTAGTATATCTGCTAGCTTTCAGCTAATCCGATTCTTAATAAGACTGGTTATGCATCTCAAATACTCTATTTGGCATCGTTGTTTCTGGCAAAGATGGCGGTCCTCCAGTTTACGGTCTCACTTGCGCGTATCGAGACACGACGACTCGTTGTGAAGGGAGTAATGTCATTTAATCTCATCTCCACCGTGATCGCAATATTCGCAGTAGCCCTCCAATGTGCGCTTCCGCGACCGTGGGCGGTTTCCTCAAATTCATGCTTTCAACAGGTTCTGTAAGCTCATCTTGTCAGTGGAACAATAGCTAAACAAAGGATTAGGCTGCATTCTGGGACTCTTTTGGTACCATGGATGCCATAGTCGACCTGGCGACCGCTTTACTGCCGATATACTTGCTGCGTGATCTCCAACTACCTTGGAGTCGAAAGATCCCTGTGATGGTTTCTTTCGCCTCTCGAGCTTTGTACGCTATTCTGTGGATGCTTACATTGATGATTGCGCTAATGAGTGCCCAGGATGATTCCTATTATCGTTGTCCGTCTCGTCTACCTCAATTCAGCCTCTAAATCTGTGAACCATCCCTTTGACGACTTTTCAACCGTTATGTCGTCCTCAGTTCAAGCAAACCTTAGTGTCATTGTCTCGTGCATGCCCTTCATCAAGCCAGTCATGGATAGCCTTGAGACTGGGATCCTCGCCTGTGACGTTCATACCACAGCCTCCGCTCGAAAACAAAACTACGCCCTTCGGTGGCTTGGGAGTAGCTCAGCAGCTAAAGGAGACTCAGGCTTCAACAAGCCGCTAAAGAAGAGCAGGCAAGGGAATTCTACAACAGCTACAAGTGGCGGCTACGAAGGGCAACGTGAGAGGGGTCTCAGCATTGGTTCTGAAGAGAGGATGATCATCAAACAAACAAAGACAGTGGCAATAAACATCGAGCCTTGATATATCAAAGCCGACTGGAAGTCAACATAGTTGAGGCCTCGAGCAGTGGAAGGAAGGGTAAATAGAAATGAGCACTCATAGGCTATTCAAGGTTTTCATTGCTACGACCACAGTTGTATTTCATTCCAGTGGGCAACCATTTCTATGTTCAAACATCCGGGTTCAATCTCTGGCGAAGATAGCCAGAGGACTGGAGCCGAAGAAATAAAACTCTATGGTTACTAATTTCAGCGCGTTCTTTTCTCCAGCTGTGACTATTCCCGCATCTCGATACCCTTCACTGGTCTGACCATCCAGGTGAATTTTTGTTTGTCCCTTCCTTCCCACTTCTCCGGTAGATCAATCACATTCTTGTGAAGGACTCTGAAACCCTCTGACTCGTACAAATGTAGCGCGTAATCTGTTGCCTCCACAACAGTCTGCCAATCAAGAGTCAGTTTCCTTACGGGCCACGTGGAATTAGGGTGTAGTGGTCTGTCGAGGAGCTTTACCTCGACTCCCATTTTGTCGGCAATAGCAGTTCCCCACTTAAGAAGCATACGGCCAGCACCACATCTCTGCGAATCGGGATCCACTGTCATGATATCCAATGCTGTTGTATGGGACGAGGGTTCAGCGCTGTAATCTCTTCGACTATAATGGATTGGCTCCCTTGGTCACAATCGACTTACAGACCAGATTTCCTCCTGATTCCCTAATTGCTCTCCTCCGCGGCACAAGATATTCGCGGAACAAGTATTGCGCGTACTCTTTATCATCCTGCCCTTGCCAATAATCTCCATCCACGTCGACCTCCTCAGGCAACGTCCCATCGTATATATTCCACTTGGCCATTGCGATTATTTTCCCTACCTGGGTGTCTACGACTTTGATGAATGTCGTATTGGGATCAGTGCGCTTCATGGCGAGCATGCGCTCACCTCCAACTTTTCGGCCTATTTCTTTATCATGATTTGGAAAACAAGCATCAATGTATGGATGTTCGTGACCAAAAGCTGAGGATATGATGGCGAAGGTACGGTCCATGTCAGTATCGGTGCAAGTTTCTAGTTTGAGAGGCATGTCGACAGTCTTAGCATTCGCTCAAAGAATAAGAGACCAGATCTATGTGGGTAGCAGGGATGATATTCTATGGAGGAAGCCTTCCGCAAAAAAATATACCCCTCTACCAAGAAGCTATGCTATATAAGGCTAGCTACAAAACCCTTGAGGCTATATCGTTCAACTACTCCATGACAAACGAGATCAAAGCCTCAGCGATATGAAGCTATACTCAAGAATAATCACATTAAATATCTTCTAAGTAGCAAATGCAATCGTACTAACTAACACTCTTAAAAGTCTATCGCAATCGCTATTAAAGCAAAATTTTAGAATAAATTATAATAATATAATCTATATATTACGAGCGTATCTTATATTTCTTTAATATCTATCTATATTAATATCTATTTATATTAATATTTCTTTAATAATAGACTAATTCTTTTAACTTTAGCGTGTTTTAATAGATTTACTTAGTTATATATATATAATTAAGTCTTTTAATATATAATTACTTTCTATTTATTTATCTTATTTAATATACTTTATTCGTAATAATAAGCGAATTTAAAAAAGTTAATTAATAGAAGCTTTATTAAGAACTGTTAGATAGACTAGGATTGTGTAGCAATGTGAACTTAGCGAAGATATATATATTGCGTATAGTATATCTAATAGTAAGACTAATTCTTAAGGAAGGAAAATGGGAAACTTCGGGGCATGGCCCTCTTAAGCTTCTCACGTCAAGGATTCGCTTGACATGCGTATGCCAAGCGATTCGGTTACGCTCGGCAATTCTCGGACTTATGCGATAGCTGTTCTCTTGGTCTCGCTGTTAACATGATCTTCTCTCTTTAAGAATTCGTTCTCGAATTCATTGCTCTGAATAGACTCATTAAAATTCTTTAAATCTCAGAGGGGATATAAGGGAAAGAGTTCTTTTAGGTTAGCTTCGCGCTGACATTGTAAATCTCAATTTGAAATGCGTAGATTGTGATATCTCTACGCCTTGCGCATGGGAATAAAAATGTTTGTATGATCGTAGACGACGTGAAGTTTGTCGACGTTGATGTTCTTTGTTGTTTGGGTCGTGGGTCGCGTAATCGCGTCGTCGTCGTTATGAATGCGCGACGTGAATGGTTGCTATGCGCTAGCCGTGAGTTATGTATAAGTTTGTTTTTTTAAACTTTTTGTTTCTCACAAAACACACTTCTCTCTACTCTAATTCATCGTTATTAAACGTAGACATCACACTTCTTACGCATACACTAAACATTATCGTATTATCTGTTTGATTATAATAGCTTAGATCTTTTTGATGATTGATCTCTCGATCTACGTTCTCTTTCGTTCTGCGATAAATTAAATTAATCGTGATTTCGCGTGCGTTTCTAACACGTTTATAGCTCTATTCTTATAACATTATTAATCGATTCTTCGTACGAGTGAAGACGTTGATTAAAAACTTTTATTGTCGTTATCTTCGAATAACGAATTAATATGTCTCGAATAGCTATAATGTTATCTTCGCGAAGACAGAAGAGATGCTACGAAAGTGTATTCACTGCGTCGACCTACGAGCCGATTATAAGTTCGTACGTAAACATATATAGTTCATAATTCAAATATAGCTGAAGCGTCTGTTGATCTTAATTTAAGATCCTCTCTGCGTGAGAGATTAGATATCTAACGAACAATTTATTACGACGTCGCGTATATCGTGAGCGAACCATTCGTCGCGAGTGAGTGTATAAACATTTATAATATGTTAACAGATCGTTTTTGACTATCTGCGTAAAATTCTTCGATATCGAATTGTCTCGTTACGAGCGAGTTCAAAATCGTCTCGAGGAGAAGAAAAAATCGAATGCATTAACGATTCAACTGAATTAGGTCAAGTCGCTTCGACGAATTGATACGACTCTAAAGAACATCTACGATGTTCTTCGATTGAGAATATATTTTTCTCACGTTTAATAGACGTTTCGAGCACGTGATAGCTGCGCTAACGATTCGCTAGACGGGCCTGTCCCTCATAAACTCAAAGGCGTCTTCGAGGCCTGACGATTCTCCCTCGTCGACGAAGAACGACGTCAACGACGACTCTAACAGCAGCAGTAGCAGTAGCAGCAATCACAGCAATCGCAATCACGAAGTTAATGATGATGATAACGATGAGAACGAGGTCTTCGTCGGCGAGGTTGGCGCCTCCGAGCCGTCTTCCCTCGACGGAGCCTCCGCCTTTTCTACGTCTCTCGTCGTCTCTCTCTCTAGTTTCGTCGCTGCTAGAGCTAGGGAGTTAAAGAAATTAAATGTGAATGTTATTATTTAGAGAGTTGATACGGACGAGAAGAAGGAGAAGAACGAGAATAAGAATAATAACGAGAGCAATTAAGTGAACGAAGACGAGATAATGTAAGAGACGAAGTAATCTAATCTTACGTCGACATCTTTGATGCGTCTAATCTTCGAGTTAGATATGATAGATATACTCTACGCTGCTTGTGAGTTGTGTTTTTTCGATTCTCTTTGATCTTTAAACACCTTTTTTTGTTACGATATCTTCGAGCAATTTTAGAATCGTTATTCTTCGAGATATTATCTTTTATTTATCTATCGTGCTCTTCGTCTTCGCTTCTTTAACTTTTCGAAAGCGTCTCGTAGCTTCTACGAGTGTTTTATATCTTTCTTTAATACTTATTAATTATACTTATAAGAGTACTTAGCTCAACGAATAAGATATTTCATCTCACTCTTACGCTTTCGCTTGTTCAAGATCTTTTCGATCTCTTATTCTTCTTTATCATCTATTAATTTCGCTACTGTGTATATTAACATCGTGTTATTATCTCTACGACGATAGAGTTTTAATAGTGACATATGAAAAACGTTATGTATGCGATAAATTAACGAAAGCGCTAATCGATAAGCTTGCTTGTCTACGACATTTCGAATAATAAATAAGTTAATTGTCTTATTCGAAAGCTTCTTGTTTAATCGTTTTTGTTTGAGATTCTTGATTGATAACATTATCAAGTCTCCTTTCTAAAAGAATTATACTTAATGCTTTTTGTTATACGTTTTCGCTTACGATTCGAATACTTTTTATTAACGTTTCGCAAGCTCTTCTCGTAATGCATAAATTTCTTTCACACGTTCTTTCGCTGCTGATATCTTTTCTTAAGAAGAATCGTTCTCGATTCTCAATTCAAAGTTGGAGTTGTAGTCATATATTGTATAGAATAAACTGCAATTTAACGTCTTATGTTGACTTTGTTGATAGACATACTCGACTATAAATAAGAGATTCGTCTAGTCGTTTTGTTGCTCGTTGCAAAAAACTCGAAGATAGTGTTTCAAGATTTGATTTTGTCGTTCGATTTGATTATTAGTTTAAGAATAAAAGATAGTGCTTAGTCTACGTTTCATCTTCATTTGATAATAGACTTGCGATTAAAACGCGCTCGTAAACACAGAATCACGATTAGTGACTATATCTTCTAGTGAGTCAAATCGAAGAAAGATTTCTTTCATGAGCAGCTATTCGAGATCGAAGATATTAATTTTCTTTGTGATTGATAGATATCTCATTATTTTGATATATCTATCGACGATTATAAGAATCGCATCGTAATCGTAGTCTCTACGTCGACTTGAAGAAAGATCTGTGATGAAATTCATCGTAATTTCTCTTTAAGAACGACTTGATTGAGAAAGCGCACTCAGCTCGTCATGTGAACGATATCGCTTCATCTTCACTCTCTAATAGATATCACATATATTTATATATAATTTCACGTCTGTCTTAATACTATCTTAATAGTATTTTCTAGTTATTAGTTTTAGTGTCTTGTCGACATCGAAATGTCTCGTCAAGAAATTATTATGATAACGTCTTAATAGCTCTTCGCGGACGAAAGTCTCTTCGAGGACGTACAACATATTCTTATATCTTAACAGTTTCTGACTATTTTATGTTCAAGCTTCGACGTCACTCTTTCGCTTGTTCTGCGCTTCGTCTTCTCTTCGCTGTTGAACATAAGAGTCTTTTAGCTGAAGTGCTTTGATAAGCTCGAAGATGAACTTGCTATTAAAATCATATGTCGTTTCGCTTATTGTCGCAATGTGGGCTACTGAGCGTGAGACGAGCTATTTATAATTAATAGTCTCAGCAATAGAATTAAGCTACACGATAGCTACGTTGCGTGTACTCTAAGTAAGCATCTCGCTTGAACTCTCTGCTCTCGCAGTTGAAGATTCTTTAAGTCTCGAAGAATATATAACATTAAGATGAGTCTCTTGAAATGTAACTGTTATCAAATTTGTAAGTGTTATCTTCTGAGCAGTCACTTCTTCTCTATTGTCAGTCACTAGATTATGTTATATATTCACGTCTAGACTATGTATCGCAAAGAGGGGCTCAACGTTTGAGCTGCGCTTCGCATGCTTATAACTCTTATCTTGTTTATACGCTGTTCGAATAACAGCAAATATGGAACTTATTAGATCTTCTATCGCTGTCAATTTCTGTTATAACGTTGACAACAGTCGATTTAGCGACTCGTTTTCACTCTTATAATCAGATCGCCTTGACGACGTATCGACTGAATTTGTCTTTCTCGATCTGTGTGTAATAAAAAAATCAAACATTAATAACTTTATTGCTCACCTGACTTATCGCTTATTCAAACTCGTTATTCTCATAAAGTACTTTAGATTGTTATAATTTATAAGTACTTTCACAGAATAAAAACTCTCTTTTAAATAATAACGTCACTGTTTGAAGATCGTTACGATAACGAATAACTTCTAATTATGAATCTTATAATTTCGCTCTATAGAAATCATTTTTCGAGAATAAAATGTAACTAAATGTTATTGCTTATTGTCATTTTATAACTGAGTCAAAATGTCTGTTAAGTCGAAATCTAAAGTATTCGTTTTCACTCTGATGAGAAGTTCTAAATCAAAGTAACATAGAAGGGGCGCTTTCGTAAAGACTTCGCGAAGTCGTCGAAATGTCTTCTCCGTCTCAATAGGTCAATCAAAAGATTCTATCTTGATTTCCTTGATACTTCTCTTGAGCAAGTTTATAAGTGATTCGACAATTTGAGAGTAATAATGAATGAATCTTCGATAGAAATTTATAAAGTTTAAAAAGATCTATATCTCATAAAAGAACTTAGATCTCGATTACTTCTGAATTGCTTTCACTCTGCGTTTGTTCATTGCGACGTTATCGATGAACATTATGAAGTCTAAAAATTCGACTTCTGTGGTGAAGAACTCACATTTCTTCAAACTTGTATATAGGCTGAAACGTCTTAGCCTCTCAAGCACTTGCTTAATATGATCTAAATGTTCTTCTTGCGAACTCGAATAAATTAGAATGTCGTCAAGATAAACAACGCAAAAATTGTTAATTAGGCCCGTCAACGACTTGTTAATGTAAGTCTGAAAGGTCGCAGAGGCGTTGATTAGGTCAAATAACATTATCAAGTACTCAAAGTGGTCATAACGCGTACGAAACGCAGTCTTTCACTCATCGCCCTTACGAATTCGAATACGATAATACGTATCCTTGAGATTCAATTTTGTGAATCTCTTAACTTCATTTAGACGATTTAAAGTCTCACTAATCAAAGACAAAGGGTGACGATTTTTTATCGTGACTTTGTTTAACTCTCGATAGTCGATATATAGTCGCAAGTCACTATTCTTTTTTGATACGAAAAGAATAAGGGACTCTACTGAGCTCGTTGAATACTAAATTCAGTCTTTCGCTAAGATATCGTCTAGATATGTTCTCAGTGTCGCTAACTTAGTGTTAGATAGATTATATAGTGAATCAAATAATGATTTCGCTATAGTCTTAATAACATAATCACGTTCTTCGTGCGACGAGAGTCGATCGACTTCTTCGATTAAAAATACGTCTTCGTATTCGCGCAACTTCTCTGACAATTTTGAAATAGCGTCTGCGATCTGCGATTGTAATGTGTTCGTTAAGACTTCGTTAATGTGATGTTTTCTTGCTGACGCATCAAAAATATCTGTGATCATTAAAGTATACACTGACTTTTCTCCCTTTAATGCGTTAGCAAAATCTTGAGATAAGAGTATCTTATACGTATACGTATCGATATTAAAGCGTCAGATTCTCTTAGTAATATTAATCACGATATCTTTATCTATTAATGTTAATAGTTTTAATATAAAGAATGAATTGTCTTCTTTTACGATAACATAAAAGATATGCGAACATCGCTTTATATGACTTCAACTATCTTATAACTCATAGTGTATAAGATAGACGATATAACAAAAGGTCGTGTTGTTATTTATTCATTTGACACTTGATAACGACGCTTCGACTGATTCGAGATTATGTTCGAGGGCAAAGCGCTGATCAATTACATTAACTTCGATCTCGTTGTTAAATTGTGTCGAAGTCGATATTAGAGTTACTTCTCGATCTTCTGCAATCACTTTCTCTGAGAAAATTATACTAAGTGTCGAGATGACTTCTTGTTTTGCCCTCGTCGTTAAGAAGTCTTTGACGAGAGTCTTTCTTTTCTCGACGAAGATAACTCGACAGTATAAGCATTAATGTTTTTAACGTCATCGATAGACACGCGATTGACGTCGTCTGTCTTGAATTGTCGATATTCGTTTGCGTAATGTTCCTTCTTATGACAGTTGTAGTATTCGACTATCTTTAGATATTTCTTGCTTTTCGACGTTTTGTCTCGAGGTTCACCTTCGTTTGAGCGACGCGAAGTATTCGCTTTCTTATTCTTACGAGATTGCGTCGCTCGTTTATTGTTATTAAGCTTGTTCTCTTTCTCATTTTCTTTGTTCCGTTTTTGATTCGTATTCGAGTCGACATCGTTTGTGTCTCGTCTATCATGTGATGAGCGTGCGTTGACTCTCTTATTCGTATTCTTCAGACGAATAGTCTAAGCGATAAGATCTTCTCGCGTCGAGACTATTTGTCTCGTACGAGTGATATCGTCTTGAAGTTTCGAAAGAAGTCTCGTCATCAACGTCGCAACTCGTTGAATTTCGTTCGACGACGACAACTATGTCTCAAGGCTGAAAAGATAGATCTCAAATTGAGTTACTGATTGAGATGGTCTTTGCCGCGCATTCGTATAGATCATGTTTATCTTCAGCTATCGATTGATTGAATTCTGTATTTTGTTAAGTAGAAAAGAGACGAAGTGATCTCAGCTTTTTACCTTGATCGAATTCTTTTCTCGTTCGTTATGTCACTATTTCTTGAGATCTCTCGCTAGGAATTATATATATTAAACAATTTTATCGTGATCGTTTAGAAAATACGCTGAGACATTTATAAATGTAACTTCGACGTCTCGTATTTAGTCACGATGCTCTCGTCTCGATTTGTCATGATAATCGTTAAGATTCTTTGATTTAACACTTCGTCGTTTTGTGACATGTGTTAATTCAATATCTAAATGACGTTTTGACCCTGCTCGAGCATTAAAAGAGTCACGACGAGTATTCGACGTGTTCGATTCGATATCGTCTTGATCTCGTTCATCTGACGATTTTTCTCGTTGAAGAACATTGATCTCTTCGTTGATGTTATTTAGTTATCGTCTTTTTAATAACTAATCTCGACGTTGAGTTGTCTAAGTCAATCGCTCGTTCAAAGTTAGATCGATAATATCGTCTTTCGAAGCAGATGTCGGTTGTCTTTGACCCTCGAAGTCCACGTCAGAGATATGATCTGGTTCGTTTAGGTTCACTGTCTGTGACTGTTCTCCAGACATGGTGTGCGAGTTGAATGAATCTGCTCCGTTTCTGATACGTTGCGATTGCGAGCGAGTGATTGTTATTATACTAAGTTCGGATCGCTACCTCTCGATGGGAAGAAGAATTAGAATTGTTAGATAGACTAGGGTTGTGTAGCAATGTGAACTTAGCGAAGATATATATATTGCGTATAGTATATCTAATAGTAAGACTAATTCTTAAGGAAGGAAAATGGGAAACTTCGAGGCATGGCCCTCTTAAGCTTCTCACGCCAAGGATCCGCTTGGCATGCGTATGTCAAGCGATTCGGTTACGCTCGGCAACTCTCGGGCTCATGCGACAGCTGTCCTCTTGGTCCCGCTGCTAACAAGAACTTATTATTAATAAGATATTATATTTTTAAATTAGTTTATTATATAAATAAAATATTCTCGAAGATATAAAATAATCTTATAAATAGTTAAAGAATAAAAAATAGTTAAAATAGTCGTAAGATTAACGAATTAAGAAGAAATTATTAAAATTAATTATAATAAAAAATTTCTTAACTATATATTTAAATCGAGTTTTAAACGTCTTATTTTAAGAGTAAAACGTTTTAATATAAAAGATTTAAACAACGCTTAAATCGATTATTAGACGTCTTTATATTATTCTTTATAAGAAAATCTTCTTTAAATTAATACTTTTTCTTTACTCGTTAATTTTATCTTATTTAATTTTAAATATTTAATTTTTTAATAAATTACTTTCTCGAAATAATAATATTTTAAATAATTAATAAATAAAGAAGTTATATAAAAAATAAGAAAAATTAATTTTTTATAACTTTTTAATTTTTTTTTAATATTAAAAAGAAAGTAAAGATATTTTAATCTTTTTTAATACTTGATAATTAATAATTATCTTATAATTCTTACTTTATAAAGTAAATTAATAACTCTCTTTTTATTTTCTTCTCTTTTTAAAGAAATTATTTAATATATTAAAACGAATTATAAAAGTTATTAAGACGATTAAAAAATAAATAAAGAATAAACGTAACTCGATTATAATAAACAATATTAATATTAATAACAAGAACGTCTAATATTAGAGACTCGATATAGAATCTAATAATATTTATATCGAATATAAATAGAATTCTATTATAAGATTCTTTATAGAAAGTAGTCGTATAATAAGTATATTCGAAAGTTTATAAGCTAGTCTTTTTAAGTCTAGCGCTTAGAACTTAGAATTTGAGCTTAGCGCTATAATTAAAGACTAAGATTAAGTCTAAGATTAAGATCGAAACTATAATACTACTCTCTTCTTAAAGCTCGTTATATTCTTATAACTACTAATCGAAAAGATATAAAATAATATAAGATATAGACGTCTCATTTCATATTATAATATAATATAATAATAGATCTCTAGATTTCATATTATAATAAAATAATATAAAACTTTATTAATATTATATTATAAAACGATATAAATCTAAAATATTTTATAAGATTTTAAATAAGATATTTTATATAATTAAAAGCACTACTAAAAGCACTATTAATTAGAATAATAATTAAAATAATAATACTAAGAGCATTGTCGATTAAAATTATAATATCGAAAACACTATTAACTAGAATAATAACTAGAATAATAATATTAAATTACTAACTAAAAAATAATAATAAGATGCGCGAGACGAAAGAATAATGATTCGATAATTAATTAACATAAACGCAATTGCGTATTATTATTATTATTATTATTCTTCTCAATATTCTTCTCATTATTCTTTTCATTATTCGTCTTATTATTCGTCTTATTATTCGTCTCAGCAGCGATCTTAATAGATAATATTTTTAGCGATATTCTCAGCGATAATCTTAATAATAATCTTAGCGATGATCTCAGCAGTAATAGTGATAGTAATAATAATAATAATAATAATTTTAATAGTAATCTTAGTAGTAATCTTAGTAGTGATCTTAATAATAATCTTAATAATAATCTTAATAGTTGTGATGAATTCACGTTCACAGTCTGATACTGTGATCTAATATTATCAATCAAGGTCAGCCCTATCAAGGTTAGTTCTACACTAGCGTGTCAAGCAACGACCTTCTATTTCTATAAACACATGTATACACTTGTATATAGAATTCTCATAGTTAGAATTTTATTTAAATCACGTTCAAATACTATTTAGTTCTACGTGTAGTCTCTAATATAATTTTAATTATTCTTTTAAGTGATAGTGATTAATAAGCTAATCATCGAGTCGAAACGAAAACGAAAACGAATTTACGCTTTGCGTCGAACACGAATATTTACGCTAATAAGATAACACTATTATTATAACACTATCGCGCCTCGAAAACGAAAAAAAAATAATTCGAGTGAAGTTTATACTGTGAAGTCACTCGCGTAACGAAACTTTTACACTTTGATTTCAAGAATAGAAAGAAGTCTCATTAAAATAATAACAAATTAACGAAATTACTCGACTCAATTATAAAGAACTCGTTGACAAAGTCTTCGTCGACGAAGATATTAGACAAAGAGATTACGATCTTTAATTCATCTTCTCTTATGTTGAAGAAATTCGTCTCGAAAAATACTTAAAATTAGACTATTCGAGAAGACTCTATACAAGATAGACTCATTTTTAAACTTTAAGATCTAGAGAATTCGAATAAGAAGAACGAAGACTTAGATCGTCTCTTAAGAAAGAAAGAAAAGAAACTCGCGCGTAACAAAGTACGACGATATACGATTAAGTCAGACGACTTCGAAGACGAATTTATGTTATCAAAGAACACGACAGAAGCAGAATAAAAGAATATCGAAAATAACGAAGAGAATCTATTTGAGAAAATATAGACTATTACGCATTTCATCGATAGTATTATTAGATATTCAGAAGAATAATATAATATCATCAAGAATAATTATTAATATAAACGCTTATCACGATCAAGTGTCGAATCTTATTGATAAAGTTCATTTCTATAAACAATAAATCGTGTCGTTAATACAACAACTAAAAGAATTTATAATAATGTTAAGAAATTAATAAGAAGAAGTAAAGCGACTATAATATCTTCGTAAAAAGTATCGTAATCTAATTAACAGTCGAGATAAAGAGATCTATAAGCTTAAGAAACAATTAAATAAAAATATCGAGATCGTTAATTCTCGCACGAAATATGTGAAGTCTAACGAAGAGATACGTCTTAAACTTATAAAACGTTTTATAGCATTAGCGATAACGTCTAAAGTATCAATACGAAATATCGAATCTCGTCGTAATACTTCTACTAAAACGATCATCTTTAGAGTATTTAACGTCAAATTCAATAACAAGTATTTTAATGTCTTTGATTTCAAGAATACTAAGAGCAGCAGCTTTTATAAAAACTAATATACTCGATTACACTTCAAGTTTCGCAATAATTAAAAACTATTTTAAGATGAACAGAGTAAGATTAATTATATTCGCGATTATTATCGAGAAATAACTTACGACGTGATTAAAGCAAGATTAAACGATATTAATAGTCTAGACTATTATCTCATCGCTAACGAAATAATATACGATCTCGATTAGATATTCGTAAAGATAAATCGAGAGCAGAGAGCAAAGATAAAACTTTAAAATCTTAAGTTTATTATAGACGTTAAGAATTTTAAAGAAATCTTTTTAGTCTTTTAAGCTCGCTTTATAACAGAGATTACTTCTTTAAATCTCTCTAATTCATCGAAGCGAAGTTATTTAAAACGTTTAATCACATAACGACTAAGAAGCAGAATTATAAACGATATCATATCGATTAATTTTCAGACTCTTATTGTTAGACTACGTTAGCTCGACATCGAACTTCGAATCAACGACGATTCTCGTGAATTCGCTTTCAAAAGAGATAAAAACGCAGAAGAAACGTTAAAAGAAACGTTAAAACGAAAAGAATTTACGATAATTAATTCTCGCGATAACTATCGAGAAAATTAATTAACTAAATTTATTAAAGAAGATCGATATCGATTGTTTAAAAATTAGATATAGATATTAAAGAAGCAAGAGCGTTACTACAAGTATCTAAAGTATAAATATAAACACTACGATAATAACGTCTCTACTGCGTGTAAGAATATCAAATAATCATCAAAGAAAGACATCGTTGTCAAATTAACAGTTTTCGAAATCGAAATTTTAGAAATGAATATAAGTCTCTCTTTCGAATCTTTAAAAAACTAAAGCTCTTTAAAGAAGTCGTATTCAGAGAGATAAAAAAGCAATTGAGTATGAAAATAATATAAGCATAAGTATAAGAATCTCGTTATCGTTATACTCTTCTCGTACGAGTTCATCGAAGAACTAAAATAAGATAAACAATTAAATTTTTAAGAATATATATACACATAGAAAGAAACGATTAGTATCAAATATCTAATGAACATTAAAGCTTTAGTTAAGAGCTTCGTGAACAATAACTATATTAAACAACATAAGTTATATACGATGTCACTAACGAAACTCTGCAAGTTAAGACTAACGAATAATAAGTTAATATCTAATATTATATATATAACACGTCTTAAGCTTATACTAAATAATCACATTAACGAATTGTAATACTTGATTATCTCGTTAAAAAAGTTTAATATTATTCTCGAAATGTCATAAATGAAGCTATATAACTCGAAGTTATTCTTCGCGAAGAGATTTCTTATCTTCAACTTAGATCACTGCAGAATCAACTATCTATTATAATATTAAGACTTTATAATTTATAGTGAATTGATAAAAAGATCGAAAAGTAAAAAGATCTCTAAGACTTCGAATATAACAAAGATCTCGATATATATCTTCGTTCGAATATCAAAAAGAAAAGATAATCAAATATATATTATATGATCGAAGAACTTTAAGAGACTAAAAAACGAGTTAACGAACAATACGTAATTATTAGAGTTCACGATAGATATTACTATTATTATTTTTAAAGATTATAAGAAGTTCTTTTATAAGTTGAGAAAGAATCTTATCACGATAAAAAAATTAAGAATCAAGATGCTTAAAGCGTATTATAAGTGAATTAACGTTTAAAATCTTATAAAAGCGAATAAGCTTTTCTTTTATCGAAAGATAAATTACTCGATCGAATTATAAACAGAGACTATGTCGTTTATTAAACGAGTTTATAAAATGTTTAAAAAACAAGTTACGATAATTAAAGAATATATAAAGAACATGTTAAAGAAGAACTATATTCGATCAAGTATTTCTTTATACGTAACTCTCGTGCTGATTATAAAGAAATTCGATAATGACTTACGTATCTGCGTAGACTATCGTATGTTAAACGCTTTAATTATTCGAAATCGCAATATACTCTTATTAATAAGAGACACTTTAACGAAACTTTATATGATCAAATAATATATCAAATTCGACATAATTGTCGTATTTAACGAAATTTAAATTAAGAAAGAATATAAAAAGAAAATAACGTTTTTTATAAGATACGAGCTCTTCGAATATATAGTAATATCATTTAAACTATATAATGCGTTAAGTATCTTTTAAGCTTTCATTAACAATATATTATAAGAATACTTAAATGTATTCTACTTCGTCTATTTAAATAATATTCTCGTTTACAGTGACACTAAAAAAGAGTATATCGAATATATAAGAAAAATACTCGAGAAACTATACTCTGCGAATCTATATCTTAATATTAATAAATGCGAATTTCACATCAAGCAGATAAAATATTTAAGACTCATAATTATAATCGAAGATTTTAAAATAAATTCTTAAAAGATCGAGATAATAAAACACTAAAAAGCGTCAAGATATGTTAAGAACGTATAAGCTTTTCTAGAATTCGCAAACTTCTATCGAAGATTTATATACGAATATTTCAAGATCGCAGTATCGCTATTTAATCTTATTCGAACGAAGCAAAAGAGTTTTATATTTTTTTAAACGTTAAATAGTTCGAAGTAAATAACATTTAAGAGATTAAAAGAAGTCTTTATAAGCGTATCAGTGCTTACTTATTTCGACTTAAATAAAGAGATATAAATCGAAATAAATACGTTTGACTACGTAATAGTAATCGTCTTATTATAAAAGAACGAAGAAGATACGCTACGCTCTATAGTCTTTATATCAAAGAAAATATCTTCGTAAGAATATAACTACGAGATTTACGATAAAAAGCTTTTAGCTATCATAAGAGCTTTCGAAGAATAATATTCGAAGTTAACTCAAACATTAATAAAGAATCTCATTAAGATTCTTATAAATTATAAGAATTTAAAATACTTCATATCGACAAAGCAACTAAATCGACGATATGCGCGCTAAATAAAGTTTTTAATTAAGTTTAATTTTCGTATCACATATAGATCTAAAAAATAAGAAATAAAGTCTAATAGTCTCACTCGTCGCTTAAGAGATCTCTTATAAAATAAGATAAACGATAGAAAATAATATTAATAATAGATATTATTAAAATCAAAGAATCTAAATATAGAAGTATAACAAGCACTGAATCTTACGCTCTTACTTCTCGACGAGATTTCTTATATAATTTATAGTTTAATAGCTATAATATATAATTTAGATAAGAAAGACGTGAATAACGAGAAGCTACTAAAGAAATCGTTATTTAATATCTTAAAGTCGTCTATCGAGAAGTCAATAAAAGAATTAATAAACGACTTCTTTATTAAGTTAAATATCGTATTAAAGACGAAAAAACTATATAAATTCGACGATATTTTATAACGAATTATATAGATCAAGAAGAGCGAAGAGAGAAGAATTTCTTAAGACTTAATCAAAAAAGATCTAAGACTAAAACTTAAAAAATATCAAATTAAGAACGATCTACTATATATACGTAAGTGTTTATACGTATCGAACAACGACACGTTAAAGACACAGATAGTTAAGTCTATACACGACGCGTCATTAGATAATCACGTAGATCGAGCAGCGACATATAATAGAATTAATATATATTATTATTAATCAGAAATAACAAGCACAATTTTCAAGTTCGTTTAAAACTATTATATATATAAACGATTCAAGAGTTATCGAGAGAGCAAGTAAGAACTTCTTAAATTATTATTCATCTCGAAAAGATACTAAAAAGATATCTTCATCGACTTTATCACACTTTTATTAATATGCGAAAGATATAATAGAAAGTATTAATATATTATAATTATAATGAATCGATTAACGAAGAAGAAGAAGTTTATATCGTTAAACTTATTAAAAGTAAAAGTAGTTATATAGACTTTCTTAAAATGAATATAAAGAGAGAAAGAATATCTCTTCACGATAATTTTTAACAGAGACACATAATTTATAACTTACTTTTAATAGCGTCTGTGTAAGAGAATAAATATAAGATTAAAACTATTCACTATATTTTATTTTAAAACGAACGATCAAACGAAGAACGCAAATTCAGCACTAAAATAATATCTTAAAACATACGTTAATTACAATTAAGAAAATTAGATAAACTTTTTATTTATCGTCGAGTTTGAGACGAATTTAAGTAAAAGCGTCTTTATCAAAGTCGCTCTCTTCTTAATTATTAAGAGATATATATCACGATCGAGAATCGAGTCTTTTACGTCTTAAGACTCTAGTATAATATAGAGAGCGAAACGAGATATAATAATAGCGAATATCTTTATAAATAAAATTAAGTAGATAAGAGTCTACTTGCGACAAAAACTTGCTTGAATTAGAGCTCTTTAAAAGAAATATAGTAATCGTTATCGTCTCTCAACGTCAAAACTGCGTATAAACGACTTAATTATATTAAATAGTCGTAATATCAAAATTATAAGACTTAACAAGTTTCTTAATTACAAGAATAGAAATTATACAAAATCTTACGAGCAATAAACAACTTCGCGTATAAACTCGAACTTTCAAGCTCAATAAAGAGAGTGTTTTTTATTTTTTATTTATAATTACTATATCGATTCGTTAACGATCTCTTATCGAGATAAAAACAACTTTTATTATCTCTCGCTTATATAAATAATAACGAAGTCGATCACCTTACAGAAGAAATACTCGACTTCAAAGTCGATAAGAAAAGAAAAAACCCGATTACGAAAAAAAAAGATTATCTTATATATAAGATCAAGTACACGAGATACGATAATAACGACGATTCACTCGTCTAATAAGTGTTCATTGACGTCGTCGACTGTTCACATCTAATAGTCGACTTTTATTACAAGCACTCTAATCACTCAGAATCACATTTATTCTTCAAGACCTCTTAAGACTAAAAGTCTTTATTAATATTATTATTACTTTACTGTGACTATAGAATAGAAGAACTTAACTCTTCTTAATCTATAGAGTCGTAAGAGAATATAAAATTATTAGAGAATACGAATATCGCTGTTCTGTGACACGATAAGTATTTTATTTACACAACTAACTCTCGCAGAGACTCTTAAAAAGCGATTATTATTCTTTCGTATGTTTTTTTTTTTCTCTTCGTTTTTCTCAATTATAAAAGTATCAAGAATCTAAAGAGAAAATAATATAATAAATTCACGTTCACAGTCTGATATTATAATCTAATATTATTAATCAAGATCTGTTCTATTAAGGTCAGCCCTATTAAGACTAGCTCTACACTAGCGTATCAAGTAACGATCTTCTATTTCTATAAACATATGTATGCACTTGTATATAGAATTCTCATAGTTAGAATTCTATTTAAATCACGTTCAAACACTATTTAGTTCTACGTGTAGTCCCTGACAATAGTGATTTTAGTAATAATCTTAGTAGAGATTTTAGTAGTGATTTTAATATTACTATTTTAATTAATAATACTCTTAGTATTACTATTCTAGTTATTATTTTGATTATTATTCTAGTTAGTAGTGCTTTTAGTAGTACTTTTAATAGTACTTTTAATAGAATTCTTATCTTATTCGTTATTGAAATATCTTATCTAAAATATAATATAAGATATTTTAGATTTATATCGTCTGATAAGATATTCTATTCAAATGTTATATTATATCTTTATAAAGATACAAGTATAGGCTCACGAATTAAATTCGTGATACGATATTAAAATTAATTTAAATTAACTTAAGACTTAAGTCGTAAAAAAAAGAAAAAACTCTTTTAGAAAATATTAAATTTGATTAATATTTTAAATAGCTTTTTTTCTGTTCTTTTTTTTTTAAGATTATAATAATACGATTTATAATTTAATTTAATTAATTTTATTTTTTTTTTTTTTTTTTTTATTTTTTTTGACGCAGCTCGAAATTCGAATTCTACAATTTACAAATTTACAAATTTAATCGTTTTATTATTTTATTATCATATGAAAAATTTTTACTATTAAAATATATATCGAACATCTAGTTCGTCAACGCTAAAAATCTTCAACTTATAATCTATTAATAACTATAAGATCGATTTTAAAAATTCTTAATTCTCTGAATAGCGCAAATAAGTCTTCACAATTAAAAAAAAAATTCTCAAAAAAGTAATAGAAAAGTAAAAAGTTATTCAAAATATAAGACTTGTACGCACAAATTTTTTCGAGATCGCGTATTCGTTAAGAAGTAAGCGATCGAGCAGATATATAACAGACTTTTCGTTTAATTAATAGTTACTTTAGTCCTATTCGAAAAACGCGAAAAACGCGTTTTCTCATCAAAATTATTAAAATATCTATATTATTATAAAACGTATCAAAGACGCAGTAGATCTTTCAGAGATCAAACGCGAAGCTCTAATAACACTTAAGAATAACTTTAATATCTTCAATCGATAGCTTACGAAGAAGTATAACTATAACAAAGAAACAGTGTGAAATGTCTTAAATCGCGCTGAAGACGCGGAGAGAGAAAACATTGATTTATTATCTTTTAAAGTACATTAACGACGTTCTCAGTTCGAACGACCTTTGACAATCAATATTAGACTTCGACGACGTCTAATCAGATATACGACAAAGAATCAATTTCAACGTCGCAAGAAATGAGTCACAATTACACGTGAGATTAAGTACATAATCTTCGCAATAGTTATTAATGTAACATTCAAAAGAGAAAGTTATAATAGATATTCGTCTAGATATAAGTCTTCGTTATCTTCGAAACAGAAGCTAGAGCGATTATAATTTATTATTAAATAACTGAAGAAGCTTCGAGAAAAGAAACATATAATGATATATAGTGACGAGATATTTATTCGAGTTAAGAAAACTCGAAGATAGATCTAAATCACACGACTTAAGAAAGAGATATATTATAAGAATTATCTGAATATACGATATCGTGACTATACGAAAATAATATTCTGAGACTGTTACATCTTAGAATTGCTTGATCTCAGCTTCATGTTTAATAAAGAGATCGCTTCAGAACGATAAGAAGTTTAGAAGAATCTCAATAATCGAAATACGAGTTATTTAACTCAATAATAGATTATTAAGAATTTTTTTTTAGCGAAGCAAGTTAAGAAATTTAAAAGTAAACGTTTTAAACGCATTTCGAAGTCTAAAGAGATATTATTTAAGAGAAATAAAAACTTCAAAGAAGACATTAATTGATATCGATATTAAATATACGTGTTATTATCTCGATTAATTTTATTTATTTATGAAGTGATTATCAAGTATAGAAAATATTTTCTGATTCAGAACGATATATTAAGTTATAATGCGTGATGTAAGGATCGTACTGTGGTGATAACCGTAGTGTAGTATGTAACGAAGATAACAAGCTGAGGAGCAACTATGGACTGGGAGGGACGCCATATATGTATGGCGGAGTGAATCTGCCAAGACACGCTAAGCCTAAAGGGGAAGTGTCAAGGCAGGTGTGTCAAGGATGCGAGATACGCTCGTAACACGTGACAATAAGAAGAACTTCTTAGAATTTCACATCTCATCGTGCTTTCGTGACCTGCAAATTCTTCGAATTTGAATTAAATTAAGTCATATTGATATCATTTAAAGCGTAAGATTTTTAAGCGACTATACGTCTCGATAATTAAGAAACGTACAATTAAGATCTGAAACGATAAATGAAAAAATCTAAATATGAAAAGAGTGAGCAAGTAATGTGAGAAATTATATATAAGAATAAAGCGTGTGAAGAATACGAAAGGCGACAATAATTTTTATAATTAAAAATTATATACTACTATATAAATAACTACTATCTCAAATTTAAAGTCATTTAGTCAAGTGATTATTAAATAATAATAGAAAGTAGTTTATAGTGATAGAAAGTGCGTGCGAGTGACTATTAATTAAGCGAAAAGTCTGTTATAAGTCTATTTTTAGACGATCTCTCTTTTCGCGAAGATTCTCGTAATATAAGAAAATAATAAGTTTAAATCGATTTAGTGAAGCTAATAACAATTAAGATATATCTTTTCTTAATATATTTCTAATTAATACTCGAGATTTCTATTAACGTATTTTAAATAACTCTATTATAATGAAGAATAAAGACGAAAAGACTAACGAAACTAACGCTTTTATTAGAGCTATAAGTGTAAAGTCTAAGATTAATATTATATATCTTTAAAGCTCTTATTCGAAGAAATAGTTATTAAAATTCGAGTCACGTGACATGGTCACGTGATGCGCTAAGGCGTATTCTTTTAGTCGCTCTTTACTCTCGTAGCATTCTATAGTTAATAACTAAGTGTTCTATCACCTATTCTTGACAATAGTTAAATATATATAATTATATAAATTCTCTTATTATTAAATCTACTCTTATTCTTATTAATTGTTCGATCTCTTTTAATGTTATATTATATCGAGATCGAGTTAAGTAGATTATTTATAAAGATAGTTACGAAATAATAACGATTATTTATTTTCTTCACGTTATTATCGTTTTCTTATCACTCGTTAAGCGATATTAGAATCAAAAAGATTTAATATTAAATAAAGAGACGTAAGAGATCGTAAGAATCGTTAATAAAAGACGAAGAGAAAAGAATTATAAATATAAAATATATTAAAAGAAGATATAACTACTCGAACGCGAGTTAGAAAACGCATAAAAACTATTATAAAAGTTTTAAACGAATTAGTGTTCTTAATTCGCACGTGATAAATAACTTAACTAAGTAATATAAGACTATATAGAACTCGTAGATGTGATTAAGTCGTTCAACGTTAGAATTCTAAGTTAATAGAGATCTAAGTAGACGTATTCTCGTATCTCAGCGTTAAAAAAACTTTTATACTTATAAAAATATAAATCTAAAGTAAAAAACGAAGTTATAAATATATAGAAACGTTACGAATATATATAAAAAATAGATGTGAGCGAGCGAAACGAAAGAATATTATTATTTTAAAAGAGATTAATTCGAATAAAGAATCAAACGCAGATAAAATATAACTATTTATATTATTCTTAAATAAGATCTATTCTCTATAAAGAATACGTCTATCAAATTCATAAACAATATATAATTAACATATTATACGAGAGTGCGAGATTAAGATTTATTAATTCTTTATTAAGTCGAGTCAATTAGTGTTCTTAATTCGCACGTGATAAATAACTTAATTAAGTAATCTAAGACTATATAGAACTCGTAAATATAACTAAGTCGTTTAACGTTAAAATTCTAAGTTAATAGAGATTTAAATAGAGTTATTCTCGTATTTTAACGTTAAAAAAACTCTTAAATCTCAAGTAACGATCTCGAAGAGAATAATCGTATTAACGCTAAGAAATAGAGAACGCGATAATAATTAATTATTTGATTCGTTCTCGAGAAATAAATCGATGACACGTTATTGTTGACGCGACGCGACGAGAATATAGATCAAGTAAGTCTTAATATAAAGACGATAAAAGTTCGATTTTTGTTTATTTAATAACTTAATTTCGTCTTCGCTTAGATCTATTAATCTTATAATAATAACTATTTCTCGACGAAAGAAATAATTAAAATAATAATTTAAAAGATTATTAAATCTCAATATTAGACGTAGATTATAAGTAATTATTCTTTTAATAAAGTTTTTATCGATTTCGAAGAGAGACGAGAATAAGGTAGCGTGTCAAAATTCTAGTCGAGATGACTTTTCACGATATCAACTCGGCGTTTAGACTTAATGAATTTTATATGTAGCGATCTACTGTACTAGTTATACAACTCAATTAGGTGTTTCACATATCTATATTTTAACAGATTATGAGCCCGAATCGCAGGGTATTCTTTCAGTAGTATTACGTTCAACTTCAGAGCCGTCTGCTGACTTATTCAGAGTGTTTCAATTGGGCTGAGAGTCTCAGCAAATAAAACATTAATATCTCACTTTGAATGTTATGTCTATAGAACAAATTCTATCTTTAGAAGACTGAGACTTCAATCGAAAGAAAGACGTGAGAATGAGTTTGATCTCGAAATTCAGCAATCGCTAGAACTATCGCTAAGATCATCTTATAGTCGACGAAGCTAGATCTGAATCGGATCGCTCGCTAGATCAATCAATGAAAGAAGTCATTTCGTCTGTGAATCACATCAAGCAGATTGCTTTGACTCTGCAACGAGTGCTTGTCGTCTTGTTGCTCAAATAGCGTAAGAATTGAAATCTTCAAATCATTGAATATTACATCATCAAGACGCTACTAAGCTGTTCATCTAAAACTCTGCTCAGACGCTATTAAGCTGTTCATCTAAAACTCTGCTTAGACGCTACTAAGCTGTCCATCTAAAAACTTCATCAAGACGCTATTAAGCTATTCATCTAAAACTCTACTCAGACGCTACTAATGTCATAGACTACAGTGAATAAAGAATAGAAAGCATATAGATCTATAATGAGATTCATAAGATATAAGATCTCATAAATAACAAAGAAATGCTATAAACATCGATATAGAAGCAAACTACGATATGTAGTCGATATGTAGTCGACATGTATAAAAGAACGCTAGAACATGTATAAAATAACCTAGACACAGTCCGACACTCCCCCTGACTAGTCAAGTCATATCTGAGATTATCCAAGTCTAGCTTACATCGTTCTCATTGATTCATTTTCTGTAGTTTCAAGTCACTGAGTTCCAGCATTGTAATGAACTCAGCGAACTTTTCTGAAGTCAGAGGCTTCGTTAGCAATTTAATTACGAAGTCTTCTAACGTCACTGTAACTCAATAGCAATACTCTAAAAACGATTATTATCTACGACGACAATTAGAGCGCAATTGCACTGATCAAGGATTCTCGATCTCATGATCGCATTAAGCATATTGAGATCGACAATTACTTCTGTAGAGAGAAGATTACTAACAAGATCGTGACTTTTGAGTATATTCTCACTGATAAACAGATAACTGACGAACTAATCAAGGCGCTGACGCGGGACAAATTTGAGATGTTTCGTGAGACAATTAATTTGAGACTTTGACGAATAATCACTCTGTGAAAGTAATGTGCGACGTTTTGATAGAACTGGATTAAGGCCGGTCTAACTTGATTAGACAACTAGACTCTGATTGCAAAGACCTTCTAGAAGTACAGCGATCGTGTGAGAGTGTCAAAATTCTAGTCGAGGTGACTTTTCACGGTATCAACCCGACGTTCAGACTTGATGAATTTTGTATGTAGCGATCTACTGTACTAGTTACACAACTCAATCAGATGTTTCACATATCTATATTTTAACATAGCGATATCGATTACTTATTAAATAAATATCTTAATGCACGCACGATATATATCTTATCGTTCGTGTCTGATACGAATAGCGTAACGTCTTATCTAAAGAGATTCGTCTTAAATACTAACAACGTTAATTCGAGATGATCTTCGTATAGTCTTACGTGACGACGTGTTAAAAATCAATTATCGAAGTTCTCGTCGCGAAGATCTTTCGACTCGTATATAAACTCGCTCACTCTAAGAAAGATTATAAAGACGAGATAAAATATTATTTATATTGTTATATTATGCTTAATAATCTTATAAAAGCATTTTAAAAGTTATAAAAGAATATTCTTCGTAATTAAATATCTTTTTCGAATTTTATCTTCGTTTTATAAACAACGAGTATTATTTATAACTTTCTTTAGTTATATATTATAAAAGACTGTTAAGTTCTCAAATTCTATATTTATATAAGTTAATCTAATATCAATTAAATATATCTTAATAAACTTCGTCTTAACTCGTCTAATACTTAGAGTCGTTATTTAAATTTTTAATAAGAGAAAGCTCGTCGAAAAAAAGTGTCATGATGTGACACCAGTCAAGTCACCAGTCTAGTCAGCTATGCGATAGTCGATAGACGACAATCTCTGAATCCCTTAAGGATCTGACGATGCTCATATTCTTTCTGATTTTCTTATCTTTCGTCTTGACCTTTATCTTAATTCTAGTTATAGAAAATGAGATTTCTCTTATTAAGCCTCGTTTTCTAACATTACGAAAGATCTAATTATCGATATAACGCTTCTATGCGTAGAAAATCAAATCTCGCAAGATGCTGAAATTCTTTTAGATCTCGACGCTGATATTCTTTCTTCAGATCTTAATGCTGAAATCCTTTAGGTCTTGAAAACCCAGTTCCGTCAACGATTCGATCTCTTTATTGAGCATTTCGTGTCTCACCTTTCGTGCCTCGTCTTTCGTGTCTCGTCTTTCGCGTCTCTCGTTCAGCACGAGAGTAAACTATATTCGTGTCTCGCCTTTCGTGTCTCGCCTTTCGCGTCTCGCCTTTCACGTCTCTCGTTCAGCACGATAGTAAACTATATTCGTGTCTCGTCTTCCGCGCCTCGCCTTTCGCGTCTCTCGTTTAGCAAGACAATAAACTGCACACCTTATCCTTCTAATCCTGATCAGATGTCAGTCTTATTCTCTCGTTCGTGTCTCGCCTTTCGTGCCTCCGCTTCGATCTCTCGTCTGATTCAGTTCGACTATCGTATATTGCAGCAGTTCAACTGTGACTACGTAATCTCGCTTTTAGATCTCGTCAAGTCTTTCTCGTCTCGTCAAGTCTCGCTCTGAGTCAAATGTCAGCTCTCGTCAAAGTCTCGATCTTATTCTTTTATGTCTCGTTCTCTTATTCTTCTTCATCTCGTCATAACTTTCGTATTAAGTCTTCGTCTCGCTCTCTTATTCTCGTCAATATTCTCTATTTTCGCTCATAATATCTCTGAAAATTCATCTTTTCTATAAAATTCGATAAAATTTTTAAAAGAGAGAGAGATTCTTATCTTATGACTGAGAATTAATTATACTGAAAAGAGATCATGTATATATATAGAGAGAAGGGAATATCTCTCGTACTCGACAAGAGAAGAGTATTATATAATGCAGAGTATCTATAATAGATACAGAGAAGAAAATATCTCTAGAGAGAAGAGAATATCTTCTGTTCAAGAGAGCACATCTATTAAGAAGATACACGTCTCGACGTCAAAAAAATTTCGAATTTCGTCTCGCCTTTGTCTCGCCTTTGTCTCGCCTTTGTCCTCGTCTTCGCTCTCGTCTTTATTCTCGTCTTCGTCTCGTCTTGTCTTGTTCTGCTTCGCGAGAGCTCAGTCTTCGAAGGGGGAGCTACTGTCATAATGTGACATTAGTTAAGTCATTAGCCTAGTTAGTTATGCGATAGTCGATAGACGACAATCTCTGAATCCCTTAAGGATCTAACGATGCTTATATTCTTTCTGATTTTCTCATCTTTCGTCTTGATCTTTATCTTAGTTCTAGTCATAGAGAATAAGATTTCTCTTATCAAGTCTCGTTTTCTGACAAATAGAATTAAATACGATTTATCACACAGTGAGTGTTATAAAACTTAATTAACGTCGAATAAATTTAATAAATATTTTATATTAATTCTTATTAGAGAAGACGAGCGAGATCTCGCGATATCAAAATTTAATTATATTATTATCGCGATGAGTCTCGCTCTAGCGAGACGAAGTAATAAATCGATATCTCGATAAATGATTTAATTATAAATATTTATTAACAATTTTTCGATATCGAAAACTAGAAAGATTATTCGTTAGCTCGTTTATCTTAATCACAATTTATATAGAGATTAAAAGAATATCGTGACTAACTATTAACATAGCTATCGTTCGAAACGATATTACTATAAATTTATAAATAAAGAACTTTTAAAGTTTATAAACGTAGTTCTCGTTGTCACAGTAAAGTATTAAGCGAGTATTTAATAATCTATTCACTTATACGCGAATTGCATAAAGTATAATTTTTTTTTTAAACTAAATATCTTTACGAGTATATCGCGAGATTACGCGTGTATTAAAGACGTTTTAAACGTGTGATAAAAGATTAAAATATTTTAGAATATAATTTTTTATGTTAAGCTTTCTTAAGATATTAATTTAAATGTATTATAATCGTTAATTAACGACGTTACGTAGTAGATTGAAATTATTTTAGTCTTTAAAAAAAATCTTTTATTATAATAAATCGACTTTTATATCGATAAATAATCGAATAATCGTTATTAATTTTCAAATAACGTCGAATAGTCTTCTTAAGAATATTCTCTTAAGAATAACGATTTTCGTCACAAAGAATAAAAATTCTATTATTGACTTAAGCTCACAATGCGAAATTGTCACTCTTTTTAAAAGGTCTATTATCGTCTTTCTTATTCGATCGAGCTTATTCGAAGAGAGTCTTATTTAGATAAATATATTATCGAGTTCGATTTTTAGAAAATCGACTATAATATCAAGAATATTCTTCGTATAATTGATTATAAGACTTAAATCGTTACATAGCTCGTCGAACTATTAATTATATATTGTTATATTAATTCACGAGAATAGAATCGCGAAGAAGTCGTTTAGATAATAAAGTATTACGAATTAATATAATATTATAATAAGCACTTAATTAACGTCTTTAACGAACAAATCGAATAAAAATAATAACGTTCGAAGCTCGAATAACAAATAACGTTTTAATTGATAAAAATTATTATAAAGAAAGTCTAATAATTATTAATCTAAAGAGATTATCGAAATATGTCGAAATATATTCTTAAGATCTCGTTTAATTAGTCGAGCTTTTCGATTCTACTGTAATAGTGCGTTTATTATTTTATCGAATATCGTATATTTTAGTGCATCTCACGCTTAAAATATATTATTATTAATTAAATAGTTATATGAAAAGAATAAATCGTGAATACGTTTTTAATCGTCGTTATGTTTTGATACGAGTCTCAGAGAGAAGTAAACGAATTAAGATTCGAAATTCATGTCTATTATAATTAATCGATTATATTAAAGCTGTTTCTAAAGATTCGTCGTTAGTATATTAAATGCGTTAAGAATTAAAAAATGATTCTTATTGTTACGAGCGTATCTCGTATCCCTTTGTGACACATCTTTATTTATAACACACCTTTCTTTATTGACACGCCTTCTCTCTTTAGACTTAGCGTGTCTTGATAGATTCACTTCGTTATACATATATGATCTGCTCTCTCAGTATATAGTTGTTCTGTATCTAGTTGTCTTATTTAATATATCTACATGACTTGATTCTATACTAATTCTAACACTACAACTAGATCACTCTCACTTTATTCGTTTTTTTGACAGTAAGCGAATTCAAATAAGTATACTAATAGAAGTTTTGTCAAGAAGACTAAGTGAGATCAAGACATCTTCGAATTGAGATCAATATCGACAATTAAGACATCGTATCTCTGAGTCTGATCATCATACGGCAAAAGAAATCATGGCGGAATCGCCTTGTGTACAGTGAGCAAGGGATAAAGAAGTTACTAAATTATTCGTACGACTAGCGAATCGCAAAGAAATCGTCTTCTCTCTACCTCACAGCGAGCCTACTATAAGATAACGAGATCAGACCCCAAACAGCAAACGAACGACCTCTTCACTGAGTATGTCGATTATACAACACGAAAAGAAAGCCTCATTTCTAACCCCGTCTGGGCTTCACATCTGAATTTCTCAACACATCATCGCAAACAACATTCTTCAGAGCACTCACATTCTTTGCGAGGTGTCAAACGGTCAGCAAACAAGGAATTTAGATGGGAACAAAGAAAACCGGCATTCACACCAAGATCAATTTGGGACACAAACACGGAAAGTGAGCCTGCTACAATGGCATGACACATTCGATTCTTTTTTCTTCCCCCTTTCTACCATTTTCACGATCATGGCGAATTACAACACAAATTCTACGAATCAGGCGCTTGAGTTGCGGGCGTAATCTATGTCAGACAGGTCATTGGCAGCGGAGTACTCGCTATCGGTCTTAGGACGGGTGTCAAGAACTTAGTATTGGTGAGACACTGACAGTCGAAGCGATAGACCTACGAAGCGAATGAATACAATGAATAACACTATAAAACAACACAGCGACGGACGTTGAATGACAAGAGACTATGATTAGAACATGAAGGAGGTGGATATTTGATGGTAAGAGCTTGAAGGCATAGGGCAAATCTACAATGATACTTCCAACACAGGCTGCCAGCAGAAGTTGAGGTGAACACGCATGCGATGGATTTTTTCGATTCTACATGGACAACATGAACAACATGAACTATATGGACAACACGGCAATGTGGCTGCAGCAGGCATGGTATTCTCAGGGCAGTCGGATCAGGCCTAGCGCACTCAAATCAGCATGCGATCCGGCCAAACCTCGGACATGTTGTTTTTGAGCGATTCCAGGCCATTCCAGAATGGCGTCAAGACTCGTTTTTCACTCAGGCAAATTCGAATGCTCAGCGACTTCTCATTCAACAACAACGCCATATGACAGCTACCTTCTTCGCCCCTCCCCGAGATATGACATATGACTGCCGACGACGCCATAGCCGGAGGCCCGAAGCATGTTGTTTATGACGTCGTCGCCCTCGTCGCCCTGGGTGGATTTGGCCTCATGGAGAAAGCTACGCCAAAACCATTCGATATTGATTTAAGGTTAAGGTTCGGGCGGTTCGGAAGGGCTCAGCCAATCACAGGTCTTCATTTCTGGATTTCCTCTCTGCCCGAAATTCGAATATCAAATGACCGCTACATGACAAAACACCTTCTTGGTCACCATTTCTTCAACTCTTCACCAATGAAGGCCATTTCAGCACCCCTGCGATCGCATGACGTTATGCTAGCGACATGATATCGCCAAGACGTCATCGAAGCAACTTGAGATCAGCACTGCGACTGAGGATTACGTCGACGGATATCATGTTTCTACTTTTGTTCTTTCTTTCACATGCATAGCGAGCGACTATGAGCGAGCGACTACAGTCATGAGAACATGTCTTTTCGAAGAGGAAAAGTAGTGTTACGAGCGTACCCCGCATCCCTTTGTAACACACCTTCCTTTGTGACACACCTTTCTTTGTTGACACGCCTTCCCCCTTTAGACTTAGCGTGTCTTGACAGGTTCACTCCGCCATACATATATGGCCTGCCCTCTCAGTACATAGTTGTTCTGCATCTAGTTGTCTTATTCTATACACCTACATGACTTGACTCTGTACTAATTCTGACACTTATTTCTATAATTAAGAGATAAATCTCGATATTTAATTTTAATTCTCTTTCGAAGAATACTTATTAGCGTCTTAATATAAGTAATATTCGAGTGATTCTTTAATTAGATCTTTTATTATTTTATTTTTAACGAGTCTTGCTAAAATAAATTAAAATCGAACGTCTCGAATAAAGTGTAAGAAAATCTCTCGAATACGAAGATTAATAACGACGAGACTAAATAACTCGTTGCGAGTTAATCGAATAATTTAATAACTCGTTGTCTTAGCGAGATCGAATTGATATTAAAAATCTAAAACTTAATATATATCATAATAGTGTGATTCTGCTAATAATTAAAATAAACATATACGTATCTATATTGCTCGTAATTGTATTTATCGACGTTGAAGTTATTATAAATTATTATGCTCTCTAAAGAGAAGAACTTAATAATCTAATTACTTAAATATTACTTAATATTATTAATCGCAGAGACTATCTTTCGAATAAGAAAATTGAAATAACGTATATTCTCGATAAATTATAATAGAGAGATATTTTATTCGTTAAGTATACGCGCGAATATAAAAGAATAATAATATTACTTAATAAAGCCGAAGCGATAATAAACTAAAAAGTTCGATACACGAATACGATAATTAATAAGAGTCTTATAAAGTTTTAAGATTATATAAGAACGTGCTGCAAAGAAATAAATAATTTAATAATATACATTAAAGTAACGAAGAAGTTAATTAAGTTTAAAACTCTTTTAAGTATTTTTATTCTTTTTATTCTTATCGTTTTTAATACTTTACGTTCAATCGATATAATCGTGAATTAACTTAATTAGATGCTTAAGCTTAAAAATTTCATAAAAGATTTATTTAAAATATTTAATATCAACGACTCGAAAACGCTTATAAAGTTTAAGAAAGAATTTATTATTTTCTTTATATAAAAAAGAGACTCTTAACTCGTTCTCTGACTGGCAACGAGATTCAGCTATACGTGCTGTCGACTACGAACCTGCTATCGCTGTAAACAACGGCCCAGCGTTACTTGCAGTGTGTAGTAGAGTCAAGTGATCTCAGAGAAATGAAAACGGTGCGACGATGCGACGACGCGACGCGAGCGAGATCAGCAGTAGCAATAGTAACAACGAACGAACGAAAACAAATCTCGCAGCAACGCGCTCACTTTGCGTCTAAGAAGTGTCGAGTGATTAGAGATAAAAGACATATTAATAGTTGATTACTTCACATCAGCTGCGCGAGAGCGTGTGATCTCGATATAATCGAAGAGATTATAGATATTTATCTTCTCTCTCACGATGCTCGCTTCGAGAATATAACGTAACGAAAACAACGAAAAACAAAGTCGAAACAGTTTAGATTATGTTTATATTAAGAAGATACTCAACTCTCGCTCTCGCTGTCGCGTGCGTTCGTACGTCTATCGCGCTCTATTCTTAACGATAACATCTATTCTTCTATAGAGTCTTCTCGACATATTTATTATAGAATTTACTCTTTAAAATTAGCTCTACGTGTTTAACGAGTAACAATATTATATAAAAATCGATTAATCGCGCGTCGAACTCTCTTCTTAGAATCTTGTCTTCTCTAAGCAGAGTTTTCACAACGCGAGATCGCGTCAAGACTTCAGACGAACGCGTGAATACGAGAACTTCTTACTCTCGTTCGAGTTAATAATCTAAGTTAATAACGTCAACTATCGAAGCAGTAACGATACGTAATCGATATTCTTTATCTCGATATTTTATCTCTCTCGTTAGATCTCGCTCTAAGATCTAACGTTAACTATAATTATCGATCTTCTTACTCGATAGTTGAACGCAAATATAGAAGCGTAAGTTCTCGAGTCTCTCGAATAACTTATATTATTACTGAGATCGATCTCGTTTATCGAGATTAGTGATATTAGACTAACTACGAGATGAGCCGTAGTTATGTTATCTTAATATCGTCTTTTCTCTATATAATGTAGCCGTTACAACTATATTAGTCGCGACCTCGTCGCGCAACGTCGTGATTTAGTGTATCACGCAGTTAGATTAGACTTTTTGATCAACTCGAGAAGCAGATAACGTTCTCATCGTATAATCAATTAAGATTTAAATATTATAGTACTCAGTGTGATATGCAGCGTGCGCCTGAGTAGAAAGTAAGAGTTTTTATTCTAAGTGACACGTACGCTAGACGACGACACTTAAAGATTTCTCTTACGCATACAATGATACAGAAAATCATTATCTACGAAGTAGCTCGTAATTATCTTTCGCAGTTTAGATAGAAACGAGTATAAAAATTAAATTAAATTAACTCGTTCTCTATCTTTAAATTCAACGAGAAAAATTTCGAGAATTTTAAGAATAAATCATATCGACGATAATAAGACTTAAATCGATAACGAGACTTATAATAAGATTTAAATTAATGATAAGATCGACGATGAGACTTAAAACGATAAGACGCGTGATGAGATTTGAATCGCGACATATTAGTCTTATAATTCTTGATTAAGATTACGATTTGTTAATTTAATAAAATACGATATGACGACGAAAGAATTTCTTTGACGACGAATAAATTAATTATCTCGATCGAGATCTCAGAGATCGACGTCTCTAAAGTAATATTATATAATAAGATTTTTAAAACGACTAAGCGACGAGCAGAACGTGTTTTTATAATATTTTAACATTATAATATTACTAAAAGAGTAATCTTCTTGATCGATATCTTTAATATAATCTTCTTTAAGAAAGACGTCTTTTAAAATATCTTTTAAGCGAGATTAATCGTTTTAAAACGAGTTATTATAATTACGAAGATTATTAAACGATAGAATACGATATAAATAATCTAATAATAAAAGAATATGTTAATGAAAATAAAATACGAGATTAGATAATAACGTGTTATTTGCGTGTTTACGAAAGAATACTATTACTCTGAAAGAGATTAATTCGAATAAAGAGTCAAATATAGATAAAATGTAATTACTTATATTATTCTCAAATGAGATCTATTCCCTACAAAGAACACGTCTATTAAATTCATAAATAATATATAATCAATATGCTATACGAGAGTGCGAGATTAAGACTCACTAACTCTCTATCAAGTCGGATTAAATATTAAACGCAGCGAAGAGATAAACGAGAAAGATCAACACGTGAAGATAAGAATCGATAATTATTAATTACTTTTGTTTATTCGTAGAAGTCTATATACTCTTGAGATTATAGAATTTAAGATTCTTCTAATAAGTTTGAGATACTACTATTATTTATTAAATCTTTTTATTTTATAAAATTAATATACTTGAGAAGACGAACACTTCACAATCACTTATACACGATTTTAACGAACGTGTGAAATGATTCTATGCATTACTCAATTAGTTTCTTTATATTTGTCTTTAGATCTTCTCACAGCAATTCTCTACACGAAAATTTAATTTCTCGAGAACATCTATATCTATTCTCGTCTCAAAGTTTGATTCTAGTATAAATAATTTCAAATATCGAAGAAATTTCTATTCGAATTGACTCGCTTGAGTTCTTGACAATTTTATAAAAACTAGAATTGAAATCGTAACGCTTATACGATATTCTTTATCTCTAGAAAGACGTTATATTAAAAGAGACGAAAGAATTTATTATACGATTAGCTTCTAATATATAGAAGTAGCTTTAAAATTAGAAAGTTAAAATTCAACGAAAACTATCGTTGTGATTAGGGCTGGGATTGCAACTTGTATGCATTGCAACTTGCTTATAATGGTGGGGATTGCAAGTTGCAACTAAAAAACCCCACTGATTATTCAGCTATTCTAGGGTCATTTGTAGTAGAAAAACAGGGTCAAACAGTTCCCTCAGCCGCTCAAGTCTCAGCATTAGTTATTTTCTCGTTCAAATCCTTCTCGTCCTTCAAATCTTCGCCCTCCTCTCTCTGACTGTTCTGATTCTGTAGCAATAGATCCTTCAACTCAGCTAACTTCTCGTTCGAAGCTAAGACACCGTGAGTGTACGATAGCTTCTTCTTATCAGGGTCACTTGGTTTATTAAGAATTCGCTTATTGATGTAGATAAACAGTAGACGATCTACATTGACATTCTTCAGACCATTTCGAGACTTAATAAGAATCAGATTCATGATAGATCAGGCTCGCTCGCCTGAGACTGAATTGTCTGAAACCTGCATCAGACGACTAGTCAATGTATCGAGAGTGAAACTGAATTTGACTGCGGTATTCCAGAATGTGACTGAACTAGAGGTATAGTTTCACACGAAATTAGAATGTGAGAAGAAAGCATGAATTTGAGCCCGAAAGGCTCAGAAATTCTATATGCATGTAGTCATCTGATCTGGTGAGGCGTATTGTCGAAAGAATCGAGTCATGATTGAATTAAATGTATACTTCGAAGTCTGTTCAATTGACTTAACAGCATGTTTTTCAGAGACTAAAAGACTAATTATCACATGTAACTCCGTTATTTGTTTGAGATATCGATCATCTCACAGAGTGTTTACAATATAAGACAATTGACACGACTTCGTATTATACTCAGTGACAGATCTCATGAGGGATTGCTTGATTAACATTCAATTGTCGATGACTCGATACAGTGAATAATTATCAGTCTCTGAAAGATACTAAATCTCATGAATCGACTTGAGAATTCGAGCTGTTAGGGCAACATCTCGTCAAAAGCGGAGATCTCGAAGTATAAAAAGAACTTTCTTTTCATCCTTCTTCTTCGACTTGTCAATTTGAGAGATGAATTGCTGAGAATATATCTCGAATGTCTACTGACTTCTGCGTAAAGCATATAACATTCTCACTTGAGTGTCTCATCGAGTGATATAATGAAGAATAAGGGCGATGCGTTTCTTATCGTTCTTCTTCTGAAGCTGAAATTTCTAAAGCACAGCATACTTCTTATAAGCTGCTCTAAAGAATCTAATTACTAAATATGCTTACTTTATGAGCTTATTTCATCATGATATCTGAAAGATATCCTTTAAAAATAGCTGAATCCCGTAAGAGTCGCACGATACACAGAAAACATATTACAGCTGAGAAGTTTTTTGAACTTGATTTCACAAAGATCTCATGATAAAACAGATATCTGTGATCAGAGAATTGATCTTTCAGAGCTATTCATTGGTGACGTTTAGGGTCTAACGAAGTACAAATTCCAGCTGAGTCTTCGTATTCATGGTCTTGAAGTTATTGATCTCCGACTTTATATAAAAACATTCTCCTTCTGAATCACATTCTGAGAATGCATAGGTCAGAAAGTTGATAACTCTCTGTCTCTTGATGTTGTTTGATTCGTTTATATATAAATTCAGTCATCGTGAAGATTGAAGCTCTCTGTCTATCTTCTTATAAATAGTATTATAGTAATTATTCAGAATGTGATTACTTAGAGCCTTATGATTCGAAAGCGTGTACTTAGAATTGACATAATGAAAGTGATCTTTAACGTATTTGTTCTCGTAATAATTAAATGATAGATTGTTCATGTAGATAGTCATGTCGACACGCTTTTAATTGTCTATCTTGATCTGAGGTATTACAGTTATCAAATTTGAGAGCGTCTGCTGCGAACCTTCAGCAGGGTCATTAAGAGGTCTGTCGTTACGATATGACTTACACTTATCTAAGTGTTCTTGTAGTCTTGTAGTATTGACATTTATCTCTTTATAATAGTATCTATATACTTTGCGGAGATTCTTATAAAAGATGTTTATGACTTGATAAAAGACTTTATCGACAGTCTTATTCTTCGACTTGAAGTCGTCTGGAGTAGATCGTGACATGACTATGACAGTAAAAGATCAATTGAATATCTAGTTAATAGTAAAAAGCAATATGGGAAGCAATTGTGAAAAGCGAATAAGCGAGCACTAGTTAGGGTTAGAGCTACGAATATTGCATGCATTGCGAGAAAATTGCGCAACTTGCATGCAATGATGAGCATATTGCGCAATTTGCCTACCCCTAGTTGTGATATCGCGATCATTGCTTATATTCTAATCGAAGTCTTAGTTTATAGAGTTCTAGAAAATCAAGAGAAAGCTAAGCATCGGACCGCTGCTACTTTGATCATTACCCTCAAGACAAGTATGGTCGATAAATACTTCCCTGAAAACGCTGACTGTTTCTAAGCAATACAATGCTGGCAGGATCAGATATTACGGTAATCATTTCTTACCTCAGTCATACGACAGCACGAGCTGACAGTCTAGTCACGTAAAATCCAAGACTTTAAAGTATATGATTTATCATGGAACTATCACCAACACAGCAACATCATCTTTTGATAGTGTCGACATAGTCATTACGACCTACGAAACGATAGTCTTCAAGATGAAGTCCGGATTCAATAACTTGCGTCGATGTAGTTGGTTCAGAGTCGTCCTTGACGAAGGACACATAATTCGAAATTTCTCGACTCAAACCTTTCAGCTCTTGAACATGCTCGACGCCCAAAGACGCTGGATCTTAACTGGCACTCCTATTCAAAATAGCCTACAGGACCTTTTCTCTCTCACCAAATTTTTACGCTTTGCCCCATTCGACGAACATACCACCATCAATAAGCACGTTCTTCGACCACTCCAACAGAAGAATAGAAAAGGGCTCGAAAATCTGAGACTCGTCATGCAAGCCTTTTGCTTGAGAAGAAATAAAAAGGTATGTCAGATGGTACCTACGCATGAGATTCCAATCAGTATCGATCTCTCGGAGTCTGAACGACGTGCCTATGGTGCAATACGTGACCAAGGGAGTTGTCGGTTATCGCAAGCCTCACGGTGTGGAACTCAGGAAAGTGGCCATGTTATGCTCCAAATTATCAATCGTCTTAGGCAATTCTGTAGCCACGGGCAGACCATCGATTCGTCCTCATCGGACCTCTTGTCTGAAACGAACAGAACGTGCGCTCAATGCTCGGTCGTTCTTTCTTCGACTCTGGCCCAGGAACCCAAGCTACATGGAAGATATGGCCACGTCCTTTGTCAGGATTGTTCCGATGAATTCAATGCCCCTGGCGAGGTTCCAGACATCACCTCGCAGGCTTACTACGGATGTAATTCTGAAAGAGACACACTTGCAACGTTCCAAGACAGCGAGACGATAGACGATACCAACAATCCAGGCACCGAGGAGCATCTGGACTTACAGCCTAGATTTCAATCGACCAAGCTGCTCCGGCTCATGGGGCAATTGACGGAAATCGAGAATTCATCATCATCTCCTGTGACGCGAGATCCGGCTAAAAGGTAGATTCAATTTCGCGTGTGAAATAGTGGAAGCCTGCTGATCCCCAAAAAGTCTGATCTTTTCGTCGTGGAAAAGAACCCTTGATTCGGTTCAACTTCCGCTTGATCGCTTTCAGATTCCATTTTTGCGCATCGATGGCAGCTGTTCACTGGATCAGCGTCAGTCTATAATCTCCCGGTTTCAATCTGATACAAAGACGCGGGTCCTACTTCTCACATTGGGAACAGGCTCCGTTGGGTGAGTCCCCTGACTTATACTATTCTTCTTTGTTTGTGAACCCACTGCTAAAACCACATCACTAGACTCAACCTGACAGCCTCCTCCCACGTCCACATCCTTGAGCCACATTGGAATCCGGCACTCGAGGAGCAAGCGGCCTCCCGAGCGCATAGGATCGATCAGACACAGCCGGTATTCGTCTACCGATACATTGTCAAAGACTCCATAGAGGAAGGCATTCAACGAATGCAAAGACGTAAAAAGTGGTTTGCAGAGCTCTCACAGGATCAGGCATCGGACATGAAAATGGACTGGGTTTTAAATGTAAGCTGTTGCCAGCCACGCTCGACCATCCGAGCATCCTTGGGATATAATCTAAAGCAAGTAACTTACTTTCTACAGGAGCATCAATCCGTCATCTGAGCTTTCCCGGCAAGAAATGAAAAGATCATTAAAAGCAAGCTGTTGATGGACCATACCAACGCTACGCAAGTCTGTTCTCTTTGTGATTCCCAAGAACTTTGTTTTCCAATGAGCATAGAATTTTATTCGGTAGTGGAGTGTGAAGTTTTTGAAACCCTTTATAATTACAGTCGAAGCATACTTTCTGCGTTCATAACCTTGCTTGAAGAATTATATCACCTTTCAAATTCGTTCTTCATTCAATTGATTTTGCGATCTTTTCTTGATGGTCTGACTCGTCAGATTCAGCTCTATGAATTTGTCCTTTTCCGCAATAATGGTCTTGTCGAGGTACTCCATAAATCGCATCTGGCAGTAATCAACCATGCTGAATGATGGCGCCAAACGTTTGAGCATATCTTCGTTAAGCTGACTGAAGACCCCGCGAATAGACTTCCGGCTCCAGTATTGCTCTGACTGGGACACAACAATGAGAGTCAGCGTCTCAACCACAAGCCCAAGTCAAAGAAATATCAACCCCTTAACGTAATTTTTGCAATATGGCCTTGACGCGCCGGTAGGAAGCACCTCCTCCTGAGAGCACCTACCTTCAAGCCAGCTTTTAGAAACGCATGCATTGTAAAATATGTATTGTTCTGTATTATTCCATGTCGTTGCGCACGCGACGTCTCGTCGCTAGAAACCTCGTCTACCTTTTTGCGCTTGTTGGTGGGTCTTGCCTATTTTCTTGCGACGGTAGATGAGAGTGTTGTGGGAATGGAGATGAGGGTTCGATGTATAGAGCTATCTATACATATGGGAATGGGTAGGTAGACGATGAGATTAGAAGGCCTCTGAAAGAGATGTATAGTAGAAAGGATGATTGTAGGTAAGGGAGTGGTAGATATGCATTCCTCCTGGGACTCAGTCTTATGGAATACTTGATCGATTACGATCACGCTTGCAAACATCAAGACTGCGTTAGCGGGGCCCGCCACATATTCTCTTTGCTGGCTGGACACGAGTCATCTGATTATCGAGCCACAGACAGCCTTACTTTACGTCTTCCAAGATGCTCCTAGGAATTCCCTTGTCGACCAATGCTTTCAAGTCCTCTTCCCCCATTTCGCCATCCCATCCGTGAGCCACCAGATACGCCCTAAATTTCTCGTCTTCGACCGCAAGATCCTCTCCCGTAAGGTTCGGGACGAAGAAGAATGTCACTAGAACACCAACAACACCACAGATGGCGGCGATAATGAATGTCCATTTCTTCCCAAGATTCGTTTGGATGGGCGTGAAGACTTCCGTGCCAACAGCGGCGCCAGTCTTGCCCAATGCGGCTGAAATGCCGTAACAAGTACCACGAACCGCTGTGGCATAGCTCTCAGAAGACATTAAGCCTAACATATCGCCTGGTCCAAGATTGCCAGAAGACAGCATGAGGCCATAGAAGATTACGAAGAGGGGTACGATCTTAGTGATCCGATCGTAGGCGCATCCGATTATCAGTCCGAAGACCACTGCAATACATCAGCAAAAGCGTGTGATTTGGGAAGATGCATACAATAGCCGCTAAAGCCTAGCATCATTGTGTTCTTCCGACCCAATCTGTCACACAGCCATGCGCCAATGAGAACACCGGGTATGGCTATGCTACCAAGGAGAAGCTGCCATTCGGCCGTCTTCAGAATACTCCCATTCTTTACCACGCTGGAAATAATGGTTCCAGAGAACACCCCATTCGGAAAGGTCACCTGTATGAAAGTCAGTGGGACAATTCGACAAGGTTTTCCGGCAATGAGCTTACAAAGTCGTACAGGAACCATGCTCCGCATGTGCCAATTAAAGACTTCCAGTAATATCTCACTACTAGGGGGTATGGGACCCTTCTCTTGATAGCGCCTCTGCGGTAGAGCTTCGAATTCAGCATCTTAATTCGGAAATAAAAGACCGTCAACGGCAACAGACAACCGATACCGAAGCAAACCCGCCATACCGTGGACAAATGCTTGGATGTCGCCGCAGAAAAAACGATCAGGAAGACACCAACGGCCAAAGGGCCACCGAATGAGAGCGGAAGATTGGTCACCAGGATGAATATTGGGCCCCTCTTCTTGAGTGTGAACTCATTTGCAGCTTCGGAAGCCGAGGTACTGGAGGCGGGATACTCTCCCCCTGTTCCAAATCCTACGATGCCTCGCGAAATCGTCATCATCCAAAACATGCCATTGATGGTGATGCCGTGTGATGCAGTGGCTAATATGCCACCAACGACGATCATAGCAGTCGTCGTCACGATTGCGACTTTACGGCCCAGATAGTCACAGGTCAACCCAATTACAAGTTGGCCAATGATCTCTCCTACCAATAGAGCATTAGACACACGAGTACTAACGGCACTAGTATACTGCTTTTTGTATTCTGCTTTCAACACGACGTTCGTCATAGTCCTGACCAAAAAAACAGCAGTCAGACCATGGTCTACAAATTCCGGAGCATCCTCACATGAGGTTGTTTTGATATCCATCACTAATGAGAGCAAAGCCAGAGCAGAACTAGGTAGAGCAAACAGTCAGCATTATACAGATTCGATGTCCAGGCAGTGACATCTGCTTTGACCTTATCAGAGCAGTGTACTGACAATTGTGAATCGGTCAGACACTGATTGCCGCTTCGAAGAGACCAGGTTGGAAGGTGCGGCAGGGTCATTTGCCACCACGACAACTCCAGGGGCTCCGGGAGTCTTGGAGTCCCCATTTGTACCCCCGTCACTGAAATGATGGTCTGACATTGCGGTAGAGTAGGGTACAGGTTCCTCTCGTGCTATTGCGACGTCTGACTTTCTATTCAGACGTGGGTACTCGTACAACGCTTTGGCTGCTCAAATGTGAAAAAGGAACATGGGCAGCGGCGCATAGTGTAAGACATGTTCGAAGGCGGCGTTCTTACTGATATTTCCTATCATTATCGAATGGAGAAATAGAGGCTCTCGCCTAGATATCATCGCAGGCCAATCTAGTGCGAGGAGTGGCCCCACGTGGCACGTGGCTGTGAGCGAGCGGGGAAGATCGGAGAAAAGTACAGTAAGGTAAGGTAGGTACTTGAATTACTTAAGGTACCTTAGGTACCTCCCTTTCCCTTAGGGTTAGAGAGTATGTACGTACTACGGTACTGTGCAACATGATAGGCTTGATAGTATCACCAGTTCTAAGATACTTTAGTCAGGTCTTTTCCTTGACAGCGTACTCGTAGACATAAGGTACTTTGTGCCCCGTAGCATTCTCCAAGCGAGAACTTATGACGTCATTTCAGCGTAAAGATAAGGTACCGCCTCTTGTCCGAATGAGACTAGCCCACGGAGTTTCTCCGGATATCTGACCATATTGAATATCTGGTGTGTGTAGATGTTGTGCAAAGAAAGAGCACCACCGATGACAGCAGTCAGACTCATACATGCTCCGGGTGTGAGTTGGAGTTGTATTGTGGACCGTCTGGAGCTCGTCACCTCGCCGGTGACCTGCAATACAATCCGACTTTCTGCAGTCGGAGCTTCATTGTGGTAGTGGATGCAAGTGATCGTGTAAATCGTGTCTCGTTCTAGATCATGGACTATGCTAGCTTTGCTAGATAGTCCCATTGTTATGTACCAAACGCTCATGCTGTCCGCCCCTTTACTGCCGCCCTTGCTCCTCCACTAGTCTGCCAATCGACAATACCATCTGCCCCACGCAAGTCACTGGTGCTTGCCTTGGCACCTCTCTTCCTCGGTTACTGACCAGAGAGAATCCGCTCACATCAGCTGCGTCTAGAGACGCTCAGCAAAACAAAACGCCAATTGCCCCCTCTCTCCTTGCCTGCGTCCTCCGTCCGCAGCCGTGAGCATGAGTGTCATCCTCCCATTCTCAGTCCCATTGGGGACTCTTTCTTGCTGACAGGTCAAGATACTGTGGCCATAGACAAGCTCGAGCCTCAAGCCGCTTTGGATGTACCGACTCATCTTGAGACAAGTGGTGACGTGCGAATTGTGCTGATATACTGGAGACCATAGACTGACCATCTGAGACGGTATTCGTCGAAGGGCGGTAGAGTCGAGAGCGAACTATTGTGCTATGAGAGATGTGGAGTGGGGACGTGGGATACCTCGCAAGCCTGACATCGTGGGATGGGAGCTATTCGGCGTTGAGAGCTGCTGGCTCGCTTTGCAAGATCACCTGCAAACTCTGAAGACCTGAAGGGGTAGTGAGTCGTCCTGCTGATCAGGTTGCGTTTTCTGGAGACATCTGCTCGGCATCTTCGTCGTTGCCTTCCTCCGCCAAAATTGCACGCAGATGCTCCATACTCCTCAACGTATCAGGATGTTCTTTACCAAGAACCTTCTCTCGTATCATGTATGTCTGTCCAAATATCTGCTCGGCATCTTCGTGGTTACCTTCCCTCGCCAGGACTATACCTAGGAGCTCCAAACTCTTCAACGTATCAGGATGCTCTTTACCCAAAATCTTCTCTCGGATCATATATGTCTGTCGACATATCTGCTCGGCATCTTCGTTGCCTTCCCCAGCCAGATTTGCACCCAGAAGCTCCATACTCCTCAAGGTATCAGGATGTTCCTTACCAAAAATCTTCTCTCGTATCATCAATGTCTGTTGACATACTGACTTAGTCTCCTGGTATTTACCTTGGTTCTCCAGTATCCACCCCAGAACATCCGCAGTGCTCAACGTATCAGGATATTCCTTACCAAAAGTCTTCTCTCGTATCATCAATGTATGTTGATATACTGACCCAGCCTCTTGAAGTTTGCCTTGCTTCGCCAATATCGACCCCAAAAGTTCCATAATAATCAACGTGTGCTGATTCTCTGGACCTAACAAACCTTCTCTCGATGTCATAATCTTTCGATACACTGATTCAGCCTCTTCATACATGCCTTGCTGAGACAGTGTCCGCCTCAAATCCTCCATACTTTTCAGCGTAACAGGATGCTCTGAACCTGATATATTTTTTCTCAACATCAATATCTTTCGATATAGTGATTCAGCCTCTTCATATTTGCTTTACGTCTTCATTATCCCCTCTAAACTCTTCATTATTTTCAGCATTATAGGATTCTCAAGCCCTGACGATTTTTTATTTAGAATCAATATCTATTGACACATCTGTTCAGTCTCGTCGTATTTGTTTTGATTTCTGAGAGTTTATATCAAAGATAACATCGAAAACAACGTATTAGAATATTCTTTACCTATCTGAGTTTCTTATATCGTCACTCTTCGTCGATATACTTTTTCGATCTCTTCGTGTTTACCTTGCTTGAATAGAATTCTCGTTAAGACATTTAAACTATTCAATATATTCGAACTCTCTTTGTTAACAATCGTCTCTTATATTATTAATGTCTATCTCCATATTTATTCGATCTTCTTATACTTGTTTTAAAAGATCTGCGTCTCTGTTAAATAGATTATGATTTGTAATATATTAGAATAATCTTTATTTAATATCTTTTCTTGAATCAATAGCGTTGATTAATGAATCTCTTCGACCTCGTTATATCTTTCTTAATAATCTAATATCATTATTAATAATCTTCGATTTAATACTATATTAGAATTATTCTTTTTTCGCTTTTTTTCTCTTAATATTAATATTAATCGAGATAATAATTTAACTTCTTTATATTTTATTTAAGATAATAACGATAGTATAAGATATCTTATACAATCTAACGTGTTAGAATATATTTCTCTTAGCTTCGTCTTCATAAAAGATAATGTTTATCAATATATCTATTTAGTATTTTTATATTTATCTTAAATCTCTAATATAAACGTTAGATCTTTTATACTTGTTAGCGTTAAACGATATTTCTTATTTAATCTACTTCTACGAGTCTCTATTAGACGACGATACAGATCTTCTAATATGCGATATCGACTCTAACGTCGATAGAAATCTACAAACAAGCTAACGATATTATAGTTTATAATATTATCATCAAGCTTATCTTGCGACTTTGAGAATTTCTTATCGTTTGATATAGACACATTTATATACGTCGTAAGCGCTATTCTCTTCTTCAAACTTGTCGAAGATCTATCGATGTATATCTTGATATAGCATTCGAGAATTAATATCGCTTTTTATATATACTTCTGACGTTCTTTCTTTATCAATCGAAGCTATAATTAATCTCGAATAACTAAATACAAAGAAAAACTTATATTCTAATCGCTTATCGCTTGAGAGATACTTTGCAACAGAGATAGAATATTCGATTTAACGATAATATTTTAAAATTAATTAGCGCTTTATTTATCATCGCAGATAGAGTCGAAAAATACATTATTGAAGCTAACATTAGATCATTTATCATTACAGCTATCTTCGAAACTTTACGTGCTCGCTTTATCGTTTTTCTCGTGACTATTCTCGTTTCTATCTTTCTCGACAACGTCGCTCGCGTTAAATATTTATATTTATCGCACTTCGCTATCGTGCGCTCTTTAATAAAAACGAAATAAGAACTCGAAGATTCTAATAGAAGCGAAGAAGATATACAAGATTAGAAAATAAGTTACGTTCGTTTTTTAAGAGTTGTTTTCTGAGATTAATTGTTAAAAGAATAATTTTCATATTATAAAAGCATTAATATGCTTATACTCTCAATGTTAGACTGACTTATATAATATAGATATATATAAGACAGACTAGAATTGTATAGCAATGTGAACTTAGTGAAGATATATATATTGCGTATAGTATATCTAATAGTAAGACTAATTCTTAAGAAAGAAAAATGAAAAACTTCGAGATATGACTCTCTTAAGCTTCTCACGTCAAGAATCCGCTTGACATGCGTATATCAAGCGATTCGATTACGCTCGATAATCTTCGAGCTTATATAATAGCTATTCTCTTAAGCTCGCTGCTAACACTTAATTTCTTAAAGTATAAGTCAATATCTTTTTTCGCTTAGTCTCGTAGATTGTTAGAAAGTCTTTTAGTCGATCTAGTAGTAGTCGTTTATATTTGATATATGTTGCTATTTAATCGATAACGAGAGTAAGATTATCGAGACGCTCGATAATGCTTGTTAGAGTCTAGACGTGATATCGGAGTGATATATGATGTGTTTTAGAATAAATAGAATATCAAGTATAAAGATGTCTATGTATAGTAAAATGCTGAAGGTATCATGATGCGCCAAGATAACTAGCCGGGTAGGGCTGAGCTAGTAGGGCTGGTCTAAAACCATGACAACTAAAATAATAATATCGAAAGCACTTCTAACTAGAATAATAACTAGAATTAATGTTAAACTATTAATTAAAAATAATAATAAGATACGCGAGACGAAAGAAGATAATTAATTAACATAGACGCAATTGCGTATTATTATTCTTATTATTATTCTTAGTAGTGATCTCAGCGATATTAATCTTAATAGTATTCTTAGTAGTACTCTTAGTAGTAATCTCAACGATATTCTTAATAATATTCTTAATAGTATTTTTGATAGTAATCTTAATAATATTCTCAGTAGTGATCTTAATAATATTCTTAATAATATTCTTAGTAATATTCTTAGTAGTAATCTTAACGATATTTTTAATAATAATCTCAGCGATATTCTTAATAATATTCTTAATAGTATTTTTAATAATAATCTTAGTAATATTCTTAATAGTGATCTCAGTAGTATTCTTAGTAATATTTTCAATAATATTCTAAGTATTATTCTTAGTAGTGATCTTAGTAATATTCTTAGTAGTAATCTTAGTAATGATAATAATAATAACAGTAACAATAATAATAATAATAACAATAATAGTGATCTTAGTACTTGATCTTAATATTATTATTTTAGTCATTATTCTAGTTAGTAGTATTCTCAAGTAGTGCTCTTAATAGAATTCTTATTTTATTCGTTACATCTTATAAAATATCTTAGATTTATATCTTCTTATAAGATATCTTATTTAAATATTATATTATATCTTTATAAAGATATAATATTTGATCTTTCTCGATCTTATATTATATTATAATATGAGATTAGTTAAGATAAGATATTTCGTAAGATATATTATATCTTTTCGATTAGTAATCGTATTAATATATATAAAAGAATACTATAGAGCTATGAAGTTAAAAAATCTTATATTTATATGTATAGCGAGCTTTAGTTAATATTAATCTCGTTAGATCTACGCTCTTTAATTAGACTCGCTTTATTAGCTCGCTAGATCTTTCGAGCGCTCTTATCAAAAATTTATATATATAAGTCTTATATTTTAAATAACTTTTTACTTTTTTATTACTTTTTTAAGATTTTTTTTTTAATTGTATAGACTTATTTGCGCTATTTAGAGAATTAAGAATTTTTAAAATCGATTTTATAATTATTAATAAATTAGAAGTTAAAGATTTTTAGCTTTAAGAGACTAAATATTTAATATAGTAATAAGATAATAAAACGATTAAATTTATAAATTTATAAATTATAAAATTCGAATTCGAGCTACGCTTAAAAAAAAAAAATTTATAAAAAAGAAAATCTAATAAAAAATCTATTTAAAATATTGATTAAATTTAATATTTTCTAATAGAATTTTGAATTTTTTTACGACTTAAGTCTTAAGTGTATTTAGATTAATTTTAATATCGTATTACGAGTTTAATTCGTGAGTCTATACTTATATTCTTATATAAGATTAATATATATTACGCTTTTATTATATATAAGAAAAATTATATATAAAAAACATATATATTAGATATAAAGTAAATTAATTTAAGATTTTTATTAAATATACGTAATATTAAGAAGATACGTATAATATTAAGAAGCTTACGTAATATTAAAAAGCTTTACGCGTTATTGAAATAATTAAGAGAGAGTCTATCGATCTAATATTAAAATCTATCGCTTTTTCTTCGTTCGCGAGAATATAAGTATATAAACGACAATTACGTTATAAGACGTAGAGTTTAATATCATATAATTAAAATTAAAATTAAATATTCTTATATAAGATTATATATATTTTTTTAAAAAGAATTTTTAAAAAGAATTTCTAAAAAGAATTTCTAAAAAGAATTTCTAAAAAGAGCGAAAAAGAAATTTATATAAAATACTCTCTTATAGAGTTTTACTTAGTATTCTATAAGAATCGATCTTTATAACTTTTTTATTAATCTCTTAATCGAGTTAATAAAGATTAAATTTATAAGTTAGATTCTTATTAGAATCTAGACTATTAAAAGAAAATAAACTCTTTTTATAAATAAATCTAATTCTTTAATAAAGAGATTTAATTATTTTAAGTAGTTCGTACGTATTATTATTATTTATTTAATAAATAGACACGCGTAATATATAGAACGTTAATTTATTTCGAGAATAAATATTTTCGACTAAGTCTTAGATGTTTATAAAGCTCTCTGCGAAGTAAGTCTCGTATAATACTCGATATAACTTAATTAATCTCTCTATTCTTTGTCAGAGACTACACGTAGAAGTTAAATAGTATTTAAACGTAATTTAAATAGAATGCTAACTATCAGAATTTTATATATAAGTATATATATATATTATAGAAGTAGAAGATCGTTACTTAACACGCTAATATAAAGCTAATCTTAATAGAACTAATTTTAATTAATAATATTTAATTATAGTATTAGACTATAAACGTGAATTTATTATATTTTTTATTATATTTTTTATTTTTCTTTATTCTTCTTTATTAAATATAAATATCTTAATTAATTCTTAATTTCGATCTTGTTTTTTTTAGAGCGAGATCTATTATAAATTAATATTAAAAAAATCGTTTATAATAAGATAAAAAACGCGTAGTCTTTTAATTAAACTCTTAAGATTAATTAAAATATCAAAAAAAACCTCGTTATATATAATAAGTACAAGTATAGACTTACGAATTAAATTCGTGAAACGTGTTTTTAGAATTTTGAAAGTTGTTTCGAGATCGCGTATTCTCGACTATCTTAAGAAGATTTGCTTCGAGAACTCTTCAAGATGAAAAAACTTTTAACTTAGAATTTGTTAATAACTATAAAATCGATTTTAAAAAATTTTAATTCCCTAAATAGCGTAAATAAGTCTTTACAATTAAAAAGAAAATCTCAAAAAAGTAATAGAAAAGTAAAAAGTTATTTAAAATATAAGACTTATACACACAAATTTTTAATAAGAGCGCTCGAAAGATCTAGCGAGCTAATAAAGCGTGTTAGAATTAGTATAGAGTCAAGTCATGTAGGTGTATAGAATAAGACAACTAGATATAGAATAACTATATACTAAAAGAGAGGGCCATATATGTATGACTGAGTGAACCTGCCAAGGCACGCTAAGTCTAAAAGGGATAGTGTGTCAACAAAGAAATGCTAACACAGACAGATATCATCAAGGGATGCGGGATACGCTCGTAACAAAGCGAGTCTAATTAAAAAGCGTAGAGCAATCGATTTTTTGATTAACTACACATATAAATATAAGATTTTTTAACTTAGTTCTATACTATTCTTTTATATATATTAATTCAATATAAATATTAATTCTTTATTTCGATATTAATCTTTATTCGCAATATCTTAAAATCTTTTTTAATATATATTCGAAGATAATATTTCTATATAAATCGTTACGCTTTCGAGATTATCTCGCGCTTAAGCTCTTATTTTTAGACGTTTTACTTTTAACGTTTATAATAATAACGCGTGCGACGTATTTATAGATTAACTTCGAACAAGAATAAATCTTTTATTTTTTAGAAAACGCTTTAAAGAAAGTTAAGAAAAGTCGTATTAAAAATAAATAAAAGATAGTTAAGAGATTATATAATATTTTATATTATAAGCGAGTTAATTAAAAAAACGATATAAGTATAAAATTATAAGACGTCTTAGACGATAATTATTATTTCGTATAACGAGAGATACGTATAGCTTTTAAAAAGCGATACGCTTTTAATTCGAATAAAAGATTTAAATCTAAAGTATTTAATAAAGATTAAGTACGTCTTAAAGTCTTAAATTATATAACTTATTTCGTATTATTAATAATAATTTAATAAGAAAATTTTAAGACTATTATTAAACAACTTCGATTCGTGATTAGTAAGCGCTATAAAGAGTTTTTTAAAGACGATTATAACTATAATATAAAAAGTTCGAGAAAGAATAAGAATTTGAAGAAGTATTCGAAAGAGAATTTAAGAAAGAATTCGAGAAAGAATTGTAAGTCTCAGAGAAGAATTTAAAGTAAGATTTGAGAAAGAATTTAAGAAAGAATTTAATAAAATTCGAGTTTATAATAATAGTCTCTTCGATAGAAGCTCTCGAGAAGTTCTTAAAGAGCTTTTAAAGAAAAAAAGAGTTCAGAGAGTCTTTTCTTAGAACTTAATTAAATTTAATATTATAACTATATAGTGTTCTTTTTATATTTTTCTTATAACATATTAACTTTTCACTATTAAGTAGCTCGCGCCCTCAGTATATATTATAATAACGAATTTTTAAAGTCGAAGAATTATAAAATACTTCTATACGAGCTTATAAAATTAATTAAAGAAATATATAACTTATCGAGTAGAGTAACTTAATAATTAAAATCTTATTAATTAAGACTTTCGTCGGTGAGTTATAAGGCTGGTGAAAAAAATATATTCAGCGATTTTCGCGAGCCCTCGATGCAATTTATTTTGATGACAATCGAGCTCGATATAGTTTACCGTAGTTGACGTAGTTGACGCGAAATTTGACGTACGTTAGAAAAGTAGTAACCTTCCGCCTTGTGTGAATGCGGAGTAAAGTCCATGCGAAAGGGTCTCACAGTTGAGCAGCTAGTAGAGTAATAATGAGAACTGAATTGCCGTAGAAACCGAGCCGGGTTCCACGGAATTAACTGCATTTCGAGATTTAGCACGTCGCCCCAATTTCCTGTCTTATCGATATATAGTATAAGAATAAGGTAGGGCTGAGCTAAAATATCTTAAATTTGTATGTGCAGCCAATGATAAATTCTATCTGATTTCCTTCTTCGGTTAGCGCCCGTATAGCGTCTTTTAGGTCTTCCGAGCGCCCTTATCAAAAAAATGAGTGTCATCTTTTTGCAACTTCAGACACTCTATTCCCTTCACGTATGATATCTTTAAATTTTTGTCAATTATACAACTCAACTTGCGCATTTCAACGCTGCAAGAATTATCAAATTCGGTCTACTATCGATAGAGTAAAGTAGGATTTCAATATTACTGCTCAGTCGCTTACTTAGAGTCTTGACGAGTCTTGACATCAATTTATTGTTGATTCGTTCATTTCTTCTTTTCACCATTATTTTTTCATCACTTCATTATGAACTTATTCGTCGTCGATACTCTGTCTTCATATTTCACCAAGTCGTTGAGATACAATGCTCCGCTTTCTACTCTATTTTAACGCTTTCACTAACGCGTTTAGACGGCCCCTGAGCGAATCTAGCATCGTCGACAATCGAGACAAAAGACCAGCTATCACACCCCATAACAAGCGTGAAAGACCTTCCAAAAGGCCTCGAACGAACTCGCAGCCCTCGAGTTCACCTATGCCCTCTTCCCAAGCCAGCATTTCAGCCTCAGACGCGTCCTCGCCGCCCCCTTCCCAAACCTCCCAAGACGCGTCACATCCTCCTGCAGAGAATCAAGAAGCCAATAAAGAAGCACTTGATGCAGACCCTACAAAAGAATCGCTAAAAGACATACCGAATAACTTCTTTGAAGATATAGAGCTTTTAGACGACCTATCACCTTTCAGCCCTTACTTGAATCCCTCGCAGCCTTCAGCACGGCTTCGACGCTACATTACACGATATCCTTACACAGAAGAATCGAAGCGTCACTATTTGAGTCTCATGAATGTCATTTACAATCGTTACGACGTCGCGTTCTTTAAGAATAAGACTGAGAGATGATGCTGTGACAAGGGAAACACCGAGGTCGCTGGGTCTGAAATAGTTATTGAGGAAGACCAGTCTAAGGAGAACGATCCGGTCTTTGAAACGCGTGTAAACGACTCAGCGAACCCAGTGAACCAGGACGAGAATGCTATAAATAAGATTCTGCACTCTTTGAAATCAGGAACGATTACCCTCATCGACGACTGCAAGGAATTTCGCCGTCACAGCGTTCAATACAATAATGCCGCCTTCATGACCTCACAGCAGATCACTATAAATCATGCTGTTGCATCATATACGTGCAAAGTCCAGAAAGCAATTATCACCCACATGCTCGCTCTGACGCCGCCTGAGGGTGAAAAGTCGACATTTGATCAAATCTACATTATGAATAACACTCAGAAACAGACTACATATCGATATGACCTTCTTTCGATGCTTCTTTCAGTGCTAATAGACACGCCTAGACACGACTTCAACGAGAATATCAGTCAACCTCTTCATCGCAAAATCGCTAGGCACCTAAGAGACATCAATTCATATATTCAATTTCTCAAGTCTACGAGTGACAGACTAATAAACGAGATCAACATTCAGAGCTACAAGCTGCTTCACGAAAACTCGAATCATCATAATGCACGAATCTACAATCGCTCTACTTCGAATGAGGTTGCTATTGCATAAGAAGATGATACGAATAACTCTCTGAGTGTATCTGTGACTAAAGACGTGTTGATAGAGACTCAGAGTGATGAGAGATATAGTGTTCCATACTGACATCCAGCCTATATGCCATTACGCTATCCTCTTATCTTCTCATTCGACGAATCGTTCTGACACTATAACATCTCGAATACCAGTTATGCAATGAGAGGAAGCCTTTATGTCCGACGAACCAGATCTAACGAACAGCTCAGGTCTGACGAATAGCCTCTACGAGTAACGAGTCGAACCGACAGAGATGACTTTACACGCGTCATCATCGCCTTATTCTACAAGTATAAGATGTCTTTCTTTCGTCTTACACGATCACTAACTATATGTGTATAGATATCTTATACAAATTCGACGAAACAGGTTCAATCGATTCCTTCACTGCGAACGACTGCTGTAGCATTTCGTCTGCGATGTATACGTGGCTATAAAAAGCAACCGACTTCAATAGGTCAAGACCAATCAAAAAACGATACGCTCTGAGTCATATCAAGTGATCCGCGAGACTCAAGAGGCTGAGGTCATCACTGACAACGAGACTGACAAGTAACGAATCGTTCTTTCTTTCAATTACTATAAAGGCCCACGATTCATGAAACAGCTATATCAGAACGCCATTGCCCTGTCTACGAAGTTCGACCGATCAGACTTCTTTATCACGTTCACCTGTAACCCCAATTGAAAGAAGATCAAGGAGAATCTTCTGTTAGGCGAACGACCCACTAACCGCCCGAATCTGATCGCTAGAGTGTTCAATCAGAAGCTGAGGGCCCTGCAGCACGATATCAGAAAGAAGAAGATTCTTGATGAGTTCTGCTGTTCTTTTGTAGTCGTTATAGACCTCCTTTCACCCCTCGTTCCCTCAGTTCAGTAGACAGTTAACGATATGTTAGTCAGACTGTCAGTGCAGGTTCTAAATCGTCTCTGAGGGTCTTTCTGACACGATTCAGGGCCCTTATACGCAGTAAACCCTATTAGTTAGCTCTGCGGTACCGCCAAAAAATTTCTTTTACCCCAAGACCTCGACCTACGAACGATTGAATTTTTGTATAGTTCTAATCCTAACTAATATTTGTCCTATCAGGTCGAATTTCAGTATATGTTTATATCATAGAGTTTCAAAAAAGAGACCTTCCGCATGCTCATATCCTCATTATATTGCACCCTGAGAATCGAATTCTTAGCGCAGCTGAGGTAGACGCGACTGTCAATGCTGAGATATCGAATACACGTCTATATTCGAATCTCTTTGCTACCGTGACCAGGTGTATACTCCACGGCAATTGCAGTCATTATGTCACCACTAAAATAGGTGCGGTCCCGCCCTGCTGAGATTCGAATAAGGACGAATGCAGCAAGCGGTTTCCGAAGGCCTTCTGTGATCAGACTGTCTTTCAGCCGAACTTCGGATATTTCACGTATCGTCGACGTAGACCTGCTGCGGTCTCAGAGGATGAATTCAAGTAGAATTGCTGAGTGGTGCTTTATAGTCTCTATCTATCGATCAAATATGACGCTTACATTAACGTTGAGATCTGTGTTAACGTCAAGGCGTGTAAATATATCTTTAAGTATGTTCACAAGAGCAGCGATCGGGTTAGTCTTCGAATAATACGCGAGAACGACAACAGAGGTTAGGACGCTATAGGTCTAGACTCAGTGAACGAGATTTAAGAGTATCGAGACGCACGATAAGTAGACTCTGCGAAGGTTTACTAAAGAATATTTGATTTTAAACTATACGATCAAGGTCTCAAGATAGAACGATTGAATCTTCACCTTTTTAATGATTAAAACATTTAATTCGACGACGACGCTGATCTCGCGGAGATAGTTGAGGAAAGCAGCGAGCGTCAAATCAAATTGTTGACCTTCTTTGAATTCAATCAAAAGCGTTAACGACAACGGGACGTACAAGACCTCTTCTATATCGATCTATCGGATCGATACGTCTGAATAAAGGGCTGAAATCCACGTCAGAGGTCTACGGGTATCATTGCTCGCATGTATTACATTAATTCGAACGCAGGCGAACTCTTCTACCTTCGCTATCTTCTGTTAAACGTATCGAATTCTATATTCTTTGAGAACCTACGAACGATGAACGACAATATCATTTTCAGCTTTCATGATGTCTGCACGATAAGAGGCCTATTACATAACGACGCGGAATGAGATCAGACCTTGAAGAAAGCAGATGTCTGATAGGGTGAAGAATGTTTACGAAGTCTCTTCGTGATGATTTTACTTAATTGTGAACTCAGTGATTCTTTGAATCTATGAAATAAGCATAAAGAGAGATATGTTGATCAATTTCTTTGCTGTTCGAAAGCATCTCAAGTCTCAAGCGCGAGAAAATAATCGCGCTATTGAGGTAATAAAACATCACGAACTTCTTGAGTGTGATGTTTTCGTATTTTTGATAATTGTTCTCTCAAAAATCTTTGCGCTAGGCGTTTTTTTGGTTTTCGGCTCGCAAAATACATATCTCTCCTCTTTCATCTTATCACATTTCAAGTCAACTGACATATATTCTTCTTCTTTCAGTCTATCTGACGACTATCTTCACATTCTTCAGAGCGACTATCAAGGCCTCGTTATATCGGACGATGCGAACGACAGAAAAGACGTCGTTCACGACTTCTGTCTTCATTTGATTCAAATTCGTCTGGAGGAAAACAATATCAGCTTTATAAGGGATGTTAGTCTAATCGATTTCGACCTATTAGTAGTACAGTAAGACTACGAGAAGCATCATAACAACGATCGCAATAGACTTCTTCGCGAGAAACAGAGCTATCAAATCGATACTTGAAATGAGATGTGAACGACTCTTAATGTCGATCAAATCGCTGCTGCGAAGGCAATTTGAAACGTCGTTTCTAATAGAAATGATCAACTCTTCTTTCTGAATAACTATAATGACATCGACAAGATTATGCTTCAAAACATCGTGTTGCGTAGAGTTCGAGACGAGTTCAAGATGACTATTGCTATGATCTCTTCTGACATCGTCGTTATTCTTCTTTAGGGTGAACGCATCGCTTATTCTCGCTTTAAGATATCTCTGAATGTTACTGCTCAGTCTTCTTGCGCGATGTCAAAGACGTTCGACCTCGCTAAGTTATTTCTGATTATCGAGTTGATCTTTTGAGACGAAATTTCTATGCAAAATCGCTTCGATGTTGAGGTCGTTGATCGTATACTTTAAGACGTTCGAAGTAACACTGCTCCCTTTGATGAAATAGTCATATACTTCTGCGATGACTTTCGTCAAATTCTTTTAGTCGTTAAGGGCGCTGAGTCAGACCGTCTCGCTCGGTCTACGCTGAGGGCGTTTTATCTCTGAAGTCGCATTAGAATTCTCAGACTAACAGAAAATATGAGACTTCGGAATCCCAATTTGACTAATCAAGGCCGCACTGACATGAAGGCTTTTGCTCAGAGTCTTCTGAATGTAGACAACGATACCTCACCAAGCATCGAAGGACGAGAGACAGTCGATTGAGCTGTTGACTGACTATCGAATGACTTTATTACTGCACTAATTGATGCTATCTACGATGACCTTGATTCTTATCGAATAGCTGAATTCTACACGTTCAGGGCCATCCTTTGCACCCTCAATAAGAACGTCGCTCGATTCAACAGTCAAGTTCTTATCAAGTTTTCTGGGATCAAGATCGTCTGTAATAGTCGGGATGAAGTTGTTAATGAGGAAGATAGCTTTCTTCTGTCTATCGAAACGATGAATATCTTCGAATCAGTCTCGCTTCCACCGCATCACCTGGAGTTGAAAGTGAACTGTGTGATTATGCTGCTGAGGAATCTGAAGCCTGCCCTGAGTCTATGCAATGGGACACGTCTACAAGTCAAGAGTATTGAATCTAAGACACTCGATTGCCGCATTCTAGGGGGCGAGCATGACGGTAAACGATACTATATATCTCGCATCCCTCTCGCTTCACTCGATTCGAACAGTCTATATGCTTCATTTCGACGTGTTTAGTTCTCTATCCGTCTGGCCTTCAGCATAATCATTAACAAGTCGCAAGGCCAATTCTTATAGCACGTCGGCTTATGTCTACATCTCGAGATCTTCGCCTATGATCAGCTATATGTGGCCCTCAGTCGAGTCATCAGCAAGGTCGGGCTGTTCATTGTGACCCCAGGCGATCTATCAAGGAAGCAATCAAGTGCATCGGCGAGGTGTATAAGGAACAAAGTGATTAGATAGGTTCTTCTTTCGACAGCAACTGGGTAGCAGGTAGCAGTAGAAGAAGTCGAATGCCGCATAGTTGCAAATCAGAGTCCAGTTGGACTTAGGGTTAGGGCTTTCACTTGGTTTTGCAGCGGTAGACATAGTCAAATATTGCATAGTTGGCAAATAGTCGAATGCCGCATAGTTGGCAAATCAGAGTCCGATTTGGATTTGACTTAGGGTTAGGGCATGCGTCGCAAGCAACCTAATTTTTGCCTTAGAATCATGAATTTAATTCATGGCCCTATTCTTATCGATATATAGTATAAGTATCCTTCTGGTCGGCGTAAAAAATAAAGCGCCACTCATCTTCAAGAATATCTATCTATCTACTACCCTACAATTATTATTAGCAGCCCAGGTCAATTAAAAACCAGACGTGGTCCGAATTTAAGTAAGCTGAGAAGTTGCTAGGGAAAAAAGTGTCTCGAACAGTATTCCCACCCACGCCATGAGCGAGAAAAGAGTCCTCAGAGTGTTGTGCCTTCATGGCGCCGGCACCAATGCAGAGGTATGTCCGTCCGCCGCCTTCACACCGACACCCACTCCGCACGGCGCGCGTTTTAGCTAAACAGAGCAAAATCAATTTACAGATCTTCAAGACGCAGTTAGGTGCGACCATACCACCCGCGACCGTCTTCTGTCTGTCTGCAATTGACCCTTCATGCCAGCTCCGGTCGCCTATCACTTGAACAAGACCGAGCCGATGGATTTCCATTTCCTCAACGGGCACGTCGAGACCCCCGCCGCTCCAGGGATCGCGGGCAACTACGAGGGTCCCTTTTACCGTTTCTTCAACATGGACGAAACCTTCAATTACGGCGACGGGGTCGTCGTGAAAGCATGGCCTCGAGGTTCCACCCCCCCGAGCCCGGAAGAGCGGATGCGGGAGATGCAGGACCGGTTTTTGAAGGACGTCGACACCTCCCCCGCGCGCGACCTGGTCAAGGCCGTGTGGGAAAACGAAGACGCGGATCCCTTCGACGGGATCCTCGGGTTCTCGGAGGGCGCCTCGATCGCGGCGAGGCTGCTCCTCGACGCGTCGGACGGCCGTCTCAAGCGGAGACCCCAGTTCGCCATCTTCCTATGCGGCATTCCCCCCATCGAAGCGGAGCCCGTGGGGATGGTGTTGGCCGACGACACCGCGCGGCGCATCGACCTCCCGACCGCGCACGTCACGGGCTCCCAGGACGTGTTCCTCCCGGCCGGAATGGCCCTTCGCAATCTGTGTCGGAGGGAGTCGGCGACCGCGTTCGACCACGGCGGCGGCCACGCTCTCCCGTGGGGCCTGGAACAGACGCTGGGGATCGCCCGAGCGATCCGTGCGACTGTGGAGAAATGGAAGACGGACGATTCGGCGCTGCTCTTCTAGTTGTCCCTGATCAACGTATCGGTAGGGATGTGTGCCAACATATTTGCCCGGGGGAGCAGGGTTTGCAACTTGCACGCATTGCACGCTCACCGCATTGGGAATTGCCTTTTTGAGTGACTGACTGAAAAGATCCAATTATCCAATTATCCTTTCTGTTGGCTTATAGCCCACAGCATTAATTCATACTCCACCACTCTTATCATTTCCCTGGCGTAGTAATCTAAGCCGAGCCCCACCCCCCCCGTTGGAGTTGGTTTAGTTAGTTGTAACAATAGGTTCGATTCCCTATTTTGGCGCTGGTACAACAATGGTGTTGCGGGTGCTTTTCCTTTTTCTGGGCAGCGCCAAAATAGGGAATCGAACCTATCACAACTAGAGTACTCAACCAAATTCCAACGCGACCCACAAGACCCACAAGGACAACCAACCCACTTCTGCTGCCTGCACTCAAGCCCAGACCAGATACAACCTAACTGGGATTCGAACCCACGACCTTTCGGGGGAAACATCGGACCACCGGGCTATTATTGGCGCTGGTACAATAATGGGGTGTTGCGGGTGCTTTCCTTTTTTCTCCACCTCCTCGCTTAGATATGGTGTTGGAAATCGTGGCAACACAGCCCTATGGATTAGTTGGCTTGGCAAGCGCACACTACACGTATTCTTACCTTCATAGATCTTCAGTCCACTCAATAGAGTATCAGTCGTCCAGACCTAAGGTACACATTTCAACAGATAGCTGAAAGTAGGTACTTTGAAGCCCCAAGCCCTAATGTTACATAAGGTGAAATTCTCCGAGCACTAAATTTGCCCGCAAATCTTTGAAGTCTAAGGTATCCGAGTTTACCTAGGTTGTGATCAGCCTGGAGAGGGCAGTCCGTGCCATATCAGATTGGGCCAATGGTTGGCCAAGAATAATGGAAGATGGAAGGTCGGTGCGCATTTGTTTTGGAAAAAGGGGAAAAAGGGGCTGCTAGGATTGACAATGAAATGGGTCAAAGCTCAAGAAGTAAAAAGGCCGAAAAAAAAGTCTAACAATTAAAGTTTACACGGAATCTGATTGACGGGTAGTCCCGACGCTAGGAAAAGACGGGGACGGGATTATTATTACCCTGCATATTTATTTCCCCGTCTCACTCATTATACTTCCAAGCTTTGACCATCTCTTACGGTAGAGACATTCTCAGTTACTTCGTCCTACGTATACCACATCTCAGTTAGGACTCAGCTGAGTGGCCGGCCACATGGTTTTGCCCCGCGTTGAACTCGAGGTCCGTGCACAGTCGACTCCGTTCAGACTTCAGAAGGAACGGCAAATCATAAGACTCTTTCCGCTTTCCCCCATCAACTGAGTTTCGTGACAGCAAGAGTACGCTAGTGAGAGCTAAACCTGAACAGGTAAGGTGGTAATTCGCCTCTCAACTGGTATGCCCTAACTAGCTAAGGTAAGACTCCTACCTAGTACTACTAGATCAGCTTACGCTATGTCAGTCCTATCCCTAATTATACATGTATTTCCTCAAAAATCCAACCAAATTCCTTACAGCCAGGGTTTTGTTATTTGTATGAGGATTTGATCAAAGCTTGGGATAGATCCCTTCCGCTATAACAAGATTTTCCTCATGCGCATCTTGCCAGTGCAACTAGAGTCGACTGGAAATTGTAATGGCATCCTCCACAGACGCGTGGCACTTTACCACCTAGGTAAAGTGACCAAGTGACTTCTCCACTCTCGTGTCCGCAATCTTTCCATGATGAGGCCGCCTCGAGTCTAATGACCTGCCGAGGTAAAGTCTATCGGAGGAATTAATTAACCCAAAATCCATGTCCATGGAAGATGGGAAGGCTAGCAATGGTCCGTTCACTTCAGTGTTGGCCCTCAACTGGACTACACTAGTTAGTGTTCAGGGTGGAACTGAGCTACCTGCCCGTTCGTTGGCGACAGTGTTGCCAGCCTTTGGGGATGGTGAATTCAAGCATGTCTAGTAGCGACCGGACCTTCGCAACCAGGAGCCCACACCTAAAAGTCCGAGACTCCCTGACTCTTGGACGTTTGAGTGCGAATCTATCGTGAAATCGTGAAATCAAGCTCATTATCCGGCCACCCACGTCTACCGTAATGCCGACCACTGTGGACCATATCACGAACGGTGTGGAACGTTCTGCCAAGGCAGGATGGTCCCATCAAGCAGAAAGGGCAGTCATGCCGATCGCTGTGGTCGGGCTGGGAGGCCGCTTCCCAGGAGACGCCACGAACCCCAAGGCATTGTGGGAGATGGTATGCCAGGGCAAATCTGCTTGGTCCGAGTTCCCCAAGGATAGAATGAGTTCGGAAGCCTATATGCATCCCAACCCATCCAAGAGCGGCACCGTGAGTGGTGTGTCATGCTAGGTCGGTGATGTTGCCGGCTGACCATTTTCACAGTTCAATTCGAGGGGAGCTCATTTTCTGAAGGAGGATGTCGGCTTTTTTGATGCCCCATTCTTCAAGATTTCGCCAAACGAGGCAAAGGTTGGGATTAGCGCTCGATCGGCGAGGCCAGTGGGCTAATTCTAATCGCAGGCGATGGATCCCCAGCAAAGAATTTTACTCGAAACGACCTACGAAGCCCTCGAGAACGGTAAGTGCGTGTTCGGAACCATCGTGGTTTTCTTGTTGATGAAGCCTCTCAGCTGGCCAATCACTACAGTCGATCTCTGGACACAGTATTGGGGTATTCGTCGGGGCCTCTCAGATCGACTATGACGATCTTCTCAAAAAAGATGTCGACACTATGCCCATGTATACCTCGACAGGCACTTCGGGAAACATGCTTTCCAATCGGATTAGCTATTGTTTTGACTTCAAAGGTCCCAGCATTACCATGGACACCGCCTGTTCTTCCAGCCTTGCGGCGCTCCATGTGGCATGCCAAAGTCTGAGGGTAGGAGAGTCCAAGCAAGCCATTGTAGGTGGCGCACACATCATGCTCAGTCCCGACACAATGGTTGGGATGAGTATGCTCAAGTACGAGCTCCTCGTTCACGGCGTACATCGCAAAATCCAAAGGGTTCATGTACTAATGCACATCTCAGGCTGTTCGGTGAAGAAGGCCGGTCTTATACCTACGACTCTAGAGCGACCGGCTACGGGCGCGGCGAGGGTGTCGTTAGTGTAGTGTTGAAACCGCTCGCTGATGCAGAGCGCGATGGAGATGTCGTTCGAGCCGTTATACGCAATACGGGTGCCAATCAAGATGGCAAAACCTCCGGTATTACTTTTCCAAGCTGCGATGCTCAGACGCGATTGATGAAGTCCGTCTACGAGAGCGCCGGCATTGATCCTTTGGAAACGGATTATATCGAATGTCACGGCACGGGCACGCGGGCTGGCGATCCGGTCGAAGCAGAAGCTATTGCCCGAGTCCTCGGAGCCAAACGAGAAAGCGATCATCCTCTTTATGTGGGCTCTGTCAAATCCAACATTGGCCACTTGGAAGCAGCGAGTGGACTTGCTGCGATGGTGAAAGTGATTTGGGCCCTAGAAGAAGGTATCATTCCTCCTAATATCAACTTCGAGACGCCTAACAAAGATATACCGATGGAAGAATGGAAGCTCAAGGCAGGTCGTGGCAGAATCAATTGGGGCAAGACCCGGGCTAAATTGGAACAGGTTCCCACTGCTATCACGCCATGGCCGAACTCGCGGATTCGCCAGGCTTCCATTAGCAATTTTGGATTCGGAGGTCAATTCATGAGCCATATGAGGATTGAAAGAGGCTGAAACGTAATGCAGGTACCAATGCTCATGTTATCTTGCAGCAATACCAACCCTCGAATAAGCGGCAAGTACTGCAGAATAGCAATTCCAAAAACGTCAATGGCTTGGCAAATGGTCATGTTATGAATGGGGTCAGTGCAAAATTGAGTGACACATTTCACGCACCGGAATCACCACAAAGGCGTCTCTATGTTCTGAGCGCAAATGACAAACCATCCTTACTATCGCAAATGGAAGCATTGGGTATGTTTTCAAACCTTTGTCGTACTCAGGATGGTCTCGTAGCTTTGGTAAGAGGTGACTGAACGGTTCTAGGGAAATACATCAGCCCCCGTCTTGCCAACCCTACAGATGAAACAATGGATCGCCTTGCACATACCTTATCTCATCGGCGATCCATGCTTGAATGGCGTGAGGCTATGTCTGCGTCGACTTTGAAAGAATTACATGACCTGCTCTCGACAAAAGACTACAGCCCCAGCAGGCCTTCCGGTAAGCCTACGATTGGATTCGTCTTTACGGGCCAAGGTGCGCAGTGGTATGCCATGGGCCGTCAGCTACTGCAGTATCCAGTATTCTTGAAGTCTATGGAAGATTCCGATCGTAGTCTGAAGAAGTTGGGGTCGCAATGGTCACTGTTAGGTACGTATATAACAAAAGAGCGCTATTTCTCCAGTTCTGAAACGGCTGAAACGGATATTAGAGGAGCTCTCCAGAGACGCCCAGTCATCTTTGGTGAATCGACCCTACCTTAGTCAGCCTGCCACTACTGCCGTCCAGATTGCCCTAGTATCTCTGTTTTCGTCTTGGGGAATCAAGCCCGCCACCGTCGTTGGGCATTCCAGTGGCGAGATCGCTGCTGCCTTTGCAGCAGGTGCCTTGTCGGCCAGTGCTTGTATGAAAATTGCCTACTATCGAGGAGTGCTGGCGGAGTCGCTCAAGGAAAAACGACCGGAGCGCCGAGGAGGTATGCTTGCTATAGGCGCCTCGCCCGCCAGGGTCCGCCCAATGATTGAACGACTAGGCTCTGCTCAAGTCGTGATTGCGTGTATCAATGGACCATCTTTGATCACAGCATCTGGAGACGCAGAGGCTATCTCTAAATTGCAGTCAACAGTCGAGGATGAGAACTTGTTTAATCGCCGGTTGAAGGTCGATGTGGCCTATCACTCGCCACACATGTGTGATATCGCTGCCGAGTATCTCGATTCTATCAACGATGTGGAAGTAACATCATCGCGGAAAGCGCTTTTCTACTCTTCGGTGACAGGTACCCAAGTCAATACGGCTTCGCTGGGTCCTCAGTACTGGGTCGACAACATGATAAAACCCGTGCAGTTTGTTGATGCTGTGCAGAGTATGTATGAGCAAAAAGACGCCGTGCCAGATGTGCTACTTGAAATAGGACCCCATTCTACTTTGGAAGCTGCCATAAGGGACATCATGAAGGTGAACCCAAAATGGTCATCTCAGGTTCGATATCTTGCCAGTCTTTCGAGGGGCATAGACGCGAAAACAACAACTCTGTCGATGGCTTCACGGCTCTTCGTGCTAGGGTGCGACATTGACCTCGGGGCCATCAATGACCCGGCTGCCTCATCTAATGCGGTGCCGCTTAATGACTTACCTTCCTACCCTTGGAACCACAGCAAGCGCTTCTGGCACGAGTCTCGCTTGAGTTCGAATCATCGCCTGCGGAAATTTCCTCGAAGCGATCTGCTAGGAAATCTGGTGGATGACTATAATCCTCAGGAGCCCAGGTGGAGGAATGTACTGCGCCTTACGGATCTACCTTGGTTAGCTGACCATCGAGTTCAGGGAAGTATAATTCTTCCTATGACGGGCTATTTAGTCATGGCAATCGAAGCTGTCTTCCAATATGCGGTGTTACGGGAGTCCCCGCCTTCATCCTCTGCCAAGTATAAGTTCCGGGAAGTCAGAATCCCTCGTTCCCTTCCTATCGCTGAAGACACTGAGGTTGAGGTATCGCTAGCGCTTAGACCATACAAGGAGGGTCTACAGGCTGTATCAAAGACATGGAACGAATTCTCAATCTTTTCCTGGGTCTCCGAGGGAGGCTGGACGGAGCACTGTCATGGCTTGGTAGCTCTACAGAACGAATATCCCCTCAACCCTGTAAATGGGGAGCGCCATTTCGAAGCCAAAGTAGCAAAGCACCAAGACACTACCCGCTCACTTTCCTCTTCTTGCCGGAAAGAACTCGACCACGCGGACATCTACGCTAGGTTTTCGCGCAGTGGCTTGGAGTTCGGTCCGATGTTCAGAAACGTCATTACCGCATGGGCCAGTGAAGACCGTTCAATTGGTGTGGTTTCTGTCCCCGACACGGTCACGTCTATGCCGCATGAATGGGAGAGTGTTTCGGTCATTCATCCTACAACATTCGACAGCTTGTTCCAAGTGACCGATTTCGCAAAGTTTAATGGGGACCTTTCCGTTTCCGACCTGGCTGTGCCTGTCTATATCAAGGAAATGACTCTCAGCCAGTCGCTGCCATCGAAGCCTGGAAGTCAATTCATGGTGTACGCCCAATCCAAGAGGAATCGCAGCAATGATGACAATTCCGACAAAATCACCACTTTCGTAGTCTTCGACCCGGTGTATCCATCCGAGGAGCCACTCATCGAAGTTTCTGGCCTTGCAACATCCAGACTGCCCACGGAGGATGCAAATGTTGACCGAAACAAGGAGAGAGGTCTCTGCTACAAGATCCACTGGGAGCCTTGTTTTGATTTGCTTCATCAGGCACAGTTCGAGCACGTTTTCAACTTGCCCGACTTGGGACCGGCCACTTTGCAGCTCCAGAATTTAGAGAGGGCGGCGTGGTATCTCATTCAAGCAGCGGTTCAGTCAATTCCAGAGGCCGATTTGACAAAACTTGATTCCCATTTGCCAAAGCTCTATCGTGTGTTTAAGATGCTACTGGAGCGAGGCCGAAAAAGGTTGCTCCCATTCCAACGGGTGGAATGGCTCGAGTGCAGCGATGTCGAAAGAAGCCAATTTCTCTCGCGATTCAAGTCCACCGACGCCTGCGGACGGCTTGTTTGCAGTATAGGGGAGAACCTGGAAGCTATTTTCAAAGCACAGATTGATCCCCTTTCCATCATGCTGCACGACAACTTGCTGGAACGCTTCTACCGCGAGCACGAACTGTACAGACGCGCAAATCACTTATGTGCATTAATCGTGGACAAATTGGCGCACCAGAATCCTAGTATGAAGATCTTGGAAGTAGGTGCTGGGACCGGAGTTACCACAATGCCGATCTTGCAGGCGCTGGGCAATCGATTTGGCCGATTCGACTATACCGACATCTCGACCGGATTCTTTGAAAACGCCAAAGAGGAGCAGAAGGAATGGGCAGGTAAGATCCAGTATCGGAGGTTTGACGTCGAGCAAGACCCGACAGATCAAGGCTTTGATGCCGAGTCTTATGATCTTGTCATTGGTTCCAATGTGTTCCACGCCACGTCCAACATGAATAGGACAATGCGCAATGTCCGCCGTCTTCTCAAGCCAGGTGCAAAACTCTTGATCGTTGAATTGACTAATCAGATGCTATCCTTTCTCACAATTTTTGGAACGCTTCCTGGTAAGCATGGAATCACTGCTCATCCGCCACACAATGTCTAAAGCTGACTGAATGCTTGTCCTACAGGATGGTGGCTCTCCGAGGAACCGGAGCGCCGAGATGGGCCATTCATGACAGAGACAACGTGGCATACTCTTCTAGGCAAGACTGGCTTCTCTGGACTCGACGGCTCTATTGGAGTTAATGGAGATGGACCGCCTGTCTCTAGTATCATGCTGTCCACCGCCGTGGTCCCGGGGAAAGCAGAATATCCAAATCCCCAGCTCCTGCTTAGCCCATCTTCATCCCTAGAGTTGGTCGAACACTTGAGTTCCGAGCTCGCCGCACTCACCAGTCAGTCCCCGCGGCGATCTACGCTTTTGGAGAGTGATTTGGAGGACCAGTACGGTATAGTCTTAGGTATGGATGACCTGTTCTGGTACAATCTTGACGAAAATGGATTGAGGAAGATGCAAGCTATGCTATCTTCCGCACGAGGCATTCTGTGGGTATCTTTGAGCTCAACGACCAGAAACCCGACGGTAAATATGGTCACTGGAATGGCCCGAACCATTGCGGCCGAGAATGCCGGATTACGTTTTGTGACCCTTGATGTGGAGAGTCAGAACGTTCCGGTAACGGACACCATCATGCGCGTATACAAGCTCGCTTTTGGGTCCAATCGGTCTAGCCTGATGCCTGAAAGAGAATTTGCCGAAATGGGCGGGATCCTTCATATTCCCCGCGTAATCGGAGAAGGGAAGAATGATGAGTTCGTTGTCAGAGAGACCACGGCCCCAAAGCCCGAACCCCAACCGTTTCAACAAGCGGGTAGATCACTGCAGCTGGAGATAGGAACTCCAGGATTGCTGGACAGCATTTACTTCGCCGACGACAAAGAAATAGCTAGCGACCTACATCCTTCCGACATAGAAATTGAAGTGAAGGCTACGGGGATCAACTTTAAAGACGTCATGATTGGGCTAGGCCAAGTACCATTTGACCACAAAATTGGTGTTGAATGCAGCGGTATCGTCAGTGCTGTTGGATCAGATGTGCTAGATGTATCAGTGGGCGATCGAGTGTGTGCCATGACTGAAGGCGGTTATGCCAACCGAGTGCGCGTCAATTCGCTTCTAGCAACCAAGATATCCCTAGCCACTGGCTTCACGGAATCGGCTTCGATGGTTATTGTCTTCTGCACCGCCTATCTTGCCATCTTCGACGTCGGCAGATTGAGCGAAGGAGATTCAATTCTGATCCATGCCGCCGCCGGTGGGGTCGGTCAGGCAGCTATCATGCTCTCTCAAATGGTCAAGGCTGAAGTCTTTGTGACTGTGGGATCGACAGAAAAGAAGGATTTTCTCATGAACAGATATGGCATCCCGGAGGATCACATATTCTCGAGCCGAGATACAACGTTCGAGCAAGAGCTTATGGATATCACAAGCCAACGGGGTGTTGATGTCGTTCTGAATTCCACCGCCGGCGACATTCTGCAACGGTCCTGGCAGTGCCTTGCCCCCTTTGGCCGCTTCTTAGAGATAGGCCAGCGGGACATGGTGCAAGATTCATACATCAGCATGGGTAAGTTCTTGGATTCGGTCCTTTTCGCCGGAGTAGACGTGGGAAAGCTTGGGAGAACCAAGCCACTTGTTTTCCACAATCTCTTGGCCAAGGTGGTCAATCTATACGAGAGCGGCGCCATACAGCCCGTGCAGCCCGTCACTGTTTTCCCAATATCGGAGCTCCAGCAGGCATTGCGCTTGATGCAAGCTGGCAAGCACACCGGCAAATTCGTCATCGAAGCCAAAGGAGACAGCATCGTACAGGTGCGTTGTTCCCCGTTCCCTTCCGAAATGTCACACCGCTAACCCTATCGCAGGCACTTCCTGCACCTTCACCGAAAGCAATCACTAGCGGAGCATCAGCATCTTACCTCATTACAGGCGGTACAGGAGGACTCGGTCGCTCAATGACCCGCTGGCTTGCAAGCCAAGGGGCGCAAACCATCATCCTTGCCTCCCGGAGCGGTATGGCCAAGAAAGACGTCCAAAACCTCGTCGATGACCTCCATCACCAAGGAACAACGGTAATCGTCAAGCGCTGCGATGTCGGCGACCGCGCCCAAGTCGAAGCTCTCGTTCGCGACTGTCGCGCCACCCTTCCCCCCATCCGCGGCGTCATTCACGGCGCCATGGCCCTGCACGACGTCCTCTTCGAGAAAATGTCCTTCTCGGAATGGTGCCTCAACACCCGCCCGCGCGTCCACGGCGCTTGGAACCTCCACGACTGCCTCGCATCCGACACGCTCGATTTCTTCGTCATGCTCGCCTCCATGTCCGGCTACTTTGGGATTCCTGGCCAAGCAGCCTACGCCGCTAGCAATACCTTCCTTGATTCTTTCGCCGCGTACCGTCGATCCCTGGGCCTACCGGCATGCACCATTGATGTCGGCATCGTGGAGAGTGTAGGCTACGTGGCCGAGAACAAGGACCGCAAGGTCGAAATCTCGGCCGCGGCGCACGACAGCCTCCAGGAAGCGGAATTCCTCGCGCTTATCAAGGCGTCCATTTGCCCGGCGACGAGGGACGCCTTCCAACAGACCCTCACGGGTTGCAAGCTCGATCTTCGGAAACCCCTCACTAGGTGGGCCCAAGATACCAAGTTCGCGCACGTACTCCATGCGGTCCACCTCCAGACCTCGCTATCCTCCTCCAGCAACAGGTCTAGCACGGACTCCGTCCCCATCAAGAAGCTCCTAAAATCCACCACCTGCCCCGCTACAGCCGTGGAGATCATCTTGCAGGGCCTTATCCCCAAGCTCTCCGGCCTGCTAATGATGCCGCGCGAGGACGTGGACGTTCGAAAACCGCTCGTGGCGTACGGCCTCGACTCCCTCGTTGCGGTCGAGTTGAGGAACTGGATCAGCCGCGATTTGGAAGCGAATATCCCGCTGATGGAACTGATGAACAATCCGTCGATTGAGGCGCTGGCGGCGAAGATCGCGGAGAGGAGTAAGTTGGTGGAGAGAGCGGACGTAGTGGCGGGAGAGTAAGGCGACGCTTGGTATTATCGCGGGCATTCATTCCCATCGTCAGCGCAGTAAGGGATGGAATATGAACTTGGCAGGAAAGAAAGAATCTTAGCAAGGAAAATTGTTGCGGGGAGCTGTTGTGGGGAGTTTCTTTATTTCATAGCATCATCTATCGGAAGCTTTACCGATAACAGCGATTCGCTTTCCGAATAAATGAAAATACAATAATGCATTGTCGGTTCCGTCTATCTATCTTACAGAAGAACCCCATTCCTTATATTACAATCTTCGATTTAGTCACGTAAGCAAAAACGACACAAAGTAACACCTCACGATCTAGACGGTGCTGACAGCCGAGGATAGACTTGCTCGTAGGCGCGCTCAAATTATCTCCTCTCTTATTCGGTCGTAATACGGATGAAACTTGAGATATCACTTCTTGCTTATAATCATAAAAGATCCCAAGCTTAATATATAATCTTGAGCACCTCGTTAACGATAAGATAATAACTTTCGAAGTATCGTTTCGAACGAAGACGAAGTAGTAGTTTTCTAGAACTATTTCCTTTATTCTTCTTTTTTAATTTTTTTTAATCGTGATAATTAATAGAATAATAAAAATTGAACGAGAAGTAGATAAATTATTTTTTATTTTTTATTTTTTTATTTTTTTAAAAATTAGCGTATCTGAACTTTTTATTTATCTTTTATATATATAGTTATTTTATTAAATTTAATCTTTTATATAAAAAGCTATTATAGTCTCGTTATATCGAAGCGATTTTATATTAACTAATTATATCTAGTTACGCTACGTAACGAGACGAGACGTCTCGACGAGATTTCGTATTAAGTCGAGTGTGAGATAAGATATCGAGACGAGTTTTCGAATTTTTTAAAAAACTTATCTTAGCTTATCTTAACGTCGATTTATTCGAGATTATCTTAATATCTCGTTAAGTCTATTAATTAAATTAACTCGAGATTATTATTCTTATAACGACTCTTTAAATATTATTTTTATATCTTTTTAATTATCTTTTTAAATAAAGTTCGTATTTTAATTTTAATTTACTTCGATACGTAATATTAAAATTTTAAAGAGATCGCTTAGAGATATTTAAAATTTATTAAGATATTAAAATAATCTCATTATCTCGCTAAGAAAAAATCGTCTTATCTCGTCTTAGCGTCGAGACGAGATACGATATCTTAAATCTTATCTTATTTCGTCTTATTACGTAGCGTATATCTAGTTTATAATTAACGCGAACGCGATATAAAAGTATCTTTTATCGAAAAATAATTCTCTTAAATAAAAGTTCTTTTTAAATTATTTTTCGTTTTTAAAGATTTATATATAATAAAAAGAAAAGAAAAGACAATAAGAATAAAGTTTAAGTCTAATAGAAATAATATTTTATATTATTTTATATCTTTTTAATTAGTAAATAATTAAAAAGAAACTCGTTATTAATATATATAAAAGAATAGTGTAGAGCTAAGCTAAAAAATCTTATATTTATATATATAGTTAATAATTAATCTCGCTATATAACAGAGTTTTCGCTTAATTAATTCGCATCCATGCTCAAAATCTATCATCAAAGACTACTTCTTATCATTATTCAATAATTACTTGTTTAAATGACTTCAAATTTGAACTGATAACTATTTAAAAAGTAGTGTACACTTGTTAATTATAAAATTTATTATCGCCTTGCTGATCCTTCACGCGCTTTATTCTTTCACATATTTTTTCACATTACTTCTTTATTTTATTCATGTTTAGCTTTGCTCACTTATCGTCTTATATCTTAATAATATTCTTCTTAATTATAAAGCTATATGATCGCTTCGAGATCTTTCGCTTTAAATAATATCAACACGACTCGATCTGATTCAAATCGAGAGAATTTGATGATCAGAGAAGTACTATTAAGTGCGAGATTTTAAGAAGTTTCTTTTGTTGTCACGCATTGTGACTTGATACATCGTCTTGAATTAGAAAACATTCGTCATATTTGACTATCACATCGTGAATAAATGAGATCAATCGAGACAATAACACATATATTTGATATCGATATCAATCGATCTCTTCTTTGACATTTTTGTTTCTTTCAAGTAATATCTCTTCAGACTTCGAAATGCGTTTAAGACGTCTACTTTTGAATTTCTTGACTTGCTTCGCTAGGAAATGCTTCTTGATAATCTGGTATTAAATTAAATAATTCGTATTTCGGTCGTTGAGATTCTTCTGAGCTTCGTGTCGTTCTGAGACAGTCTCTTTATTGAACATGAAGCTAAGATCACGTAATTCGAAGATGTAACAGTCTCAAAACATCATTTTCGTATGATCACGATATTATATATTAATATAATGCTTATAATATGTCTCGCTTGATAGTCGTGTAATTCAAATTTATTCTCAAGATTTCTCAACGCGAATCGATGTTTCGTTATTATAAATTATCATATGTTTCTTCTCTCGAAGCTTTTTCAGTCACTCAATTGCGAATTTCAGACGTTATAGCTTCTATTTCGATGTCAAGAAAGACTTATATCTCGAAGAATATCTCTTATATTCAACTCTTTTGAATACTGCGTTGACGGTCGATGTCGCGATTATATACTTAATTTCTCGAGCAATTGTTACTCAGGGCTTACGACGTTGAACTTTATTCTTAATGATATGTCTGATTAGCTGTCGTAGAAGTCGATCATTAATTGTCAAAGATCTCTCGAACTATAAACGTCGTTGATGTGCTTCTATAAACAGAGGATCGAGATTCTCTTTTTTCGTCTCGAAAACGCGTTTTCGAGTATTTCGCACTATTTTCTTATTACAATTATTTGCTCTAAGTACTTGACGATTTGATACATTATCGAGCTTGCTAAGCGCTATCAGAGCTTCTTTTTTGAGACCTCTAAGATCTTTTTTATTCTTGATACGTCTCATAATAAATAGAGTGTTGTAGGTGTTTTGATAAGAAAGCGCGTTTTTTCGCGTTTTGAGATACGAATTAATTAAGCGAAAACTCTATTTTGTTATGCTTTTTGATTAGACTCGCTCTATTAGCTCGCTAGATCTTTCGAGCGCTCTTATCAAAAAATTGAGCGACACTTTTTCGCAACTTCAATTTTTTTATACTCTTAACATATAATTTTTTAAAACTTTCGTTAATTGTAGAGCTTAACGTACGTATTTTAACGCTACAAAAATTATCAAATTTGATCTATTATTAATAAAGTAAAGTAGAATTCAAATATCGCTACTCGATCGATTACTTCTTAAGAGACACGCGATCTCGAAAAAATTTATATGTATAAGTCTTATATTTTAAATAACTTTTTACTTTTCTATTACTTTTTTAAATTTTTTTTTTTAATTATAAAAACTTGTTTGCGTTATTTAAAGAATTAAAAATTCTTAAAATCGATCTTATAGTTGTTAACAAATTCTAAGTTAAAAGTTTTTTTATCTTAAAGAGTTCTCGAAGCAAATCTTCTCGAGAATACGCGATCTCGAAATTAACTTCTAAAATTCTAAAAACACGTTTCACGAATTTAATTCGTGAGTCTATACTTATAATTATATATTTAATGAACTCGAAATTTATTAAATTTTAGTAATCGAAATAATATAAGATTTTTTAAACTTAGAATTTTTTAACTTCTTCTCTCTTTTTTTAAAAATTTATATCTTATAATTTTTTATTAAGAGTATTATTATGTATATATTCTCTTTTATTATATATATACTCTCTCTCTTAACTAGATAGATATAGATTAATAATATAAATATATCTTTTAATATTAAATAAATAATTCGATCTAATAAATTTACTCGTAAATTAAAGACTTAATACGAAGTCTTATAAAAACTTTAAGAATTTTAATAAATTCTCTTCTCTCGTAAGACGTCGCAATTCGTCGTAATTTTTATTATTAAATCTATTAAAGATAAAATATCTTTTTATTATTATAAATTTATTATCGTTATTATTAAATCTAACTGCGTTTATTAATACTCGTCTTATTATATTAATTTAAGATTACGCTCTTAAAGAAGATTACTTTATCGTTAAGAAACGCTCGTTAAGAAATAAGAAAGAGAAAACGAATAAAATTATAATTATAATATATTTATAGAAATAAGATTCGTAAAATCGCTAAGTAGAAGAGAAAGTATAAAATCTTATATCTTAATAATTTCTCGTTTAAGTATATTCTAAAACTCGATAAGTAAAAGAATATATAATATCTAAAAATTAAAGAGAAGTTTTATAATTACGATTTTAATAAACGAGTAACTTATATAATTTATTAAAACGTTATCTTAATTAATTAAATAAAAAAAAGAATTATTAAAGAGTTAACTTAATATATTTTTAAATTAGATAATATTTTATATAATCTTAATAAGACTTAAAAAAAGAATTCGATTAAAGAGTAAAAAATATCTATAATACGAAGTTAAAAGTTCGTCGTCGAATATTAAGATCTCTTATATTAATATAAGCTCTACTTAATTAATTATATATATTAAACGAATAATATATTCGTTTTTTAAAGAATACGAAGAATCGAGTTATATATCTATTCTTTTCATAAACGTTCTATTATAAAATACTAAAAGAGAATTAAGAGATAATTATTATAAACGTTACGTATAAGATAAATAAATATAGACTATCTCTGCTTATTATTATAAACGTTAACGCGCTAAGAGATTCTTTTTATATAATCTTTTACTTTTTAATTACGAAGAAAACGAAAATTATCTATAAGCGCTATAATGATATCGAAGTATATATATTTAATTAGATATTCGAGACTCTATTATTAATATTACTAATCGCGAAAGATTTCTAATTAAAATTCATTACGAGATCTTTTTAAATACTATTTATATACTTTATATCTAATATATTAATCGAAATATAGTCGTTAATTATAAGTTGTTTTTTTATATTAAGAAGAATTAAAAGAAGTTTTATACTTATTAATTTCAGATTATATACGTAATTATTATAATTACTTTTGAGACTAAGTAAAAGTCTATTTAAAAGATTATAATTATAATTATATTATAATTTACGTCTATCTAATTAAGAAGTAAATTATTTTATATAAGATTAAATTTATTCGATATTATATTAACGTATTATTTTATTTTTTTAACGTTATTAGCTTTAAAGACGAGAGTAATTATAGAGTCTTAAAGAGAGAGCTTAGATTCTTAATTCATAAGAGATTTTTCGCTCTTACTTCTTTATAATTATAAATTAATTTGAAATGAAAGATCTCGAGACTATAATTAAAAGTATTATAAAAATTTCTTTTAGTTTAACGTAATATATATTATTAATATTAAGAATATAAAATAGATAATCTTAATAGATCTTCGAAAGACGATATTTCGCGATATTATTATTTATCTTACGTCGAGTATTAAATTAATATTAAAAGATTATTAGTAAAGAAGAGTTAAAAGAATATATTAATAACTTTATTATAATATTTAAATTATTATATATTTATAAATCATAGACGAGAATAATAAAAGTTATTAAAATAATTTAACTTTACGATATTTATACTTATTAACGATATAAAAAGTTAATTATCTTTTATATATAAAATATATTAATTAAGATAAAAGATCTATAATATTCGATTAATTTACTAATTATTATTTATAAATCGACTATCGCTCGTATAAAAGATAAATCTCGAGACTTTTATTAGCTTTTTACTCGTACGAAGCTAAAGTTTAAAAGATTTTTAAAACGAGTATTCTCGTAATTTAAGCGAATAAAGACGTACTTGACTTAATAAAGTAATAATATCGAGTATATAAAAGTATTTAAATAATTAAGAATATAAAAATGAGAACGAGAACGAGAACGAGAATAAGAACGAGAATTAAAATAAGAAAGAGAGTGAGATAAAGAACGAGAAGAAGACGATTTAGCTTTATTAATTTTCTTAAAGCGTATCATAAAGTCTATAGTTAAGACTTCGAACGATTTAACGTCTTTAATATTTTTAATCTCTTTAATATTCTTAAAGTTATTCTTAAACTCTAAAAAGAATTATATTTTAGAATTTAATATTAAGCGTATATCACTTAAAGATATTTAAATTCGACAAAGTAGTAGCTATCGATAACTCTAACGATGACTTTAATAATAATAACTTTACGTTTAATATAAAAATTTAATTAATTCTATTAAAAGATTCTTAGCTTAAAGAACGAAAGTTACGACTTAGTTTTAAAGTCGATAACTTCGATAATCAACTATAAAAGTCTTCTAACAATTATATATATAATTTAAAAAAGAGTTTTAAAGTTATTAAAGAAGATATAATTAAGTAACGAAGAGTTAAAGTTATAAAAGTACGTTATAAGCTTATTAGAAAATAGTATTATAACGTTATAAATAAAGACGATATACTCTATTCTTCTTATTTCGATATATCGATCGATAAACTATTTATAAAGTATAATAACTTTAAATTCATTCTCGAACGTTTTTATAGTTAAACGATATATAACGCTAATAAGAAATATAAGTTAAACTTATTAAGACACTCGTTAGAGCGAGTATTAAGTTATTAAAACAAATACGACTCTTAATAAAAGATGTTTACGAACTCTTTATTTAATTAATCTAAGAAATCTCTTATTTAATAATTATAACGATTAAGATTTATAAGAGAGAAATTTACGTTATTAAATAAGTATAAAAACTTAAAATTAGTTTAATAATAGAATAATAAGACGATATTTTAATAACTAAATCTTTATAGATAAATAAACTTAACGTTAAGAATTAATATCTAATTCGACTAATTTTCGAATATAATATTTTTAAGTTATTTAAGTTATTTAAGTTTAGACGTTTTTCTTTCTTTTATCTTATTGTTAATAACTTTCGATTAATTATTAATTTTCGATGTTCGATTATTTATTTTATCTTTCTTCTCGTTCTTCTTATTCTTCTTATTCTTTTTATTCTTCTTATTCTTCTTCTTTAAATATCTTAAGACGAGAACTACGCGTACACTCTTATTCTAATTTGCGTACACTCTTATTTTATTTCGCGTACACTCTCAACTTCACTAGACATTCACTCTCTTAAATCTAGTTAAAAGTATACGAGTACTAGTTTAAAAGAATAAAAACCTCGTAATAGCTTTATATCTTTAGTCGCGTTCGCTCTATAATAAAAATCGTAACACTATAATATATATAAATAATATCATTAAGTCTTAAATATTATTAGTAATCAATGCGTTTCTTACTATATAAAGATATAATTTAAGATTTATTAATATTTATCTTTTGAAAATTTAATAGAATCTCAATATTAGACTATTTTAAATTTTTTTTAATAACGATAAGACTTTATAACTATACTCTATACACGTTGCGTTACTTTAATACGCTGCGTAACGAAGCGAGACGTCTCAATAAGATTTCGCGTTAAGTCGAATTCGAAGTTAGATATCGAGACGAGTTTTCGAATTTTTTAAAAATCTCATCTTATCTCGTCTTAGCGTCGATTTATTCGAGATTATTTTATTATCTCGATAAATCATAAATATTTCTAAGCGATCTCTTTAAAATTTTAATATTACGTATTAAAGTAAAGTAATATAAAATTTAAAAGACGATACTTTAATTAAAATTAAAATACGAAGTATAATTACTCAAAAAGATGATTAAAAAGACACGCGAGATAATATTTAAACGATCTTTAATAGATATCGGGCTAATATAGCCTTTTACTACATGTACATATTCTTTTACTACATATATATATCTCTCTATTCTATCTACATTTTAAAGAAGACGCATCGCACTAAGCTACCTCATCAACTCTCTAGAAAGTAAATTCTAAAAACGAGTCGATCGCAGAGTCATTTTGATAAGAAAGTAATTGAATATAAGAGTCAGAAGACGAAGTAGAGATAGTCGTTCTTTTGAAGAAGCATTTAAAGAATTATTTAAACATGACTTAAAGTAGCTGAAGTCTCTTCTATATAAAAAGCACTTGTAGACGAAATTTACGTGCTGCGCAGCGCAAATACTTGAAGAGGCTTTGACATTAATGAGTCAACACATTGTAAACAGCAGTATATATATGTATATATGTATGTAGAGAAGGAAAAACGATAGGGCGATCGTTATATGCGACTCTCCTGCTTTGTCTTCATTATTATCTTTCAGTCTTTCAAAAATTGAACAGAACCTCGGTTTCGAAGAGCAAATAAGAATTTTTTGATATAGAACATCGACTGCACTCTCTGCACATAGCGATCTAGACGGCTAAACTGTGTCAGAAACACGTTATCGATCGATTAACTGACAGATCTTAGCGCGCGAGACTTGTTCAGAAGGATGTAATGTGATAAGGTTTTGTTCGATGCCCGTAACTCAGCTCACTCTTGCCAGTCCATGCTGTCGAGGTATCTAAAGAAGGAGAATAAGAAGAACGAGAAGAATAAGGAGAACGAGAAGAAAGATGAGATAGATAAGATAGATATATAATAAAGAATTAATAGTTGATCGAGAGTTGCTGACGATGAGGTGAAAGAAGAACGCCTGAACTCAAATGACTCAAATAACTCAAAAACACTATGTTCGAGGATTAGCCGAATCAGATGCTGATTCTTAGCGTCAAGTCTGCTTATCTGCAGAGGTTCATGGCGGTTTGTCTTTGATAGATTTTGAAAATGCAATTGCGTCAAATTGCGACGCATTGCGACGCCTTGCGGGGGGAGAGGATTCACTGAGACCCTTAAAGTTTCTATGGGACTTCGTGTCAAGTCTCTGATTTGCGGACAAATTAGTTAGATCGAATAGTATTAAAAGATATACTCATGTTACTAGTCTATATCTACCTAGTAAGGAGAGAGTATATACATGTAATAAAAGAATATGTACATGTAGTAAAAGACTATGTATACCTATCAAAAAGATGATTAAAAAGACACGCGAGATAATATTTAAACGATCTTTACGAGAATAACGATCTCGGGCTAATCTAATTTATAGACTTAACGAGGTAACGAGATTACGAAGTAACTTCGTTATCTCGTTTAGAATAAATTATCTCACCTCGTCTCGTCTTAATTAAACCCCGCCCCAGCGTCGAGACGAGGTGCGACACTTAAAATCTCGTCCCATCTCGCCCCATTGCGTAGCGTATACTTTAAGAACTAAATCGTATTAGAAATATCTTATTTAACGACTTATTAATAGATCTTAACACGCGAGCAAAGAAGTAAAATATAGATTAATTATAAGATAAAATAAGATTACGTTCGTAATATAACTTTAAGATTATCTCTTATTAGTTTATATTATCTATAATAACTTTAAATAATATTATATAAAAAGAGAAAGAACGAGAATAAAATTATAATTAATTAATTAGATTAATAAGACAATAAGAGAAAGATAGCGTAGTTCTCGTCTATCTTAATAATATAGACTAATAAGAGTAAACTAAGTTACGAATATCAAATAAAATCTTATTATATTATATTTTTTTAAATAAGTCTCGCGCGTTAAAATCTATTAATTAGTCGATTAATAACGTGTTTTTAATATAGTTCAGTCGTCTAGATCGCTATATATAAAGAGTGTAATCGATATTTTATATATATATATATTTTTATTTATTTTTCGAAATCGAGATTTTACTTAATTTTTAAAAGATTAAAAGATAATAATAAAGATAAAGTAAAAGAGTCGTATATAACGATCGCTTTATCGTTTTTTCTTCTTTATATATATATATATACTATTATTTATAATATATTAACTTATTAATATTAAAGTCTCTTTAAGTGTTGAACTGACTTATATAATATAGATATATAAAAGGCAGACTAGGGTTGTGTAGCAATGTGAACTTAGCGAAGATATATATATTGCGTATAGTATATCTAATAGTAAGACTAATTCTTAAGGAAGGAAAATGAAAAACTTCGAGACATGATCCTCTTAAGCTTCTCACGTCAAGAATCCGCTTGGCATGCGTATGCCAAGCGATTCGATTACGCTCGGCAACCCCCGGGCTCATACGACAGCTGTCCTCTTGGGCTCGCTGCTAATATTAAGTATTTGCGCTACGTAGTACGTAAATTTCGTCTATAAGTGCTTTTTATATAAAAGAGACTTTAGTTACTTTAAATTATATTTAAATAATTTCTTAAATACTTTTTTAAAAGAATAACTATCTCTACTTCGTCTTCTAACTCTTATATTTAATTACTTTCTTATTAAAATAACTCTACGATCGACTCGTTTTGAGAACTTACTTTCTAAAGAATTAATAAGATAACTTAGTTCGATAAATTTTCTTTAAAATAAAGAGAGATATATATATAGTAAAAGAGAATATATACGTAGCAATATTATTTATTAATAGCTAATATTTTTAATATTGTTTATAAGAAAAATTTAAAGTATTATAATTTATTTATTAAATATTAAATAAGATTAAAAATATCTTATTAGTATATATAAAAGAATAGTGTAGAGCTGAGCTAAAAAATCTTACTTTTATATATGTAGTTAATAATTAATTAGATCTAACTACGCTTTTTAATTAGACTCGCTTTGTTACGAGCGTACCCCGCATCCCTTTGTGACACACCTTCCTTTGTGACACACCTTTCTTTGTTGACACGCCTTCCCCCTTTAGACTTAGCGTGTCTTGACAGGCTCACTTCGTCATACATATATGGTCTGCCCTCTCAGTACATAGTTGTTCTGCATCTAGTTATCTTATTCTATACACCTACATGACTTGACTCTGTACTGATTCTAACACGCTTTATTAGCTCGTTAGATCTTTCGAGCGCCCTTATTCAAAAATTTGATAATTTCTTTTTACAATTCTAATCACTCTATTTTCTCTATATATAATTTCTTTAAATTTTCGTAAATTATAGAATTAAACTTGCGTGTTCTAACGCTATAAGAATTATTAAATTTAATCTCTTATTAATAGAATAAAGTAGAGTTTTAATATCGCTGCTTAATCGCTTTCTTAGAATCTTAACGAGTCTTAACGAGTCTTAATGTTAATTTATTATTAATTCGCTTATTTCTTCATTTCTTCATTATTCGTTTATTACTTTATTATAAATATATTCGTTATTAATATCTCTTTTCGATATAATATTTGATTTATAAAATATAATACTCGTCTTTCTATTCTCTTTTCACGCTTTTATTAACGCGTTTAGACGATTCTTAAGCGAATCTATTATCGTCGATAATCGAGATAAAAGATTAATTATTATATCTTATAATAAGCGTAAAAAATCTTTTAAAAGATCTCAAACGAACTCGCAGTTTGTTACGATGAATGCTTGATATATTTGATATAGATTTCTTTCGTGAGAAGAAGAAGAGTGATTGCTTAAAATTTATGTACTTAGTAATAGATTTCTTTATAGCTATCTTCATTTATATACTATATTATTATATAAGAATATCTTTTTTATGCTTTCACTATGTTATTCAAATATAGTGCTTAAGTTTATTTATATTCGTGATACGATATTAAAATTAATTTAAATTAACTTAAGACTTAAGTCGTAAAAAAAAAAAAAACTCTTTAAGAAAATATTAAATTTGATTAATATTTTAAATAGCTTTTTTTTAGCTTTTTTTCAGCTTTTTTTTAGCTTTGTTTCTGCCTTTTTTTTTTTTTTTAAGATTATTCTAATACGATTTACGATTTACGATTTAATTTAATTAATTAATTTTTTTTTTTTTTTTTTTTTTTTTTGACGCAGCTCGGATTCGAATCCTACAATTTACAAATTTACAAATTTAACCGTTTTACCATTTTACCACTACATGAAAAAATTTCGCTACTAAAATATATATCGAACACCGAGTTCGTCAACGCTAAAAACCTTCAACTTACAATTTATTAATAACTATAAGACCGATTTCAAAAACTCTTGATTCTCTGAATAGCGCAAATAAGTCTTCACAATTTAAAAAAAAAATCTCAAAAAAGTAATAGAAAAGTAAAAAGTTATTCAAAATATAAGACTTGTACGCACAAATTTTTTCGAGGCCGCGCATTCGCCAAGAAGTAAGCGATCGGGCAGCGATATTTGAATTCTACTTTACTTTATCAATAATAGACCAAATTTAATAATTTTTGCAGCGTTGGAATGCGCAAGTTGAGTTCTATAATTGATGAAAGTTTGAAGATATCATACGTGAAGGGAATAGAGTGTCTGAAGTTGCAAAAAGGTGACACCCATTTTTTTGATGAGGGCGCTCGGAAGGCCTAAAAGACGCTATACGGGCGCTAACCGAAGGAAGAAATCAGATAGAATTTATCATTGACTGCACATACAAATTTAAGGTATTTTAGCTCAGCCCTACCTTATGGTATTATATATACTTATTATAAAATAGTTCTTAAGTTTATTTATATACTCTTTTTAAGTTAATATTTTAATCTTAGACGCGTTCTCGTCGCTCTTTTCTTAAATCTTTTAATACGCGTTATATTCTTTTTTAGAAAATTAAGAAGTTAATAAAGAAGCACTTAATATAATTAAAGATATACTTAATATAGATTCTATAGAAGAATTACTAAAAGATATATTAAATAAATTCTTTAAAGATATTAAGCTTATATCGAATAACTTCTTTAAAGATATAAAACTTTTAAATAATCTATTATCTTTTAATTCTTACTTAAGTTTCTTTTAGTCTTTAGTACGACTTCGATACTATATTATACGACACTCTTATATAGAAGAATTAAAGCGTTACTATTTAAGTCTTATAAATGTTATTTGCGATCGTTACGACGTCGCGTTCTTTAAGAATAAGATTATAAAATAATATTATAATAAGAGAAATATCGAGATCGCTGAGTCTAAAATAATTATTAAAAAAGATTGATTTAAGAAGAACGACTCGATCTTTAAAACGCGTGTAAACGACTTAGCGAACTTAATAAATTAAGACGAGAATACTATAAATAAGATTCTATACTCTTTAAAATTAGAAACGATTACTCTTATCGATAACTATAAGAAATTTCGTCGTTATAACGTTTAATATAATAATATCGTCTTTATAATCTTATAATAGATTATTATAAATTATATTATTATTTCATATACGTGTAAAGTTTGAAGAGCAATTATTATTTATATACTCGCTCTAACGTTATCTAAGAATAAAAAATCGATATTTAATTAAATTTATATTATAAATAATACTTAGAAATAGATTATATATCGATATAATCTTCTTTCGATGCTTCTTTTAGTATTAATAAACACGTCTAAATACGACTTTAACGAGAATATTAATTAATCTCTTTATCGTAAAATTATTAAATATCTAAGACTTATTAATTCTTATATTTAATTTCTTAAGTCTATAAGTGTTAGACTAATAAACGAGATTAATCTTTAAAGTTATAAGCTACTTTATAAAAACTCGAATTATTATAATATACGAATCTATAATCGCTTTACTTTAAATGAGATTGTTATTATATAAGAAGATAATATAAATAACTCTTTAGATATATCTATGATTAAAGACGTATTAATAAAGACTTAGAGTAACAAGAGATATAGTATTTTATATTAATATTTAACTTATATATTATTACGTTATTCTTTTATCTTCTTATTCGACGAATCGTTTTAATATTATAATATTTTAAATTTTAGTTATATAATAAAAGAAAATCTTTATGCTCGACGAATTAACTTTAATAAATAATATATATAAGTAGCGAGCTCTCGAGTTAATAGAGATAACTTTATACGCGTTATTATTATCTTATTTTATATGTATAAGATATCTTTCTTTCGTCTTACACGATCATTAATTATATATATATAAATATCTTATATAAAATCGACTCGATAGATTTAATCGACTTCTTTATTATAAACGACTATTATAACATTTCGTCTATAATATATACGTGACTATAAAAAGTAATCGACTTTAATAAATTAAGATTAATCAAAAAACGATACGTTCTAAGTTATATTAAGTAATTCACGAGACTTAAGAGATTAAGATTATTATTAATAACGAGACTAATAAGTAACGAATCGTTCTTTCTTTTATTTTTATGAATACTTACGATTTATAAAATAGTTATATTAAAACATTATAATCTTGTTTATGAAATTCGATCGATTAGACTTCTTTATCACTTTTATTTATAATCTTAATTAAAAGAAGATTAAAAAGAATCTTTTATTTAACGAACGACTTATTAATCGCTCGAATTTAATTGTTAGAGTGTTTAATTTAAAGTTAAGAGTTCTATAATACGATATTAAAAAAAAGAAGATTCTTAATAAGTTTTATTATTCTTTTATAATCGTTATAAATCTTCTTTTATTTCTTATTCTCTTAACTTAATAAATAATTAACAATATATTAATTAGACAATTAATATAGATTTTAGATCGTCTCTAAGAATCTTTTTAATACGATTTAAGACTCTTATACGTAGTAAATCTTATTAATTAATTTTATAATATTATTAAAAAAAAATCTTTTATTCTACGATCTCGATCTACGATCGATTCAATTTTAATACAATTTTAATTCTAATTAATTTTTGCTTTATTAGATCGAGTCTTAATATATATTTATATTATAAAATTTCAAAAAAGAAATCTTTCGTATACTTATAATCTTATTATATTACACTCTAAGAATCGATTTCTTAGCGTAGTTAAGATAGACGTAACTATTAATATTAAGATATTGAATATACGTCTATATTCGAATCTTTATATTATCGTAATTAGATATATACTTTATAACAATTATTATTATTAATATAGAGTCAAGTCATGTAGGTGTATAGAATGAGACAACTAGATGCAGAACAACTATGTACTGGGAGAGCAGATCATATATGTATGGCGGAGTGAACCTGTCAAGACACGCTAAGTCTAAAGAGGGAAGGCGTGTCAACAAAGGAAGGTGTGTCACAAAGGAAGGTGTGTCACAAAGGAATGCGAGATATACTCGTAATAACAATTATAATTATTATATTATTATTAAAATAGATTCGATCTCGATCTATTAAAATTCGAATAAGAACGAATATAATAAGAGATTTTCGAAGATCTTTTATAATTAGATCGTCTTTTAATCGAACTTCGAATATCTCACGTATCGTCGACGTAGATCTACTATAATTTTAGAAAATAAATTTAAATAGGATTATTAAATAATGCTTTATAACTTTTATTTATCGATTAAATATGACGCTTATATTAACGTTGAGATCTATATTAACGTCAAGACGTATAAATATTTCTTTAAGTATATTTATAAGAAAAGCGATCGAATTAGTCTTTAAATAATACGCGAGAACGATAATAAAGATTAAAACGCTATAGATTCAAACTCGATAAATGAGATTTAAGAATATTAAGACGCGCGATAAGTAGACTCTATAAAGGTCTATTAAAGAATATTTAATTTTAAATTACACGCTTAAGATCTTACGATAGAATAATTAAATCTTTATTTTTTTAATAATTATTAAATCTTTATTGCTACGTGTACATCGCCTTTTGCTACATGTACACCCCCTTTTGCTACATGTACACCCCTCTCTATTTCAAAGAAGGTCCATCGAACTAAGCTATTTCATCAACTCTCTAGAGAGCAAGCTCTTAAATGAGTCGATCGCAGAGTCATTTTGATAAGAAAGTAGCTGAATGAAAGGACTGAAAGACGAAGTAGAGATAGCCGTTCTTTTGAAGAAGCATTTGAAGAATTATTTAAATATGACTTAGAGTAGCTGAAGTCTCTTCTATATAAAAAGCACTTGCAGGCGAAATTTACGTGCTGCGCAGCGCAAATACTTAAAGGGGCTTTGATATCAATGAGCTAATCAACACGTTGCAAACAGTAGTATATATATGTATATATATATGTAGAGAAGGAAAAACGATAGAGCGATCGTTATATGCGACTCTTCTGCTTTGTCTTCATTATCATCTTTTAACCTTTCAAAAATTGAACAGAACCTCGATTTCGAAGGGCAAATGAAATTTTTTTGGTGTGAAACGAAACATCGACTGCATTCTCTGCACATAGCGATCTAGACGACTGAACTGTGTCAGAAACACGTCATTGATCGACTGACTGACAGATCTTGGCGCGCGAGACTTGTTCAGAAGGATGTGATGTGATGAGGTTTTGCCCGATGCTCGCAACTCAGCCCACTCTTGTCAGTCTATACTGTCGAGATATCTGAAGAAGAAGAATAATGAGAACGAAGAGAATAAGGAGAACGAGAAGAATGAGGAGGACGAGGAGGATAAGAAGAACGAGAAGAATAAGAAGAACGAGAAGAAAGGTGAGGTAGATGTATAATGAAGAGTTGATAGTTGATCGAGGGTTGCTAACGATGAGGTAAAAGAACGCCTAGACTTAAAAGACTCAAAAGACTCAAAAGACTCAAAAAACACTATGTTCGAGAATTAGCCGAATCAGATGCTGATTCTTCAGGTCCATGACGATAGGAAGGAAGGTGTTTTTTCTTTGATAGATTTGATGAAAAAAATTGTGACGCATTGCGACGCCTTGCGGGGGGAGAGGATTCACTGAGACCCTTAAAGTTTTTATGAGACTTCGTGTCAAGTCTCTAATTTGCGGGCAAATTTGTCAGGCCGAATTAGTGCTGAAAGATATACTCATGTTACTAGCCTATATCTATCTAGCTGAGAGAGGGGTGTACATGTAGCAAAAGGCGGTGTACATGTAGCAAAAGGCGGTGTACATGTAGCAAAAGGCGGTGTACACGTAGCAATACCCTAGAATAATTAAATCTTTATTTTTTTAATAATTAAAATATTTAATTCGACAACGTCGTTAATCTCGCGAAGATAATTAAGAAAAGTTACGAATATTGAATTAAATTATTCATCTTCTTTAAACTTAATTTAAAGTGTTAACGATAATAAGACGTATAAGATCTCTTTTATATTAATCTATAAAATCGATACATCTAAAAAAAGAATTAAAAGTTACGTTAAAGATTTACGAGTATTATTGCTCGTATATATTATATTAATTTAAACGCGAGCGAACTCTTTTATCTTCGCTATCTTTTATTAAACGTATCGAATTTTATATTCTTTAAGAATTTATAAACGATAAATAATAATATTATTTTTAACTTTTATAATATTTACACAATAAGAGATTCATTATATAACGACGCGAAATAAGATTAGATCTTAAAGAAATCAGAGATCTAATAAAGTAAAGAATATTTATAAAGTCTCTTCGTAATAATTTTATTTAATTATAAACTTAGTAATTCTTTAAATCTATAAAATAAATATGAAGAGATATATCGATTAATTTCTTTATTACTTGAAAGCACTTTAGATCTTAACGCGAGAAAATAATCGCGTTATTAAGATAATAAAATATTATAAACTTCTTAAGTATAATATTTTCATATTTTTTAATATTTGTTCTCTTAAAAGTCTTTACGTTAAACGTTTTTTTAATTTTCGATTCGTAAAATACATATTTTTCTTTTTTTACTCTACTCTTATTTTTTTTATTAAAGTTCTTTAAAATCGATTAAAGAGTTTTATCGCGTTATTTATTATATTAAAATATTATAAACTTTTTATTTATAATTTCTTCGTAATTTTTCTTTAAAGTCTTTCGCGTTAAATAAATTTACTATTTTTTATCTCGTAAATATATATCTCTTCTTTTTTATCTTATCACATTTTAAGTTAGTTAATATATATTCTTCTTCTTTTAGTCTATTTAATAACTATCTTCATATTCTTTAAAGCGACTATTAAGATTTCGTTATATCGAACGATATAAACGATAAAAAAGACGTCGTTCACGACTTTTATCTTTATTTAATTTAAATTCGTCTAAAGAAAAATAATATTAGCTTTACTTTAGATATTAGTTTAGTCGATTTCGACTTATTAAAAGTATAACGAGACTATAAGAAGCATTATAACAACGATCGCAATAGACTTCTTCGCGAGAAATAGAGTTATTAAATCGATACTTGAAATTAGATATAAACGAGTCTTAATATCGATTAAATCGCTATTATAAAGATTATTTAAAACGTCGTTTTTAATAAAAATAATTAACTCTTCTTTATAAATAATTATAATAATATTAATAAGATTATACTTTAAAACATCGTATTATATAAAGTTTGAGACGAGTTTAAGATAACTATTATTATAACGTCTTTTAATATTGTCGTTATTCTTCTTTAGAGTGAACATATCGTTTATTTTCACTTTAAGATATCTTTAAATATTATTATTTAATTCTCATACACGATATCAAAGACGTTCGATCTCGTCGAGACATTTTTAATTATCGAGTTAATCTTTTAAGACGAAATCTCTATATAAAATCGCTTCGATTATATTAAGATTATTAATTATATACTTTAAGACGTTCGAAGTAATATCGCTCTCTTTAATAAAATAATTATATACTTTTATAATAATTTTTATTAAATTCTTTTAATCGTTAAAAACGTCGAGTTAGATCGTCTCGCTCGAGCTATATTAAGAGCGTTATATTTGTGAAGTCAGCCCATA